>CM039135.1:43459497-44021850 GCA_022036555.1 Microstegium vimineum
ACCTCCCAGCAGAATAGGCGGGCTGAGCGCATTCTACGCACCATTAACAACATTGTGCGCTCACTCCTATTTCAGGCCAGTCTACCCCCGGTTTATTGGGCGGACTCACTCCACACTACCACCTACCTCCTTAACCGCCACCCCACAAAAACCCTAGACGGCCGAACACCCTACCTCGCCCTCCATGGCACGCATCCCTCTTACACTCACCTTTGCTTTTTTGGCTGTGCTTGCTATCCTAACTTGTCATCCACAGCTCCACATAAGCTCTCACCACGCTCCTCCATGTGTGTCTTCCTGGGGTACTCCTCCGATCACAAGGGCTATCGGTGTCTTGACCTCCATTCTAACCGCATTATCATCTCTAGACATGTCGTCTTCGATGAAGCGGTGTTTCTCTTCGCCGATATGTCCACCTCGCCCCAGGATCCCACCACACTTGATTTTTTGGACAACGCTGATGATTCCTCTTTTCCCTATGGGTCAAGAGCTGTGTATGCAGGTTCACACCTTCCTGATGGCATAGATGCCACCCCTGGCAGCCTCGGCGACAGCAGTGGTGCGCCGGCACACAACCCCCCACTGGCTGTGGCCTCTGCAGCGCCATCTCCCACGCCGGCCACGATTGCCCCTGACAGCGCGCCTTCTACCGGGTCGGCCGGCACTCCTGCCCCTGCGGACGCCCCGTCCCAGGTCGTTGCCAGCGGCGTCGACCGTCCCTCCGGCTGCACCACCGCTACGATGCCCAAGGCGATTATTCCTGTCACCAATGCGCATGGTATGCGCACACGTGGCAAGGTCGGCATACGACAACCTGTTGATCACCTGAATCTTCAGGCAGTTACGCTATCACCAGTGCCATCTTCGGTTCGCTCTGCACTTGCAGATCCGGCGTGGCGCGTGGCTATGCAGGAGGAGTTTGATGCCCTACAAGCAAATTACACTTGGTCCCTAGTTCCTCGGCCTCCTGGTGTCAACCTTGTTACAGGCAAGTGGATTTTTCGTCACAAGTTCAAGTCAAACGGCTCTCTTGACCGCTATAAGGCTCGATGGGTCCTTCGTGGTTTCACACAGCGTCCGAGCATTGACTATGATGAAACTTTCAGTCCTGTGGTCAAGCCAGCAACAGTTCGGGCCGTTCTCACTCTGGCACTCTCTCATTCATGGCCTATTCACCAGCTCGATGTGAAGAATGCATTCCTCCATGGCACCTTGAATGAGACTGTCTACTGTGCACAGCCGACTGGTTTTGCTGACACCTCTAGACCTGACCTTGTATGCCGTCTGAACAAGTCCCTATATGGATTGAAACAAGCTCCCCGCGCCTGGCACCATCGGTTTGCCTCTTACCTCATCTCTCTTGGTTTTGTTAAGACAAAGTCTGATACTTCAGTATTCATATATCATAATGGCTCCGATATGGCTATCTTGCTTCTCTATGTTGATGACATCGTCTTGACGACCTCCTCTTTGAGTCTTCTTCAGCGGATCATTGCTGCTCTCCGTCGGGAATTCTCTATGAAGGATATGGGACCTCTTCATCATTTCCTTGGAGTCAGTGTTCAGCGCCAACATAACAGTCTGTTCCTCTCACAGCGTCAGTATATGCTGGATATTCTGGACCGTGCTGGTATGCTCAACTGTAAGCCTTGCAGTACTCCTGTGGATACTCAAGCCAAGATGTCTACTGATGGTGTTGCCGTGGCCAGCCCTACCTTCTACCGCAGCATCACTGGCGCCTTACAGTACCTCACCTTCACCCGTCCGGATATCGCCTACGCTGTTCAGCAGGTCTGCTTGTATATGCATGATCCTCGGGAGCCTCATCTTGGTGCTATGAAGCGGATTCTTCTCTATCTTCAGGGTACTTTGGATCTCGATCTTCACCTTCACCTGACCTCACCGGCTGATCTTATTGTCTACACGGATGCTGATTGGGCGGGATGTCCTGACACGCGCAAGTTCACCTCTGGTTATGCCGTGTTCCTCGGGGACAATCTCATCTCCTGGTCATCCAAGCGCCAGCCCACTGTGTCAAGGTCCAGTGAAGAGGCGGAGTATAGAGCCGTGGCGAATGGTGTTGCAGAAGCCAGCTGGTTGCGCCAACTTCTGCAGGAGCTCCATCATCCTCTTCGCCGCGCCACTGTGGTCTATTGTGATAATGTCAGTGCAGTCTACCTCTCCAGTAACCCAGTGCAGCATCAACGAACGAAGCATGTTGAGATTGATCTACACTTCGTCAGAGAGCGAGTCGCCCTCGGTGAGGTCCGCGTCCTGCATGTTCCCACTACGTCACAGTACGCCGATGTCTTCACCAAAGGTTTGCCGACATCAGTCTTCACAGAGTTTAGGTCCAGTCTCAATGTACGCGGTGCTCCTAGTTTCGACTGTAGGAGAGTGTTAGCGTAATTACCGGCATGAGGCCTGCCATACTTGGCTCCCTCACAGCCTATATGTAAACACCATCTATCACCGTCAATGCATATTGAGTATTACCCAAAATACTGTTTATCACACATTTTAATTTGTTTCTCTAGAATTGATAAGACAATACATATGAATATATGGTAGCCATTGTTGATGATATATTTAGCATAGAAAGAGGTCTGCAGTGCGACATGTTATGCGTTGTTTTAAAGAGATATATATATATTATATATATATATATATATATATATATATATATATATATATATATATATATATATATATATATATATATAAAGTTGTAATCCGGTAGTAGTAACAGTATTAGATTCTAGGAGAACCTGAAAAGGAGTCATATTGAGCTGCCAAGCGGTGCTATAAAGTTTGTAGGATAATGTTTAATGTTTGTAGTTCCCGGACTCTCCTTAGCCCCTGATAAAAGTACAAGTAATTTGTAAGTAAATGTAAAAATCAAAATGGTTTTAAGATAGTTTTGTGTGTGAAGGGAGGGTGAAAATGTATCTTGGCTTTACCTGTTATAGAATAGCTCAGAACCTCTATTTTTTTATGCAAAGGATTTCATATTTTCTGCAAAGTCATCATCATCCTGCTAAGTGTAAATACATTAGCTATTTATGATTGTTAGTAAAGAAATCAAGTTTAAAATTTTAGACTTTTTTGAAATTTATTTTTTGAATATTCCAAAGTACCTCACATGGAGAAAATTACTAATACCAAAATTGTAGTACTAGAAGATATATGAAACTTTATAATTGATGTAATTTTATTTTAAAATCTTTTAGGTTCCAGAAATTCTGTTTTTTTAAGATCACTTATTTTGAAATTCATTTCTTTTTAAAACTGTCAAATTACTCATATGGAGAAAAAACCTGAACCAAAGCTATAATACTTAATTAAAGAGGTCTACAACTTCCCAGTTCGAAGGTTTTAAATTTAAATTCATTATTTAGAGTCTGAAATATACATTACAATATTCATTTAGTTAGAATTGACTAAGGCGTAGTGCCGGGGAGTAACATGCGAGTCATTATGTTCATGAGTTTGATTCCCTAAACAGATTTTCTTTGTCCGATTTGAAATTTCAGAAAAAAAATATCTTCAACAGGCTCTTCAAATGACTCTTCAATTGAGTAGCTCTCTATACTACTCTATTCGCTCTCTACTTTTAGATAGCCTACCTCACTATATGTGCTCTAATATTATTTTTATCAAATCTATTTTATGAGGTAGCTAAATTAATTAATTTAACTAGTCTTTTTTGCTAATCTCTCACAAATGCTTAGACTTGTGTTTGGGACCACAGACGACGTGGTTGAGGAAGAGGTTATTACTGCTTTGCTCAGCCGAGCGCGTCGTCTCGTCGTAGAGTAGTGTATTACACACTGTGTGCATCGCATCAAGTTGAGTGAAGGAGAGCAAGAAATTTCCGTCTTGTGGGCACGTAGTACTGGGTACGGATGCTCGATCTCTGCTTCCGCGTAGAGGAGCAGGTTTTGGTAATAAACATATACTACTAACGTCAACATACGTACGCGTCGATTCGCAGAGGCATCGCAATCAGTACAGTGCCAAGTCGTCATATGCGTCATGCAATGTCAAAAAAAAAAAAATACTTACACAGGTATATATATCGTGGATTGTTCGTGCAGTCGTGCTCGTGCCCAAGCTCGATCATCTGGTTAAAATTGCTGCTGCGTACCAGTAGTCCAGTATACAACCAGCGTTGCTCCATCAGCGCGCGGCAGGTTCTTCATCTTCTTCCTCGTCAGTAATGGGGGCTTTTCAATCTGTCTCCGGCCACCCCTCCCACCCCGAGCACAGCGCACGCTTCAACCGCGTCGGCAGCAGCGACTCCCCACCGTCACCGTGCAAGATGTGCAACCGGATCGTAGACACCGGCGAGGCGACCTACCGCTGCTCGGAGCCCGGCTGCGGCGTCGTCCTCCACGACGCCTGCTACCGACGCCCGACGACGATCAAGCGCCACTTCGGGCACCCGCAGCACCACATCACCCTGGGCGCCGACACCCGCGCCGGCCTCTCGTGCAGCCTCTGCGCCAAGCCGCTCGGCACGCCAACCGTCGCTTACAGCTGCGCCGAAAGCAGGTGCGATGGTTTCAGCGCTCACCCGCGCTGCTGCCACCTCCCGAAGACCATGAGCACGCTGCCGGACCTGCACAAGCACACCAAGCTTGTCCTGCGGCCGTCGGGTGGGAGAGCGCGGCCGCGGCGAACATGTCTCAGGTGCGAGAAGGCGGCCAAGGCCGCACCGTGGTCGTACCAGTGCCCCAAGTGTGCCGATGTGGAGTACTGCCTCGACTGCGTGCTCGGCAACCGCGATAGCACCGTGCGCTGCTGCTGCTTGCCGTCCTGCGCCGTCGACCCTGCAGCCGTGGGCTGTGTTGGGTATTTGGCCGGGGTGTTCTTCTGTGCGTTCTTGTCTGGGATGGGATGTCCGGGCAGCATCCCAACTCAGCCGTACCCCGGCGGCGACATGGAACCTGCTCCCAGATTCCGAAAGTGATTGTGAAAATGCTAGCACAAAAATTGGATAAAGCTTGATTGCAAATGAATGTTTTTTCATCGGAAAATTATGTATAATTAATTGTATACACCGATATACATCCATGCATGGAATATACATCCATCCATGTCACTGTACAATACCGTCGAATTATTTTGTTCAATATATTGATTCAAGACAACCTAATTTCTATTATATACGTAGTACTAGCATATGATTACAACTCTCGATGTCGGTTATTATTAGTCAACTAGTGTCAGTTTTATTAGTGAGTTGTAAAGTATATATAACTGTGTATTGGTAATGGTAAGTGTTTCCAACAAATGTTTGTAAAATTAAAATACTTTTTCCTTGCCAAATACTACTCAAATTTGTAGTATATTTCCCACCAAAAATGTTCTATTAGCCGGTCTCAATGGAGAGTTTCATGACGTTGTTTCCAAGACTGCCATGTCATACAAAATGAAATGAAACTCGGATGAAACAGTGGAGAGTTTCATTCTAGAGTTTCATAGACATTTAATTTCATGACTCATAGAGAGTTGGTATTCGTGTCAAGAGAGTGTCATCCCCATGACACTCATTTCTTCTCTCTCTTCTTAAATACACTGTCATGTCATCAAAAGTGACTATGTGGCAACATATTTAATGTGAATGAAACTCAAATGACACCCATTGAGACTGACCT
This sequence comes from Microstegium vimineum, assembly GCA_022036555.1. Classification (NCBI taxonomy): domain Eukaryota; kingdom Viridiplantae; phylum Streptophyta; class Magnoliopsida; order Poales; family Poaceae; genus Microstegium; species Microstegium vimineum. The sequence goes on from CM039135.1 coordinate 43,465,158, forward strand.
TAGCTACTGGTGACAAGTGATGATCAAACAAAGCCGCTTAATTCTATGTTGGTGGAACCCAATTAATAATGTTTTCACACGGAGGACAACATTAATGCTGTCAATTTTTTCCTCAAAACACGCAAAAACAATCTGTGTGTTTCTCTTTACTGGAAGGAGAACGGCTTGGATACGTAGGAACAGCAAAATTAAGGGATTTCAAACCCAAAACTATGAGATATAGTTTCCATTACTTGCTAATATATTAAACAAAAAAAGTCTTCTCGTCGTTTCAATCTGGATTGTGATTCTGACGAATGGACGCTCAAAGACTTCTTCGCTTCCGCGAGATCGAGCGTCTGCTGCAGTCCACCTCAACGCCGGTGGTTTCCTCCGGCTTCTGGTGATTCAGGTTTGGCGGCGTCGGCTGGTGTCGGCAGTCTTCGCCGGCAGCGAATGCAACCGGTTTCCTTTCTCATAGAATATAGATTGGACAGTTGTCCTACGTATCATTTTTCGGTGTACTTGTATTTGGATATGTTTTTCTATTAATTAATACAAGTATACTTTATCAAAAAAAAAAGTCATATTTCCAATAGATTGTTTCTCCAAAATAGTTTTTTATCCAATTCCATGTCTTCTCTCCTACCCACCTCTCACATTTCTTCTTATCTAGATTCATGTATAGACACACATATATAGTTTCTTGCATAAGAAACCATTTCCTTTTAATTTTATCTTCCTTAATTAATTCGAATGTCACACATCATTATTTTACTTAATTAGAATCCTAGTTTTTGGGTTGACACTTCCATTAGATGTTTGCATACCATGCGTAGAGAGTTCATGCCAAAGACAAAAGGAAAAACATATAACCTAAAGCAAACATTCATCACATCACATAATTAATACGGTACCACTAGCTCTGTTATTAGGAGGTGTGTAGAGAATAGATGAACCATGTGCCCACACATCACATAATTCGCGACCGGGAACAAAGAGGGACAGGATACCGTGTCGGATTTATTTTTGACATAAGATACCGTGTCGGATTTTAGTTTCCAAATTAAATAGCATTACAACTAGAGGCATCTTTTAATTGATCTCCTCCCGGCCCTCTGTTGTATTATTTTATTTTGGTTAGTTACTCGCTCATTTCCATATATATTCACAGATGTCACATCATGATAGATAAGTTCAACCAACTTTGGATGAAACTAATAATTAATGGCAAGTTCACAAGTAACATAAACCGAAACCACACAACTTGGAAAGTTAATTTAGTACATATTTCTGCCATATACTGCACATGCAAGTAAACAGACTTGGACATAGATGCGGCGTGAGAAGACTAATTCCAACACAAGTGGCTGACACACATCTACTTCCGCGTGACAGGGGTGCCACTCTTGATCTTTGTCCCTTCATATCTGAAATGTAAATTAATTATGAAAAGATCAATTTTATTTATTTATGCAAAACATGTAAAGAGAAGAGAATGAGGTACCCCTTAGGGTCTCGGTTCCTTGTTTATATAGGCCAAGAGAGACTTTGGCATGGCTTGTACAACAAGCAACGATTACAATCCAACAGGGGATCAAGAGTATCTATTGTGGTACAAGATATTCCTAATATCTATCCCTATACCATATACAGAGACCAAATCGTGTACATCTTTAACACCCCCCCCCCCCCCAATCTCAATCGGCCACAAGATTGAGATTGTTTCTAATAAACTTAATTAACTTAGCTAATGGCAAGGACTTTGTGAACCCATCAACCAGTTGATCTTGTGTACCAATATGTCGGACTTCTAACAACTTTTGAGCTACTCTTTCTCGGACAAAATGAAAATCGATCTCGATGTGCTTTGTCCTCGCATGAAAGGTGGGATTTGCCGTCATATACGTAGCTCCAATGTTGTCACACCATAGCCGAGCTGAGGGAGGATGTAGCACTTTCAATTCTGTCAACAATTTTTGCATCCACATCATTTCTGCGGTTGTATATGCAAGAGCTTTATATTTTGCTTTTGTGATTGATCGTGAGGCTGTGGCCTGTTTCCTTGCGCTCCATGAAATCAAGTTTGAGCCAAGAAACACAGCTAAGCCGCCTGTTGATCGCCGATCATCAATACTGCATGACTACCCAATCAGCATCTGAGAAGGCGCTCACGACCGTTGACTTGGATTGTGTCACTTTTATTAGTAACATAGTGTCAATTTTATTAGTGAGTTGTAAGGTATAACTGTGTATTGGTATTGGTAAGTGTTTCCAAAGAAATGTTTGTAAAATTTGAAATACTTTTTCCTTGCCAAAAACTACTCAAATTTGTAGTAATTTTCCCCATAAATTTTTCTATTATTAGCTACTTACAAGTGATCATTGATCAACAAAGCCGCTTCTATGTTGGTGGAACCCAATTAATAATGTTTTCACACGAAGAACAACATTATATTAATGCTGTCAAATTTTTCCTCAAAACACGCAAAAACAAACTATGTTTCTCTTTACTGTAAGGAGAACGGTTTGGATACAAGCCGTAGGAGCAGCAAAATTAAGGGATTTCAAACCCAAAACTTAGTTTCCATTGCTTGCTAATATATTAAACAAAAAGGTCATATTTCCAATAGATTGTTTCTCAAAAATAGCTTTTTATCCAATTCCATGTCTTCTCTCCTACCCACCTCTCACATTTCTTCTTATCTAGATTCATGCATAGACACACATAGTTTCTTGCACAAGAAACCATTTCCTTTTAATTTTATCTTCTTTAATTCAAATGTCACATCATTATTTTACTTAGTTAGCATCCTAGTTTTTGGGTTGACACTTCCATTAGATGTTTGCATACCATGCATAGAGAGTTCATGCCAAAGACAAAAGGAAAAACATAACCTAAAGCAAACATTCATCACATCACATCACATAATTAATACGGTAGGCCGCTAGCTCTCTTAGGAGGTGTGTAGAGAATAGATGAACCATGCCCACACACATCACATAATTCGCGATCGGGAACGAAGAGGAACAGGATACCGTGTCGGATTTTTTTGAAAGAAGATACCGTGTCGGATTTTAGTTTCCAAATAAAATAGCATTACAACTAGGGATCTTTTAATTGATCTCCTCCCTTTCTCTGTATTATTTCATTTTGGTTAGTTACTCTCGCTCCTTTCCATATATATTCACAGATGTCGTCACATCATGATAGATAAGTTCAACCAACTTAATTTGGACGATGAAACTAATTAATGGCAAGTTCACAACTAACATATATATAAGGCGAAACCACAACTTGGAAAGTTTATTAGTACCTTCTGCCATATATAGACTGCACATGCAAGTAAACAGACTTGGACAGAGATGCAGCGTGAGAAGACTAATTCCAGCACAAGTGGCTGACACACATATATCTAACTTCCGCGTGGCTGGGGTGCCCCTCTTGATCTTTGTCCCTTCATATCTGAAATGTAAATTAATTATGAAAAGATCAGTTTTATTTATTTATGCAAAACTAACTAATAATTTAAGTTGTTGAGAGGTGTCTATATATAGGGGACTTAATTAGGAAGTACAAGCGGGGCATCAAGTGGTGATGATCAATATAATGAGTTTGACCTTGGGGCAAGTAGGATGATATTGCATGTGTATGAATATAAATAAGTCAGAGATATTCTTCTCATATACTCTACATCCCTTCAACGACGTACGTACAGTTTCTAGTACCTATACAAACTTCTGTAATAATACTGTTCGCTAACTGATGCTGATGGATCTATCTCTCGAGCTCGTGCTACGCCCGCAAGGTCAACAAATGGACAGGAAAGAGAGAGGAGGGGGGACAAAGGACACAACATGTTGGAACGATGATCTCGGCTTAGTCCGAGTCAAACAGTCCATGATCGATAGACATAAATGACCCAACGGCTGTCGTATATAAAGTAAGAGGTGATACTAACCAAGTGGTTAGCGTTAACACCGTACCCTACCGGTCAAGGGAGCTCGGAGCACCACCTGATGAAGACCCAGAATCCGAGATCGCCAGCCATTTTGTGTGTGCCAGTGCCCTCTTCCTCATTGACACCAACAGGTATTTCTCACAACTATGTGTTGGGACACCTGATATCCTAGCCATCTACCCTGCATCAAGATTCGTACTAATCAATACATGGAGGGCAAGGGATGTTGGAGCACTCAACATGGGGGTAGGTGGCTAACAAGGAAGCATGCAGCTACAAGCAAATAGAGGGTGCAGATAACATGTGCTCCAGCACATAGTTGTGAGTTTGTTTTCCCGTCATCCACACCCCTGGAGGAGATTGACACCTCCTCCGATCCTGCTGCTGGACAAGCAGGCACGGGACTAGCTTCTGCGGCCCCTGTAGGGACCTCCGATCTAAAGGTACGTCGTACAAACTAAGATCAGCAAATTCCTATAATCTAGTCCTAGGTGTTCTAATGGTGAGCTGCTAGGCGATTAAGATCCTGTAATGAAGATTATTAAGTTCTAACACAAAACGGGCTCCAAATGAATAATGATGGGTTGTGTGGTCAAACAAAATTCAACTCTATCTCTCGTTTCATCAACGGGAGCAGCTAGCTAGGTATAGCTTACTAGTGCATGTGCAGCGTCGTCGTCTTCGACAATTCTTCGTAGTAGACAATAACAGCACAAGTGACGCAGTCCACGTACGTCCTTTCCATGAAGCAGATCGAAGCACGCACACGCACACGGCTTCGACGCAGAAGTCGGAGATGATGGACACTGACACTGACACGACGACTGATGGATGCCACACCCTCCAGAGGCAGTTGCATGCCCATATCACGATCCGAGTGTAGCGCTGCTCCCCGCGTTCCTTAACAACATTGGAATCTATCCACGCGTCACACAAGAACGACCGAGCCCTAGCTTAGCGTGTCTACAGCAGACCCCGTTCGAGATATATATATATATATATATATATATATATATATATATATATACACATATAATAACCCAACGCCCTAGCAACCCAGGCCACGCACAGCTCAACGTAGAGAGAGAGAGAGAAAGAGATCATGGGGGGTTCCCATTCCGTCTCCCACTTCGCACACCACGATTCCGGCCACCGCTTCAAGCGCGTGGAGAGCAAGGGGCTTAGCACCAAGGTGAGCTGCAGGATGTGCTGGGAAGAAATCAAGCCGGGCGTGGCAGCATACTACCACTGCCAGCGGTGCTCCGGCTTCTTCGTCCACGACGTCTGCTTCCACCGCCCGCAAACCATCGAGAGCCACTGGGCGCACGCCGAGCATCCGAGCCACCCGCTCACCCTCTCCACCTCCACCACCGGGCAAGGCACCCTCTCCTCTGACGATCCTGCAGTCGTCTGCACCCTCTGCGCCGAGGCCCTGGACCGCCGAGCCTACGCATACGTCTGCAGCCGCCGGAGTAGTACCACCGCCGGCGATAGCCACGGCCATGACTGCCACGGATTCTCCGCGCACCCGAGCTGCTGCCTGGACGTGTCGCGCACGCTCATGGCCCCCGAGCTGCACAAGCATGAGCTCACGCTGCTGTCGCCGCCCCACCGCCATGGCGGGCGGCCTCCAAGCACTTGCCTCAACCCTCAATGCCGAACAGAGGCAGAGGCAGAGGCAAAGGCGAAGGCGAAGGCGAAGGCAAAAGGCAAAGGCAAAGGCAAGCGAGCACCGGCGACCACCGTGGCGTGGTCGTACCAGTGCACAGCGTGCAACGTGCACCTTTGCCTTCCATGCCGCCTGCAAGGGGAAGGCGATGGCCCCAGCCAGCAGAACAACCAGCCCAACGCCTGGGGTGGAAAAGACCATGTTGTTGAGATCTTCGGCTGCATGGGGGACGCCATTGGAACCTTCGGGCGTCGATTTACATGCGCGTGCATGGGAAATCCGGGGCCGTAGTGTAACATATACATCTTCTGCATCATATATATCGTGTGTAATTAAATTTGTAATCAGCATCAAATTCAGTTAATTGGTTCTTAGATTAGAATTTCTGCTTCTAGCATATTACCGTACCAAGCTTCGCTCCGTCAGAAGTCAACCTTTGTCTCGGCAATGAATTGGGAACATCTTCAAAATTTTCATCTTTTATCCTATAAATTTAAGATAGGTTTATATGAGAACTTTGGAAAGTGGTGAAATGTAAACTTTCAAGCCAAATAGTTTAATTTATTAAAGTAGCTTTCAATTCCTACAAATAAAATGATCCAAACGGCCCCTTAGATTATTGATTATTTCGCCAACACTAGGCGTTGCAACAGGGCTCATGTGTATGTGGTAGGTACAACTATTTAGTATATCTATCGAAGTATCTAATTGTACATGTACATTTTGATATGGATTTTGGAAATCTAGTGTTTCGTTAGCTTGTGACATATAAAAGCGCGAGAAAAGTTTAGATCACATACACGGCATCTTGATGTATGTGAGAAATAAACAAAAGCTAGTTAAACATAATTATAACCTAATCATACTACAAACCATACATACCTAATTAGACTCATACAAATAAACCTAAACAAGCATAACTTGACAATTAAATCTAATTAAACATAACTATAGAAATAAACTTAATTAAACATAAACCTTACAAACCAACCACAAATCTCAATTGTCTCCACTGAATATAGTGGATGTCTCGTATACACGTTCATTTTCTATATAATTCAACACCCACATTAATGCACACTCTCTTGCCTCACAAAGTTGAGGATATGGTCACATGGTCACCCATAGATGTAACCTACTATCGGACTATTGATGTTTCTGTACTGACTAATTTTCATGTATAGGTGGTGTCCTTGCGTGGTATATGGGCCTAAGGATCCATCGTATTCCCAGGGATACCCTAGTCACCGAATAGTTTGTACGATAATTAGGTATTTTCCGGATTAATTTAATCCGGAAATACATTAGCAAAATTGTGACAAAAGATATAGACGCATGTGTAATATTGAACACGATGAGCAGAGAGATCGAAATATACCCTGCGGAGGGACCTGTGCCGGAGGCACTGGCGGCTCCATTCCCACTAGTCGTCATAGTGAGTTGTGTGAAGTCGTGGACCACAGTCGATGCAGGGAGATGTACGCAGTGTCATCCCTCGAACGGTTCACCGGGAACAAGGCATGTGTGTACGGGATCGGGATCGCCGGGAACAAGGCCTGCGTGTACGGGATCGGATTCGCCGAGAAGAAGATCTGCGTGTACGGGAGCCTGGAAGTAGACGAGTAGTCGCGGCGACGCTCCCCAAAAACCTGATGCCGCACGCCCGAGTAGACAACACCGCGAGGCAAAGTTTCCGGAGGCCTGCTCTCCAACTCTCTGTATTCTCGCAGAGGGCTGGACGGGGAAGAACTGTTCGGTACTCAACAGAGAAGGAGATTGCGTTGGCTTATAGAAAGGAGACACACGGGTGCGGGGAAGGAAAGCCAACCGACAGGCTTGAATCTTGGGAATCATTTCCCTTCAAGTCTGACGTTACAACATTGATTGCGCCACGCCACGCCACGCCTCAGCTCGGCTCGGCGGCAGCGGCAGCGTGCGCGTGCGGCACCCAGTTAACCTCCCCTCAACTTCTCAATTGGTGCACATGAAATTCACCTATTTAAGCTGAGTCAAATTATACTTAATATCCTGTATGGGACTATACTATAATGCAACATAACATATAGTATGAGACTATGATTTATTAGATTATTGAAATATGGGCCAAGCCCATTTATTCAACAATCTCCACCAAACCCTAGACCTCATAATAATGTTCTCATTTCTCTGTTGTTTGATATATCAGTGTTTCGATGGAGACTGTTAAGTTGAACATCCATCTAGGGCAATAACTACACTTGTTCACAACTATACAATGGACTATGCCTTGAATTGACAGTTTTGTGCGATACAAGTTTCATCAAGACCCTTTACTGATACTAGGTAGCAAGAGTATCCCCTCTATTTGGAGCATATAAGTCAAACTCCTAGGCCCTTCATGAGAGTATCTAGAGATTACCCACATCTCATAGACTATGACTAGTAATCGAACTCATATAAGTGTGTTCCTTAAGAATGTTATGTAGGACAACATCCTTGCTTAGAAAAAGTCACTTGGATCACATTAAGGTATGAACCAACCTACCATACAGCTAGGAAAGATACGCACTAGACATGGACCTTTTAAGGGTCTTTCCTCTTAGTCCATCACTAGCTTGTTTCACCGTTCTACTTCACGGGATCTCCGATCACATAGAACAGGTTACCACTATGACAGACTTTAGGTGGGTCTCAAGCCCATCTCTCTCGATGCATTATCTATCACATTACGTGATAGTCCCTTAGTAAATTGATCTGCCAGATTTTTAGACGTGTGAACATAATCCAACGATATAACTCCGGAGTTTCTCAATTTTCTGACAGATTTTAACCGCCTCTTAATATGCCTTGTGGACTTCATGTTATCCTTTGAACTGTTTACTTTGACTATCACACTCTGATTATCACAGTTCATGGAAATAGCCGGTATAGGTTTATCTACTACCGATAAATCCATAAGGAGTTCACGAAGCCATTCAGCTTCAGCACCAGCGGTGTCTAATGTTGTGAGTTCTGCTTCCATGGTGGACTTCGTTAAGACAGTCTGCTTGCAAGACTTCCATGAAACAGCGCCACCTCCAAGTAGAAAGACATATCCACTTGTGACATATAGCTCTATCAGCATCAGATATCCAATTTGCATCACAATATCCCTCCAGTACTTTTGGGTATCCGGAATAGTGAATGTCATAACTCATTGTACCTTTTAGGTAGCGCATTACTCTATTAAGAGCACGCCAATGATTATCTTCCGGATTTGACACAAACTAGCTCAGCTTGCTCACAGCAAAAGAGATATCAGACCTTGTAGCCCTTGCCAAGTACATGAGAGAACCAATTATTTGGGAATATCTTAATTTATCCCTTGCTATTCTGCGATTCTTTTTCAATAACACACTAGGGTCATAAGGTGTAGGAGCAGTCTGACATTCACTATACCCAAATCGACTTAAGACTTTCTCCACATAGTGGGATTGCACAAGAGTAACCCCACCATTACCTTCCTTTAGTAGCTTGACATTAAGAATAACATCAACTTCTCCCAAATCTTTAATCTCAAAGTTGCTAGACAAAAATTCCTTAACCTCCTTGATCACATCAAGGCTAGTTCCCAGAATTAATATGTCATCAACATATAAGCACAATATTACACCTTCACCCCCACCATACCGATAATACACGCATTTGTCAGCTTCATTTACAATAAAGCCAGCAGATGTTAAAGTTTTGTCGAACTTTTCGTGCCATTGCTTAGGAGCTTGTTTGAGGCCATATAGAGACTTCAATAATTTACACACCATGCCTTCATGACCATTTGCTACAAATCCATCTGGCTGATCCATATAGATCTCCTCATCTAACTCTTCATTAAGGAAAGTTGTCTTAACATCCATCTGATGAACGATAAGATCATGAGAGGCTGCCAAAGAAAGTAGCACTCGAATTGTGGTCAAGTGAGCAACTGGTGAATAAGTATCAAAGAAATCCTCTCCTTCTTTCTGGGTATAACCCTTGGCCACAAGCCTTGCCTTGTACCTTTCAATTGTACCATCAGGCCTAAGCTTTTTCTTGAACACCCATTTGCATCCTATAGGTTTACAACCATAAGGACGTTCAACAATTTCCCAAGTTCCATTAGACATAATTGAATCCATCTCACTCCTTACTGCTTCCTTCCAAGAGTCAGCATCAGGAGAGGAATATGCCTCTTCAATGGTCGTTGGTGTGTCATCCACAAGATACACAATATAGTCATCACCAAAAGACTTTGTAGTCCTTTGTCTCTTACTCTTTCTGAGTGACTATAGAGGTACCTTCTTCTAGATCATGCACATGGGGTTCCTCATTTTGTTCTATCAGAATAAAATGCTCGTGGGAAATTTCAGAATCATGATTAGAAGTGCTAGGTTCTTTCTTCATTGGAAATTCATTCTCAAAAAAATGTAGTGTCTCTGGATTCCATTATAGTATCAACATGCATGTTAGGTACTCCAGAATTAAATATTAAGAACCTATAGCCAACGCTGTGAATAGCATAACCAAGGAACACACAATCAACAGTTTTAGGTCCGAGTTTACGCTTCTTGTTTATTGGCGCATTCACTTTGGCCAAACAACCCCAAGTGCGCAAATAAGAGAGATTTAATCTTTTCTTCTCCCATTCCTCGAATGGTGTGATTTCTTTATTCTTTGTAGGAACTCTATTCAGGACATGACATGCAGTCAAAATAGCTTCACCCCACCATTCCTTAGATAGCCCCGCTGTCTCTAACATGGCATTAACCAACTCAGTTAGAGTGCGGTTCTTTATTTCGGCAATCCCATTGGATTGTGGTGAGTATGGAGGTGTCCTTTCATGAATAATCTCATGTTCTACGCAGAAATCAGAAAATTCATTTAAAAAGTATTCTCCTCCTCGATCGGATCTTAACTGTTTAATTTTCCTCTCAAGTTGATTTTCTACTTCAGCTTTATAGGTCTTAAAATAATGTAACGCTTCATATTTTGTTTTTAATAAGAACATGTAACAAAATCTAGTACAATCTTCTATAAAAGTCATGAAATATCTTTTACCACCTTTGGTCAACTCACCATTCATCTTGCATAGATCGGAATGGACTAGTTCTAACGGTGCCAAGAACCTCACCTCAACAGCTTTGTGAGGTTTGCGGGGTTGCTTCGATTGAACGCATACATGACACTTAGAACCTTTGACCAAGTTGAATTTCGGAATTAAATTAATATTTGCTAGCCGCAATAAACATCCAAAGTTTACATGACAAAGTCGAGAATGCCAAATATTAGACTCGTCTAAAATAATAGCATTGTTCACAACTTTATTACACACATCATCATGCAAAGAAAAGCGGAACAAGTCTCCGTTGTCATAACCTTTACCAACAAATGTTCCATACTTAGACAGTAAACATTTATTAGCCTCAAGCACAATTTTATAACCATCTCGACACAATTGAGAGCCGCTAACTAGATTCTTTTTGATGGAGGGAACATGCTGCACGTTCTTCAACAACACCATCTTTCCCGAAGTAAACTCCAGATTGACTGTACCAACACCAAGAACATGCGCATGTGATTCGTTCCCCATCAGCAAGGATCCAATCTCGCCGACCTGGTAAGAAGAAAACAAAGAAACATCAGCACATACATGAATATTAGCACCACTGTCCATCCACCACTCAGGTGAATGACAAACTGAAAGAACAGTAGGTAAAGAATTACCGTACCCAGATGTCCTCCCTCTGTTTGACTAATAACTATATTTGCATATTTCTTTCCTTGCTGAAATTTGCAGTCTAGGCACGAACCTGTCCAGTGCTGGTCGCTACCGCAAACAAAACGTCCTACTTCCTTTTTTTTCTTCTTAAAAATGGTTGTATGTTTTGGCTTCGAGTCGTTCTCTTTCTTGTTCTTCTTCTTATTACAGGATGCATTATTATTTTTTTTCTGCACCATGTTGGCAGCAGAAGACTCCGCTGTTCACTTTCCACGTGTGTCTTGCTCTCACCTTCTCTTCAACATCAAGAGTTCCAATAAGTTCAACAACGCTAAACTCTTTTCTCTTCTGTTTTACAGAAGTAGCAAAATCCTTTCAAGAAGGTGGCAACTTAGCGATAATACCGCCGGCCACGAACTTGTCAGGTAAAACACAGGGAAATTGTTCGAGTTCTTTTGCCAGTGCATGTATCTCATGAGTCTGTTCCACCTGGACGGCTATCAACCATCTTGTAGTCATACAGCTGCTCCATGATGTACAACTCACTCCCAGCATCAGAAACACCAAACTGAGCCTCAAGAGCATCCCATAATTCTTTGGCTGTCTTGCAAATGATATAATTGTCCTCATACTTGACATGAAGTGCGCTAATTACGGCGCCTCAAAACAGGTTATCGGCCGCCTCGAACCGTTTCTCCTCATCAGGAGTATACTGTTCGGGTTTCCCCTACGCGGTATAATAGCAATTCATGGTAGTAAGCCAAAATATCATTTTTGCATGCCACCTCTTGAAATTTGTACCATCAAAATCATTGGTTTCAGCGCAACAGCAAAACCTCTAACAGAAAATGAAAAATGCCTACAATAAGGTTTTTAGATTGTACGATAATTAGGCATTTTCATGATTAATTTAATCCAGAAATACATTAACAAAATTGTGACAACAGATATAGACACATGTGTAATATTAAACATCAGGAACACGATGAGCAGGGAGATCGAAATATACCCTGCGGAGAGACCTGTGCCGGAGGCACTGGCGGCTCCATCCCCACTAGTTGTCATAGTGAGTTGCACGAAGTCGTGGACCACAGTCGATGCAGGGAGATGTACGTAGTGCCATCCCTCGAACGGTTTACCGGGAACAAGGCATGTGTGTACGGGATCGGGATCGCCGGGAACAAGGCCTGCGTGTACGGGATCGGATTCGCCAGGAAGAAGATCTGCATGTACGGGAGCCTGGAAGTAGACGAGCAGTCGCGGCGACGCTCCCTAAAAACCTGATTGCGCCGCACGCCCGAGTAAACGACACCGCGAGACAAAGGTTCTGGAGGCCTGCTCTCCAACTCTCTGTATTCTCGTAGAGGGCTGGACGGGGAAGAACTGTTCGGTACTCAACAGAGAAGAAGATTGCGCTGGCTTAGAGCATCTCCAACAACTCCTTAAAATTGACTTGCTATATCTTGAGTTATAGCAAGTTACTATTTTATTTGGTAAGTGGAAAAATGATGTATCTCCAACAAGTTGGTATTCTCACTTGGTAAAATTGAAAAAATAGGTACACCTTTCTCCAAACCGGTACTGGGCCTTCCACGCACGCGACTTTTCACTTACCTGCGCGACGACGCTCCTCCTTCCTGCGCGACGAATCGAGTACCGATCTCGCGTGCCTGGTTGCCGCCGCCGTTCGAGGCCGCGACGCTACTCCGGCCAGCACTTCACCGAACGAGGCCAGCAGTTTCCCTTGTATTATTTGGTTCAGTCTGTACCCCGTATGTCTCATATGATTGGAGTGGAATGGAGATCGCGGACGGATCGGAAACGGATCGGGGACGGCCGGCGCCGTGGATTTTTTTTTTATTCATGCGTGCGGGGCGATACAAGTCTGAGGCGATGTTTACCAAGTTGTTATCGAGTGCGGAGGTTTACCAAGTCCGGGGCGATGTTTACCAAGTTGATAAATATAACAAGTAGATTTAAGGAGTTGTTGCAGAGGTGTTTTCGTGTTTTTTCCAAAAAAAAATAAGAATACCAAGTGGATTTGAGGAGTTGCTCTTATAGAAAGGAGACACACGGGTGCGGGGAAGGAAAGCCAACCGACAGGCTTGAATCTCGGAATCAATTCCCTTCAAATCTGACGTTCGTCCAGGTTCAGCGAATCCATCGAGTCGCAAAACCGAACCAAACCACGCGGCACGACACGGGAGCTCGGCTCGGCTCGGCTCGGCTCGCACGCCTCGCCTCGACGGCGGCGCGCGCGTGTGGCACCCAGTCAACCTTCCCTCAACTTTTCAATTGGTGCACATGAAATTCACCTATTTAAGCCGAGTCAAATTATAGTTAATATCTCGTATGAGACTATACTATAATGCAACATAACATATAGTATGAGACTAGAATTTATTAGATTATTGAAATATGGGTCAAACCCATTTATTCAACATAGTTTGCTCTAGTGTATCCAGCAAGCCACTTGCAACATAAGTAAAAGAATGGAGCAAAACCTGCAAGCGAAGAAACAAATAATATCATAGAACGGCCATATAATAATAACAAAAAATAAACAAGATTCTAATAGCATGCACGACTTACCACATCCATTTGATTGACTCTCGCCATTCTTTCACTTACTTGCACCACGTCCAAATTACTCTCACGTAAAGCTTTGCATCTTGATGTACGAGAAATTAGGCACATGACATAGCCAATTCGCTAAAGTCTTTGTAAACAATGCGCAACACAGTTTCGAGCTAGGTGCTTGTTTCCGGACGACATCTATCATCCCCTCTCATGATGTCTGAGCGATGATCTAGACTAAACCTAATAGAGATGTCAAAAGCGATATTACACATCCATAACTCTCCACCTTCATCATTCAGGACCTCACATTGTTTGCTCAAAGTTGTCCCAAACCCTAAGTAAATATAATGTTGATTCCAACTACTTTATCACACTGCTACAAAAAAGATTTTGTGCAGCGTTACCAAAATGGCCTCTGCAGCGGGCACATTTTTTGCCCGCCACGGTAAATGCCCTTGCTTTACGGAGGCGGACTTTATTTATTTACCGAGGCGGACGTATTTGTCCGCTGCAGTAAATCGATTTACCGTGGCGGGCGTCTTAAAACGTCCGCCTCGGAAAATTGTCTATTTTCTAAGGCGGACGTCTTCATTTACCGTGGCGGGCGTCCTAAAAGACCCGCCACGGTTAAAGCCGAGGCCCAAACAACCCAGGATAGACTCAATCCGACTGTCAAGTATATAAGAGTAAGTTAGTGTTTCATGCTTTATCCCCTTCTCTCCCCCCACCTTTCCTTTCTTCTCTTTCGACTGGCGGCGCACAACCCTCTCGCGCCGCTGCTCTCCCACGGTGCTCCCCGGCCCTCCCCCTACCTCGGCGGCGCTCCCCCTCCCCTCGGCAGCTCGCGGCACTCCCTCTCCCCTCCCATGGCGGCTGGCGGCTCGCCCCCATCCCTCCCATAGCTACGGCGGCCCTCAAGGGCGAGGCGCGCGGCGACACTCAGGGGAGAGGCGCGTGGCGGCGCTCGCTCCCCCCCCCCCCGGCGGCGCAAGGAGGCTCCCCCCACGGCGGCGCAAGGAGCTCCCCGGCCCTCCCCTCCCCAGGGGCACGTGGCCGCGGTGGCGGCGAGGCACGGGCGCTGGGTCGCGGTGGCGCAGAGGTGCTGGGCTGCGGCGAGGCGCGGGTCGCGGCGGCGCGGGGCTACGGCGGCGGCGAGGCGCGGGCGCGGCGGCAAGTTCGGATCGGGCCCCAGCGAGGTCGGATCCGCCAACGACGGTGGCAACGGCGGCGCTAGGGTTGGACTCGCTGGTGGGCTCGGGAACGGACTCCCGGGTGGGCTTTGGATGTTTTTTTTTGGAAACGATTAACCGAGGCGGCCATCCTAACATGTCCGCCTCGGTTAATCAATTTACCGTGACCTTTCAACCGCAGCGGACGCGATTGCCCGCCACGGTAAATCCAAAACGCACG
The DNA here is from genome assembly GCA_022036555.1 of Microstegium vimineum. Classification (NCBI taxonomy): domain Eukaryota; kingdom Viridiplantae; phylum Streptophyta; class Magnoliopsida; order Poales; family Poaceae; genus Microstegium; species Microstegium vimineum. The sequence goes on from CM039135.1 coordinate 43,480,471, forward strand.
CTTCGCAAAATAGATTATGTAGTAGTGTTAGGCATATCTATGACAACATATGTAATAATTATATTATGAATGTTTGTATATGAAAGAATCGTATTAGTATGGAAAACTAAAATGGTGAAAATATTCCATACTATAGATGGATCTAGAAAACTAAGATGTTCGTGATGGTACAATATATTTTAATTATTGAAATAGTATATGTGGAATGTTTCATTATATTTTTTATAATAATAGGGATGAATAGTATAGTCTATCATCCATATAAAAATATAATTTTATTCTCTACAACCAGAATATTATTGTCTTGAATATCGAACATGTTTCTTAACATTATTCATGGTCATAAAACATTGTCTTGTGGAACAAAAAAACTTGTTTATCGTCATTTAAAAATAGTATCTACTAAATATGTAATTACCGCAACGACGAATGAGAATTTATTTTGGATGCTAGATTTAATTATTCAGCCATGATATTTTTAAGTTCCAAAATATTTATTACAAATATGATGTCAGCAAAGTTGTTTTTTTCCTCCTGAAATTACTTTTTCTTTTGAACGTTTTCTCCTGAAATTACGTACGCCCAAGTGATCAGGTGGCAGCGGACACGCGGCCCAACATCTCAGCCCACGAGCAGAGCGGCGTTCCGGCGGCAGGCCGCATGGTGCGTCTCACCGGTAGGGATGGCCGGCAAGCTGTACGCAGCCATGCAGGCCGAGGCAAAGGCCGGACGAAAGCACTTTGCAGCTCAGTAGCAAGGCTCAGGTAACGGTTGGCTGCTTTCTCTTCCTCTGGCCACCGGCTGATAACTTTTTTTTTTTTTGGTTGCAGCCAAACTTCCATCATCTTATTTGATACGTTCATGGTAGTGAGTGATTTAGTGGTGAGAATAGCTGAAAACAACTTAAGATATGGTGATGTCATACCTTATTACCATTAAGAACTCCGCCGCTAAACACGTGCATCACGCTGATATATATATAGTGATATACTCTATTATTTGAGCTGTCAAAATTCTCTCTCTCTCTCTCTCTCTCTCTCTCTATATATATATATATATATATATATATTGTTGACATCATTTTTCAACATGTCAAATGGGCTAAGACTCGCATTGATCGGTGACCGTTTTCTATCGGTATTAGAAAGTCATCGGTTAAGATTACCGATGAGAGTGAATGCTGCAAATGAAGATGAGTTTGTTGCCGATGGAAGCTGAACAATAAAGCAGGATTGTTGCCGATGAGACTTGATTGGTAAAAGTAAGTTGCCAATGAGGGAAGAGTTGCCAATAAAGAGATAGTGCCGATGGGCGCAGGGTGACGTGGTAGTTGTCTCGTTCAGACCTTGTTCTAGTTATCGTCCTTGTCGATTAACTGGTCAAATCGACTGGTACACCTTTGGACATCAAATTCGGGTATAAGCTCAAGATGTTCGCAGATCCTGACGTTTTTTGTGTCAATATATATAATATATATATATATATATATATATATATATATATATATATATATATATTACACCTGCATATGTGTAGGAATAGTAAAGAAGTGTACTAGCTGCGCGCATGATAGAGCGATGACAAGGCAAAGCCCCATTTATTGACACAATGCTACGACACCATACCATACTTGCTAGTAGTTGCTACTTGCTACACACATTTAGGTTGCTTGGCCTTGTATTTGTTGCATCGATGATCTCGGGCCACCGGCCGCTACTTTTCTCTGCTGCGTGCATGCACTCAGCTCCTGCCTCGATCGGCATCTATCGCCGACGACTTACAACAGTGATCCATCTCTGACCCACCTGCAGTGTACTTGCCCCTTGTACGTACAATCTTTGTCTCTGCGACGCCGGCCATAAACACGAAAAAAAAAACTTATTAATGGTGTTCGCCAGCGCCAGATATGATCGTCGATCAAGGAGAAATAATAATAAAGCAACGAGACGACTGCCGAGCGACGACCCGGCCCATCGTCATCGTCTGTGACCACTGAACCTTTCTACGTACAGTACACTGCCTATATATACTTGTAGCTGCAACGCATGCTAGCTGCAGAGCTGCTGCATGATGTACGTATCTCTCGCTCTCTATATATGAATGCCCGATCGATCACAGGCCGGGACATGCATGCATGCTGCACGTACAAAAGCCTAGCTAGCTAGCTAATCTGTCATATTTGATTGTACACGTATGCATGCATACCATAGATCAAAATGACTCTAGCTGTATGTGTGTACTCGATCTGTGTCGCTGTGAGCAAATAACTACTGCCATTTATATCTATTGTATATGCTAAGCTAGACTCCGGCCACTAGATGTTTGATCTACAAGGTGCTCACATCATTTCCCACTAAGTATATATCCTACTAACTCGAAATTCTTTCATGGAAGCTATCCATATCATCCCTTATTAATTACAAAAAATATCCACATAATCTATTAGCGTAAAGTCATCTAGCTACATATATATGTTGTTTATTTCATCACCCATTCTTCTTCTATGATGTTATCAAATATTCTATTAATTTTCTTCTATTAAGTTATTAATTTCTTACAATGTGATACAATAAAATAACATGCAAGTCAAATTTACATATACGTACATACAGTATACAAAATACCATATATATAGTAATATGCTATATATATATATATATATATAATATTTATTTTAAGAAAATCCTATGGCAATGCGCGAGGTATGCTTCCAGTTATTACCATTGGCGGATCCAGGATGCAATCAAGGGAGTGGGGGGCTAATTATAAATATCATGATCAACAATGAAAATTTGGAGAATTTTTTAGAGATTTAATGGAGAAATAAGTGAATTTTATAGAGATTTAATAGAGAAATGAGTAAATTTTGAAGAAATTTAATGGAGAAAAAAGTGATTTATATCTATATATAATGGAGAAAGGAGGCCATAGGGGGGGCTACTTTATTAAATGTTATAAATGTTATTATTTTGTTATATAAATTTAGTAAAACTTGATATGTTTTGACTTTGGAAGAAAAGATAGATTAACTTATATATACTTACTCCCACACCTACCTGTCTACTTTCGTAGCATATATATATATAGTAGGGAGCGTAGTTCGTCCTTTTGCTTTCCACAAACCCTAGCTGCACTGCACACACATCGGTATCATATACATAGTTCTAGCTCGGCCGGCGGCCATGCAGATGCCTGCATATATGCTTGCCTCCCTCCGGCTGAGACATGCTGCATGCCTGCATGGATATAGGTTATATATATAGGTACGTACGTTGATCTATCGGTCGTCGTGTCTGAGCCAAACTCCTCTATATATATATATATATATATATATATATATATATATATATATATATATATATATATATATATATATATATACACACACACACACACACGTTGATCTATCGGTACACACGCTACATGCATGCATGCATGCTACGAGAGCTAGCTGCATGCAGCAGCAGCCATGCATATATGTAGTCTTTTTATTTTTAATTTGCAGCTTGCTAGCTTGGTGTCTGTTGACTGGCCTGGACACTGTATAAGTAGCTAGAAGAGTAGCAGCTGATGAACAGATACCTCCGTGTCACGTACTGTGTATGAGTGTGTGAGCGTGCATATATATATGGTGTCTCGGCGTCGGCGGGAAGCAGGAGCTAGCTAGCAACAGGCCGGTAGCTAGAAAGACGCCGGAAAAGGCCTGGCATTGCTGCGTCGTACTACGTCCATACAGTATATAGCAGCCAAACACACGTACGACGACGACGACGACAAGACCTCACACTGATGGCGTCCACGCAAGCAATGCATGCTTGCATGCATGCATTTTCAAGTGACAGAGCAGATCGAGAGTCAGTGTTCGTTTACACCGGCTAAAGTTTAACTCCATTAATTTAGTGTAGTCCATGATTTGATAATAATATTATGCTATAGTAAATATGTATTAAATATAGATTAGTATAGTCTTAATAGATTCGTCTCACTAATTAGTCTATTCATATGTAATTAGTTTTATAATTAACTTATCCTTTCAGTTAGCATCCGAGATATCGGTTAAATTTTAGCACTTGGATCCAAACAACTTCTTATCTGGAAGAGATAGTTTTTGATCGAAATTATTTCAATCATATTATACAAATTACACGTCGTTTGGACAGAAAAAATCCAAAATGGCAGAGTGGATCTCTTTACGCATAAGAAAATAATGCGAGCGTGCCAGTGTACTAAGTACACAAAAGAAAAATAAGGGAACACAGTTTATTCGTATTTAAAGAAAATACAAATATGAGTTCTCTGGTACAAGTGCGCGCTCTATAGCCTGCTGCGGCGATCCGACTTGAGCTGACGTAGGCGATGTGGTCTTCTGGTTCCTGGGGCCTCGGAAAGCTCCCGGTTAATTACCCCTGTGAAGTAGCTCACAGAGTACCTCCGATTAAGCTGTTGTAATCGTTGTCTTCAATCTTCGCTTCACGTCTCCATGCATGTGTGTTGGTGTAGATGTAGGTGACGTCGGCGTGATGACCTCGTCGGTCCATGTGCCGGTCAACGGAGCTGGGGAAAGCAGCTACGCCCGCCTGTGTCGTTCGCCTCGTCGGTGTCGAACGGCATATGGTGTTGTTGTAGTGGTTGCACTTGCATGGTTGGTGTAGATCGGATTGCTTCGGACTTCCCGACAACATCGTCGTCGAGGTACGCTGATTAGCTTGATCGGCGGAATTGTAGTCGTAGTAGTGGATGAAGACTTGCATCTTGCGCAGTAGATGATGTAGATTGTACGGCGTAGACGTCGTAGTAGAAGGCTTCCCTTGCATGGAGGCTTGCATCGGCGTAGACGTCGTAGTAGAAGGCTTCCCTTGCACGGAGCCTTGCATCCTAATGCATCTGTATGTGCTTGCATGTAATGCATGCATGCACACGTCTGGCGCCCTTGTACATGGATGTGGCTGTACAAACTAGATGAGACAAGATGAGATTAATTAGCTGCTCACCTATGGATGTAGCGAGCGTGAACGCCATCTCGATTTGCCGCCTCTGGTTGATGAACTCGCCGCGGGTTGGTGTGTGGTCCGGCGCACGTCCCTTCCGTGCGGCCGTTGAACTTGAGGCAGATGACAAAGGATTGTACTTTGGCTTGCTTGCTTTCACTAGCATGCGTGCATACGTACCAGGCACAAATATGTGCACCATCGTATGCATGCTAGATCCAAAAGCCATCACTAAGTAGAAAAATCATTTTTGCTGCCACATCGTTTTTTTTCACAGACGGTTTACAATTTTATGACGCCAGTACAAAAAATAGGGTGGGCCCAGCAAGAGAACCGCCTGTGTAAAACCATTTACACAGGCGGCTCTCCTATCTCTACCGCCTGTGTAAATACCTGGCGGTTTACAATGACAACCGTCTGTGTAAATACCATTTACACAGACGACTGACATTATTAACCGCCTGTGTTAATGCTGCAATAAATTCCATTCTTCCACCTCCAGACAAGAATAGTTACTCCCGTGTTGTGTGCACAGTGGTCGACACAGAGGTGACGATTCCAAGGGGGGATGTTTTGAACTTCATTTCTTTGGTGAGAAACTTCCAAAAGGTTAGTTAGTGTCGTTGCCATCATTTTTTTAGTGATTCTTTGGTTCAATTCTTGTATTAGAGGTGCTCTAAATCTAGGGTTAGGGTTCATAGCTAGGGCAAGAGAGAGAGTTTTAGCTATTTTTTTTGTAAATTCATAGTAAATTGTATCTTGCTCGGATTATAGAAAATAAATACTTTTTAGAATTCTTATGAGTAGATCTATGTAATAGAATACTTAGGGTTTATGAATTAATTTAGTAGTTAATGTTTTGTTAATTAGGGTTAGTTATTATTGTCTATACTTAGAGTTTGTTAAATAGGGTTAGTTATTATTTCATGTAGCTTAGGTTTTTCAATAATTTTTGTTAGTAATTGATGGTTTATTATTTAGGGTTAGATATTTCATGTACTTAGAGTTAGTTAATTAATTTAGTTAGTAATTAATGGCTTATTAATTAGGGTTAGTTAGTATTTCATGTACTTAGGATTTGTTAATTAGGGTTTGTTATTTTTGCTTATACTTAGGGTTTGTTAATCAAGATACCATCTCCGTTTAATTAATTCTTATAATTATAAAAATGAGTTTAAATAATTATTTAAATTTTTTATTTTGTAAATTCTGTAAGAGGTAGGTTTTCATATCTATTTAATTGATGGAGGATAGAATCTTAGTTATGAGGGATTATTTTCGTTTTGTTTTTAGAGTGACATACAATATTTTCCTAACTACAGATAAATATGGAGAGGTCATTATGGATGTACAACTTATCAAGATTAGACCCATCTTATGTAGTGGAGGTCCAAAAATTTATTGATGCCGTGAAGATACATGCTCAGAGAACAAAGGCGAAGCACATATGTTGTCCATGCGCAGACTGTAAAAATATTGTGGTATTTGACAATGTGAAAGCAATCACTTCTCATCTAGTTTGCAGAGGATTTGTGGAGGACTACTTGATTTGGACAAAACATGGTGAGGGTAGTTCTACACCTTATATGCGGACAACTGACAACACTGCAAGTAACATCAATGTGGAGGGTCCAATGCCATATCTCAATGAATGTGATGCTATGTCAGATATCAATGAAACCCATCATGTTATGTCAGATGTCAATCAAACTCATAATTCTACGTCCGATGTTAATGAAACTCAGCATGTTAACACTGATGCCATTGAAGATACAGATTTCTTAGAGGCAATAATGAACCGTTGTGCGGATCCATCAATATTCTTCATGAACCGAATGGAAGCCTTGAAGAAGGCAGCAGAAGAACCTTTGTACGACGAGTCGAAAGGTTGTACCAAAGAGTGGTCGACACTACGGGCTGTTCTTCAGTTTTTGACGATTAAGGCTAGATATGGTTGGTCCGATGCTAGTTTCAATGATTTATTGCGTGTACTTGGAGACCTTATTCCTAAGGAGAACAGAGTGCCTGCTAACACGTATTATGCAAAGAAGCTAGTCAGTCCACTTACGATGGGTGTTGAGAAGATCCACGCATGTAGAAATCATTGTATCCTATATCGGGGTGATCAGTATAAAGACTTAGACAGTTGTCCAAACTGCGGTGCTAGTAGGTACAAGACGAATAAAGATTATCAAGAGGAAGAGAATGCAGCCTCTGTTTCTTCAGGGAGGAAGCGAAAGAAGACGTAAACAAAGACTCAACAAGACAAACGTTCAAAGCCCACTAGCAATATCGAAGTGGACTATTATGCGTTGAGAAGAATTCCTGCATTAGTGATATGGTATCTCCCTGTGGTTGATCGTTTGAGGTGTTTGTTTGCAAACCCTGATGATGCGGAACTTATGACCTGACATGCTTCTGATGAAAGGAAAGATGATGGAAAGTTACGACATCCAGCCGATGCAAAGCAATGGCAAGAATTCGATAAGAAATATCCAGACTTTGCTGAGGACCCACGAAATGTAAGGTTTGCTCTGAGTACTGATGGAATGAATCCATTTGCCGAGAGGAGCAGCACGCACAGCACATGGCCAGTGATCATGGCAATATACAATCTTCCTTCATGGTTGAGTCAAAAAAGAAAATATCTTTTGCTAACCATTCTTATTTCTGGACCTACACAACCTGAAGTTGATATGGATGTATTTCTAGAGCCCTTAATGCAAGAGATGCAAATACTATGGGAAGTAGGTGTCAAAATGATCGATGCGTTCCGCAAAGAGACATTCACACTGAGAGTAATTATTATTGTCACAATTAATGATTATCCTGCTCTCTTCTCATTATCAGGCCAGTTCAAGGGAAAGGTTGGTTGTGTAGAGTGCATAGATGGAACATGGCACGTGTCTCTTCCTTCATCTAACAAGATAGTGTACATGAGGCATAGGAGGTGGCTACCGGCAGGCCATAAGTACCGCTTATAAAAGATGAATAAGTACTTTGACAATACGGATGAATCAAAATCTACTGCTCCATCAGGTTATAGTAAAGGGCACAGAGTGTATAAGATAGTTGAGAATGTCAAGTTTGTGTTTGGAAAAAAGATCAAAGATGGGAAACCAAGAAAGGTTGTGAAGGCAAATGAGGGGACACATTTAAGAAGAAGTCTATTTTCTTTAAGTACTTATCGTACTGGAAAGACTTAGACGTACGACATGCGATCGATGGTATGCATGTTCAGAAGAATGTGTTTGACAGCGTAGTTGGAACTTTGCTAGACATAAAGAGCAAGACAAAGGAAGGTCTCAATTCACGTTTGGACATGCAACATTTAAAGATCAAAAAAGAACTTCACCCTGTACTCCTAGAGAATGGGAAGTACCATCTACCGGCAGCAAGCTATAACCTGAACAGAGATGAGAAACATGCAATGTGTGTGTGGTTGAAGAATTTAAAAGTTCCATCTGGTTTCTGCTCCAACATAAGGAGTCTTGTTTCGATGAAATACCTTACACTCACCAACTATAACTCACATGATTGTCATGTAATGCTGACCACTTTTCTTCCTATTGCCATCAGGGCTATAAATCTAGTGTTTTTAAAGATGGCAATCACACGGTTGTGCTACTTCTTCAATAAGATATCTGAGAAGGTAATTATCCGTGATGAGTTAGAGTCCCTACAGAAATTTGCTGCAGAGACGGTACGTAAGGTTGATTGATCCACCAACCGCACCCTCTCCACAAGTCCATCAAGCATCCCAAGAGGCCGAAACAAGTCAACAGCCAGCATCGCCAATGCATGCCCCAGCATCCCCGTATATTTATGAGCCACCGTCGTCATCCCCAATACATGATATGTCATTCTCGCTGGATGAGCTCGAGGGGCTGACCACGAACATGCCTGAGCAGCAGACTCCGCCAGCCAAGAAGGACACAACACCAGAGAAGGAGGTAGAGCAAACTCCCCCGCCACCACCAAAGCATAAGGAAGCAGAGCAAACTTCCCCACAAGCACCGGCCTCCAAGAAGGCAAAGAAATTTCCAGTTCCAAAATTGGTTTCTCCCTATGAGCCAAAAAAGGGGAAAGCAGCAGGCACAGTTCTATTTTTGAAAGGATTGGAAAGCAGCGGACGACACGAGTCGTTGAGCTCGAACCGCCACAGAATAAGGAAGCCGCCGGCCAAGCAACTGAAGCCATGCCACCAACAAAGGAAGCCCCAAGTGGCGATGTTCATGTCGAACCGCCGTCAAATACACCATTGACCCTTAAGGATATAAGAAAGCCAACGGTTGATGATTATGTCAATGTCCCTAGTAACTACGTGCCCGGAAGGCCTATGCTGCAATGGACGGTGCTTGAAAATGGTCCATGGATGATAAAAAGGTTTCATGACTGGTACATGAGAGCAGTGAATGTTGGCCTGCATGCAGTTAGTGTTAACATACCAGCAGACGTGTTTGCTACTGGCAAGGATAAAAGCGAGGCATTTGTTATCTTCGAGGACATGCACATGTTGTTGAACTATAGAAAACTTGACGTCCAACTCATTACAATCTAGTGTCTGTAAGTATCACTCATTCACACACATTGTTATTATTAAATTTGGAATGTGATAAACTCTAATATGTGGATGTTGTATGTAGTTTGCAAGACCACGAGCAGAGATCGTTAACTACAGGCACGATGGTCGGTTACCTGAGTCCAATCAGGTTACAAAAAAATATGCACAAATTTGTACTTACAAATGAAGATAGAGCAAAGATAGAGAAGGACAAAACACCAGAACAAGTTGCAGAAGCTGTAAAGGAATTGCAACGAAAATACGAGGACACATATGCCCTCTATCTCGGTAGAGCAATGCTGAGATATAAGTACAGGGATTTTATATTGGCACCCTACAACTTTGGGTAAGCGTGACCTCGTATACGTACTTCAAATTATCGTGTTAACCCTAGGTACATATGTCGCTCACATCGTTTATTCGTGCAGTGACCATTGGATTGTTTTTTATATATATCCATTCGAAGGGAAGATGTCTGTCCTAAACTCCTTACATTGTCCTCCTCAGTCGTATCAAACATTCCTGATTCATTTAGAAAGGTGAGCCAACATGCTACCACATCCGTACTTATATGAATTAGAGTTTCTAAATAACTATAGTGTTTTATATTCGATATCTACAGGGCATGGCGGTTTTATAAGAAGCAAAAAGGACCGGTCGACGCCGCCCGCTCAGATCCTAGTGTGCCATTGACGATACAACACCATTATCCGGTAAGTTGTCCGAACACATATCATCATATAAATAATACACAAGGCATGACAAATTTAGTTTAATCTTTTGCTCATTAATTACATAGTGCCACAAGCAACCACCTGGATCGGTCTACTGTGGATACTATGTGTGTGAGTTCATAAGGCAGCGGGGACGATACGTCAGGGACAAAAATATGGTAAAAATATCTATGTATGAAGTTTTCTCATTAAAGTTGGAAATATTAATATTGGACATGTGTCAATGATGCTTTTAAACTTTGTTTCCAGCCGCGAAGCTAAGGAAAGGACGTGTCATTCACTCCAAAAACTATGAAAAATATAGTAGTAGACTTGTGCGGTTTTATTATGAGAGAAATAATTCCAAATACCGGAGCATATTTTGATGAAGCCGGTGATTTAGCAAGTGAAGGATTTAGAGCGCTGACAGACCTAGCAGGTCTAAACTTGAAACGAAATGACATGTAAACACCAAATGGTTGAACTCATAACTTGAAATGACGTGTATTGTATGTAATTTTATGCTTGATCTTTGATTTCGTGTGGACACATTTGTAATATTTATATGTGTTGTATGTATGATGCAATTTTATGGTTCATGTTTGCATATCTTATATATATATATATATATATATATATATATATATATATATATATATATATATATATATATATATATATAATGTGACAAATATAGTACCGTGTGGAGGCAAATATTAAAATTTGAAATAAAAAAAAATAATTACACAGGCGGCACACAGAGTGAGCCGCCTGTGAAAAATGGGTTTTCACCGCGGCTCACAGCCCGCCGCCTGTACTGTGGGCCGATTAGTACTGACCCCAGTACAGGCGGTGGGCTTGGCCGCCTGTACTAATGCCTCTACCACCACCTCTAAAAATGTTTTTTGTACTTAGTGCATGCTGCAGACATGCATGTACAGGAGCCACGGCGAAGGTCCAGGCTCTGGCATTCACGCATGCAGACATCGGTCGCGTCGTCGATGATGCAACCTTCCATCTTCTCGGCATCGTCAAATGATCACCTTCATCGCGGCGCTTCTGCGCCACCATGCATATGACGGTAGATCGACGCCACTTCATATCGACGTCGTGCTGACGGTCCACGACTTCATGGATGTGCAAAGTTATTAATAAGATGCAAGATATGATTTATTTTATTGCTTACCCATGGAGAAGATGAACATCATCTCTCGGCTTCTTGTCTCCTCGGATGCGCCTGGGAAACTCACGACGGAGATAGCTTGGTGAATGAACTCTGCGGCCGGCCGGACGTGGTACGTGCATGTACGACAACGAAGAAGCTTGATGTGCTCCTCTGGTCGTCGATGCCAAATTGTCATTAGCCTCCTTGCATCTGGACTTGAAGAAGCAGCTAGCGACGCCGCACTCTGAATGCACCTCCGAGAAAGAAGCCCGGCGGCGGCCTTGCTTGCTTCTGTTAGTAGATGCAAAAATTGTCATTGTGAATGGGCACTACTGCTGGCCGGACATGCACACCATTGCCATCGTCATAGATGTCGGTGGTGGCTCGATGCAGTACTCGTCCACCGGTGTCAGGGCATCGCCTCCGGCGTCGAGCATCCAGGCGGCTTAGCGTGGTTGTTCAGTGACGAGGTGCCTTCTCCGGCTTGGCACAACGTCCGACGACGAGGGTGTCTCCTCCGGTTTGGTACAGGCGTCTAGTGACGAGGACGTCTCCTTCGGCTTGGCGCAGGTATCCAGCTTCGAGGGCGTTTCCTCCGGATTGACACAGACGTCCGACGTAAAGGGCGTCTCCTCCAGCTCGGTGTGTCCATTCGGCATCGAAGACATCTCCTCTGCCAACACAGCTCGATGTGAGGGGCGGTGATTGTCCGACTCGACGTGCTTCTTCTCTGCGACTGCGGGTGCGGCAGTTATGCCTCAGCTTCGTGGACGCAGATGGCGCCTTGGCGGCGACGTCGGATCTGTGCGTCTCCCGTGTTCGTGACACCCTGCTCGTGGATGATCTTGGACAGCACCGGCGTGATGGCTTGGCGCAACCGGGGCACTCGTAGCTGCGCTCCGTCCGTGCGGCCTGACTTGATCCAATCTCCTTCCTCGACAGTTGTCGCCGCACCGCAGCGGCCTAGTGTAGATGCAGATGCAAGTCACCTCGTGCGGCGACAAGTGGCCGCCAAATCAACGTGTAGTCGTTGTACCACCGCCCTTGTGTGGAGCTTCTGGCCTCCGGCTTGGTTTGCATCTTCTTGGCGTGTTCAGAAAGCTCACAGCAGCCATCGTCACTAATCTTCTTCTCGGCGTCGTGTGCAGGTGCGGCATGCTGCTGGCGCTGCACCACAACGGCGCTGATGGTCGTCCCTCGAGGATCCGCTCCGAGCTATATCAGATGGATGGCGCTGTCACGTGTGCCTCCGGCCGCTGCCCTTCCTCTCGGCTTCACGTTGTAGAATCGCAGCCTCCTTCCCGGCGCTCCATGGTGGTGGCTGCCTGGTGGCGCGTACGTGTGTCAACGATGAAGAAAGCTAGCCGCGCGCCCTCCTCTTCTGGATGCCCATCGTCGCTATGGTGCTGGATACTGGCGCCGTGGACGACGGCTGCCTTCTCGCGTGATCAGCCTGGCGGCGCTCCCTCTCCGATGGGAAACTCTGATCACCCCTCACGTGTGGTGCCCTCGGGCTTCTTTATATAGGCCTCAGGCTAGGGTGCAGTAGATCCTGCAATCGTGCACACGCGCCGTTCGGGTTTGTTGGCCGGCTCCTGGACTGCACGCATGTAGCTAGGAGAGATATCCTCCGTATGGACCCATCTCGTATATATCCGTATAACGAATATTTCTTAGAATTATTATCTTCTAATAAAGATCCCGACTTTATTATATTTAATAATAAAGACCGTACACAGGTCATTAATTGACCAAGATATTTTCATTGGATATACGTGATGAAGACTCCATGATACGGAACGGAGCTAACACTCCTCCCATGCAGTCCCTGACGTGCGGACCCCTGTTGCTAAGCTGCTAGCATAGTCCATGTTCACAGAGGTTAATAATACGTATCACGGTTGAACACGTATACGTATCTCGGCCATTTGGCTCATGCTATGTTTGTACATGCATGTATGCTGGTTCTGAGGCCGGCAAAGGCATAGTGGCCTGCTCGTAGCGTTCGTCACGAGCGCATACACTTTCCATGTATTTTTTCCTTTATCATGGATTTTAATGTGCCAAAAATCCGTCAAACACACGTACATTTATTTCTTTGTGATTATATTATTGATGAATCTTCATTTCAAGAGATAACGACCGAACATATCTTGATCCACCTACGTCACCGGCCACACCGTACACCCGTAGTGGGCTTGTGGCATCGCGAACATTTAGACGCAAAAAAACGGCCACCACTGCACGGCCCATAAGCTAGGGTTGCGAATTAGTAAACAAAAAAATGAACTGAAAAAAAATCTTGTGACAGCCATAGATGATGGTACGCAAACCAAAACACCAGCCAGGTTTCGTAGCAGCATTATTGTGTAGCGTGGCGAGCATCGGGAAGGAATCAAACAGTCGTTTAACCTACGAGAAAGAATTCAGTTCAGTGACTTCTACAGCTCGTTTATTACTAGTACTACCTCCGATCCATCCCAACAGCTTACAATTCTAGGAGAGTGAAAATATCAGTTGTAGTTGTATATACGATCATGAAGCTTAAATGTGACCCTGTGATTGGTTGCTTTTTATGTAGGATTCATGCACATGTATACTTTTTGAGGTAAAAGTTTGTATGTATGCGGTCCCATGTGCACGTGAGTGGAAAGTTTACATGCATGTGGGTCCTGCAATAAAAAAAACAACCAATCAAGTGGCTTGTATATATGCGCAGCGGACGCATATACAACTGTCGGTGTTATGACCCGGGGGTCAAGACCACCAACGAGTAAATTTGTATATCGCGTGCTCCCTCTCTCAGACGTGATGCAAGATGGACACAAGATTTGTCCTGGTTCGGGCAAAGGAGGCCCTACGTCCAGCGGGGGAGGATGACTTGTATTATCTCGCACCCAAAGCGTGCTCGTACAGGGGGGTACAAGCAGTGTTACACGGAGTCGGCCACCCGAGGGGTCGATCGAGCGTCTGTGTGTGTGTGTGGTCTAGGGTCCTTGAGAACCAAGGTCGGATTGGAGTCCTCAAAGAGAAACCTGGAAAAAGAAGTCTCTGACGAGAGCCCCCCTTTCATCTACCTCGGCGTCCCCCTTTTATAGACCAAGGGGGAGACTCGAGGGTACAGGGTCCTAATAGTAGAAGTATGGGCGGCGCATCCACGGCACAGTGTTGGCGAAGAGACATCGAGCACTGTGACAGCGCGGTCTTCCCGTCCTTCAGGCGTCCCCGGTCGTGGCATCAGTAGAAGTCCCCTGGCCGAAGCGGGACGGGCAGATGGGACGTCTTCCGTACCGGAGTTGTTGAAGAGGAGGGGGTCGAGCCCTCGGTCGAGGGGGGGGGGTCGAGCCCCGCATGATTCTGTCACGTTCCCGAAGCCGTCGTCGAGGGTCGCACTGTTCACTTTCTGCGGGGTACTGTAGAAGTCCGTACTTGCGTAGTGGCGGCAGTGGCGGCACAGTTGTCGGGAGTCGGGGACTAGACGGGGAGTTGGCGGATTTGACAGTGGACGCAGGCGCCCATGTCGTCAGGTGGTTTTACTTTTACCCATGCCGGAGTGGTTGGGTCAATCGAGCCCTCGTCCGTCGACGGCGCTTGGAAGGTCGAGGCGTCGACAGGTTGAGGGGTCGAAGTCGAGGTAGAGGTCGGGGGGTCGTTCGTCCGACCCCTCGTCCGTCGTCGAGGTAGAGCCGGGGGTCGTTTGTCCGACCCCTCGTCCGTCGTCGAGGTAGAACCGGGGGGGCGTTCGTCGGAACCCTCGTCCGCCGTCGAGGTAGAACCGGGGGGTCGTTCGTCCGACCCCTCGTCCGTCGCCGAGGTAGAACCGGGGGGTCGTTCGTCCGACCCCTCGTCCGTCGTCGAGGTAGAGCCAGGGCCAGTGGCTGGTTTCCGCGGTCGGTGTAGCGGGGGCCCTCGATTGATGGGCCGTGTCTTACCGAACAGTAGGCTGATCCTTGCCTTAAAAATGGTTGCTATGTTTAGCGTTAATTTATCGAAAGGTTTAGGGTACCCCTTACCTTCGTACCCGACAGTAGCCCCCGAGGCCCCAGAGGAGTGATTTAGAACTCCTCTGGGGGCTATGATACGCGTTTCTCGGGGGAGCAAGAATTGTCCGGAGGGTTTATCCTTGGACTGCAGGGTTAGTGAGAAATCCGATTCTCCGGGGGGTGCGCGCGAGCGCACCCCGCGGGGTAGCCCCCGAGGCCCCAGAGGAGTGATTTAGAACTCCTCTGGGGGCTAAAATACGTTATGTAGTGGGGTCTTTAAAGGATACCTGGAGACGCGGCACCCTGTCGAGGGGTCGATCTCGTTCCTTTTCCTGCAAAGAGAAGTGTTCGAGGGCGGCTGTCGAACCCTACCGAGGGCCAGCCTTCGCTCCCTCGAGCACCGCTGGAGTCAGAGCGCCCCGCCCGAGAGGTCGACTCTGTCTGCCAGGTTACGAGTTTTCGACCCTCTTTCGTCGAGGGGTGCCGTGCGTAGTCGGGCCCTCGAGCCCTCGAATGGCTAGGCCTTCACTACCTCGTAGCGTCCTTCCCACGGATCCTTTCGCTCGGATCGTGGGTGAAGAGCATCGAGCTATCCTCGTTAGGACGACGAGCCCGAAGTCCTCGGTGAGCTGTTCTCGGGCATGAGTCCATTAGAAATGGTGCCCTGTACGGGTAAAAATCCGAGTGAGAACTCGACCCCGTTCGATAGGGATCAACTAGCGGCCCGGAGGCGTTCTCATTGTTAAGCAAGCCGTACGACTCGCTAAGCACGACCATATGGACCACCAAGGTGCCAACCCCGTTCGATAGGAGTTGGTGGCTCGATGCCTCCCAGCGTAGGGATCCTTAGGTGTTCCTAGGTATGCCTCGGATATGTCCCAAGGAGTCTCGAGAGTTCGTTCTCGAGCCTCCGGGGGCATCCCTGACTCGTGTACTCGAGGGCGGCTGTCGAACTCCGTTCGTGGAGCCAGCCTTCGCTCCCTCAAGATTTGGGGGTGGACCGGAGTCCGATAACCATGGGTCCTTCCTGACCTCAGGTACTCGAGGGCGGCTGTCGAACCCTATGTAAGGGCCAGCCTTCGCTCCCTCAAGATTTGACGGATGGTTCGTCATCCGACGCTATCCTCAGGAGGAGGAGTCCGACCTTGTGGACCGCCGAGGGGAAAAGCAGGTGGTCGTTGTATTGAACTTGGGACATACCTGTGTCGGAGCCCTCGAGGGAGGCTGTCGAACCCCCGGACGGGCCAGCCTTTATCCCTTCGAGGCCATGTACGATCTGCAGTTGACGACCCGAGGCCTTTATCAGGCCTCGAGTACTCGAGGGGGGCTATCGAGCCCGTTCGTAGGCCGGCCTTTGTCCCCTCGAGATTTTGGGGGCGGACCGAGGTCCTAACCCGAGGTCATTTCTGGCCTCGGGCACTCGAGGGTAGCTATCGAACCCTCTTTCGAGGGCCAGCTCTTGCTGCCTCAAGATTCCTTACCCTCGAAGGCGACGTTTCCGTCCGCGCGCCTTTTTAGGCGGTGTCCGTTCGGCGCAACAGTGCGGTTACAGCGTGGAGTGCGGCGCGGAACCCGATGATGGGACGTTACGCCTTATCCTGGAGGGAATACGAGGAAGGAAGTACAGGCGAATTAAATGCGGAGACTCTCTTGCCTGTGCCGGATCCGTCCGTTGGCCTTCCGCGTATAAATAGTGAGGGCGAGGTATCCGGTGCCCTTTACGCGCACTTGCCTTCCCCGCCTCCTTGCCTTCGTCTTCCTCGCCTTCTTCTCTCCGCCTCTGCCTTAGGCGTCCCGCGAGCAGGAAATCTGCGCGAGTGAGAGAGAAAGAGAAAGATAGGGAACATACCTTCCGCCTCCAAACCCGAGCAACCCACCGTTCCCATGGCCACCTTCCAGCTCTTCGGCGCCGGCGCCTGGCCTCGTTCCTCGGTCCGTCAGTCGTACCTAGAGGGGTTAGTGGAGAGCGGGCTTCTCCGGCCCGTCACCTCGACGGAGAGGCCGGAGTGGATAGCTCCGCCGCCGGACCACGCCGAGCCCAACCCGCCGGAGGGGTACGTGGTGTCGCTCGAGGCCTTCCACCGGGCGGGACTGGGGTTCCACCCAGCCGCTTCCTGCGCGCAGCTCCTCCACCACTACGAAGTGGAGCTCCAGCACCTCACTCCTAACGGCGTCAGCCAGGCGGCGGTCTTCGCCGCGGTGTGCGAGGGCTATCTGGGGGTCGAGCCCCATTGGGATCTGTGGCTCCACATCTTCAAGGCCAACCTCTTCACCACCTCGTCAGCAAGGGCGTCCGTCGGGAGGTCAGGGCCGGAGGCTGCAGCATCTACGCCAGGCGGCCTGAGCTCTGGCTCCCTGCGAACCCATCCTCGAGCCATTCCGGGTGGCATTCAGGATGGTTCTACCTGAGGAACGACGACGGTCTGCTCCCAGCGTACACCGGGAGGACACTCAACGCCGAGCCCGAGCGCTGGAGGTACGGCGTTCCGACGGACAAGCAAAAACACCTCAAGGGCTTGCTGGACGCGCTCAGGCGTCTGAAGGAGAAGGGCCTTACCGCGGAGATCGCTGCATCAGCGTTCCACCGACGGGGGGTTCTGCCGCTGATGGCTCGACCCCTCCGTCTCGACGAGATGGGTCCGGGGGTCGATGTGTCGGGTGCCGCTTCGTCGAGGAGGAGTTGACCCCAGACCGCGTGGCCAGCCGCGTCCACCGCTTTTTTCGCGGGGGGGGGGGGGGGGTTCGCCCTCAAGGATGTCGCGAAGGTCCCCATGAAGCCGGACGAGGGCTTCTACGAGCTGGTAAGATCCTTCCTTTTACTTTAAGTCCTCGCGCCCGCCCCTCCCATCCTCTCTGCTTGTTCTCTGACCACCTTGCGTCCCGCAGGGGAATGTGTCCTACAAGCGCTCGCTTCCGCCGGTGCCGGAGGACCGGGCCACGAGGGATGCGAACCGCCTCCGCGCGGAGAAGCAGAAGGCCGACAAGGACAAGAAGAAGGAGAGGAAGACCAAGAAGGCTCTAGAGAAAGAGCAGAGGAAGCAGCGTCGGGCCCAACAGAGGCGGTTGGGCCTCGATGAGGAGCTGTCGCCCTCGGAGGAGGAGGACGAGGAGGAGGATGAGGAAGACGAGGAGGAGGAGGGCGAGGAGACGGCGCCTGAGCAGGCGGCCGCTGCTACCGGTGGGGAGGGGGGGTCGACCTCGAAGTCGGCCCCTCCTGTTGAAGTTGGGCCACGGGCGGAGCGCCCCGTGGCCTCGCAGGAAGTCGCGCCGCGGCGGACGCGGTCGCAGACGCCGCGGCCCTCGTCGGGGGGTCGATCGAGCGAGCCCCCGACGCCCGCTGCGTCGACCGCCCGGGTGCCGGGCCCACCGCGCAGGCGGAGACCGGCAAGAGGGCGAGGGTGGCGTCACCGTCGAAGAGTCGATCGAGCGAGCCCCCGAAGCCCACCGCGTCGAGCGCGCGGGCATCGGACCCGTCGGCGCGGGTGGGGGCCAGCAAGAAGCCGACGGTGGCGCCGCCGGCCCCTGCCCAGGAGAAGATGGCGAATGCCGCCTCGACCCCCGCCCCCCAGGCAGTGGCATCCCAGAGCTCGACCAGCCCGGCGGGCGCCGAGCCGAAGCGTCGGGCTCCGAGGGGGTAAGTCGAGTTCGTGGTTGTGCGTTTTTTTCCCTTTTCCGTTGGTGAGGACTCATGCTTATTATCGCGCACGTGCTCCTTTTTCAGGTCGAAGCGCCGGCTGGGGGTTGCGCTCCCCTCCCCTGCTAAGAAGCTAAAGACGGGGGCTGTGGTGCAAGCCGCCGTCGAGGTTGGTCCGGCAGCCCCGCCCCCTTCGACGGTCCCCCCTGAGGCGGCACCGGCAGCCACGACCCCGGAGGTGGCGGCGCGGGGGGAGGCACAGGGGGCCTCGGCGCCTACCCAAACGGCGGAGGAGGCGGACCCGCCGGCGGTGGCAGCCGTCGAAGCGACGGTCGCGAAGCCTGCGCGGCCGTCGGAAGGGGTCGCGTCCGGCGCCCCGGGGGGCGTGGAGCTCCTACCGACATCGGGCGCGGCCCAGGAGATGGAGGTGGTCGAGGCCCAGGTTCCTGCGGCCGAGCGGGGGGCCCCGGCTCACCCGACGGCGGGGCGCTGGCCCGAGGGTCTGGCGGCGTTGGAGGCTCGACTCCAGCTCGAGCGCGTCGAGGGCCCATCCGCGCCGGCTCAGGGTGAGATGCTGATGGAGTCCACCCCCGCCCAAGTGGACGAGATGGTGGCCGAGTTGGTGGACCCGGCGGAACTGGCCATCATCGCGGCTCCCCGGGCGGAGCCGGAGGTGGCTCGACCTCCCCTCGAGGTTGGGGGGTCGACGTCTCAAGGTAAGTTGCCCTTCGATTTGCTCGAGACGCCGTGGATTCGCTCCGCTGGGTATTGACCTTTCGGAGCTCATCGCGCAGGGCCGTCGACGTCCTCGCGAGGTGACGCCGAGGAGGAAGCCTCGCCCCTCTCCGATTACCCAGGAGGGGGGGACCTGCGCATTGGCGTCACCGGGCCGATGGAGCAGAGGATCGCCGCCTGCAGCCCGGCGTGGGGCCAGGAGGTTCTCGAGGTGGCGGACCCTCGAGACCCCGAGCGACTCTTCCTCACGCTCGACGACCAGTCCGAGCTTCGACGGTGGGAGAACGTCGAGGAGTACCGGGCTTTATTCGAGCACTCGTACGTCGCGCTGCGGAGGTCGCCGCCGCGGACATACGCGAGGGAATGGAGGTAGGTTCCGTTCTACCTTAAGATTGTACTTTGCACTGCATGGTTGCCATTTGTTGACGATCTTCGTCTTTATCCCTGTCAGTCGCTGCGGGTGAGGTCGTACGAGAAGTCCCAGTACATTCTCCGGGTACAGGGGCAGCTCTCGACCCTCCACGCCTCTCTGGAGAAGGCGAGGGTGAGGCCGCTCGTGCGAAGGCGGAGGCGGCGACTATCCAGAAGGATGCCGAGTCGAGGGTCGCCTACGCGAGGGCCGGCTACGAGGCTGTCCAGAAGGAAGCCCGGGAGGCCTTGTCGTCGGCGCAGGCGAAGCTCGATGATGCCCTTCGGTCGACCATCGCCGTTGGGCAGGAGCGGGATGCCGCCGTCGAGGCCCAGCGCAAGGCCATGGAGGAGGCCGCCCGGCTGAGGGGAGACCTCGACGCCCTCTCCCGCGAGCGCGACGCTCTGGCCGCCTCGGAGGAGAAGGCTCGGACCCGCGCGACCTCCTTGGGCATGGTGGCGATGAAGCAGAAGGAGGCCCTCGGGGAGGCATACAAGACCATCGAGGGTCTCGAGGCCCAAGTCAGGGACCAGTCCTCTGATTTTGACGCCGTCCGCCATCAGCTCGAGGAGGCCGAGCAGGCCTACTCCGCCTTGGATGTGCAGGCCCAAGGTGAGTGTTTCGGGTGTTTGCGGGGTCTGTCCTGTCTCGACCCTTTTTCTGCTTTCGGGTTTTGATCGTTATGTGCTTGTTTCGGCAGAGCTTGCGGAGGAGAACGCCCGCGCCCAAAAGGACCTGGACAATCTTCAGGGCCTGCTGAGCACCGAGGTGAACCTCAACACGACGCTCTCGGCGGCCATCAACACCTTCTGCGACGACCTTTCGGTCGAGCCGGAGCCGGAGGTCGAGGGGGACACTCGGGGGAATCCCTGCTGCGCCGCTTCTACGCCATGACGCGGGGGTGACGGAGATCGTCCGAGCCGCCCTGCATGTGGGGGTGAAGCGGGCCCTCGCGGTCGTCAACTCCTTCTACGACGTGGATCTCAACCTCGTTGTCGAGGGGTTCGCCACCGACCCGGATCTGACCGAGGAGCAGAACGACGCGAGGTGTCAGGAGCTGATGGACCACGCGGAGGTGCCCGGAGGTCAGCTGGCGAAACTCTTTGAGCCCGACGTGATCCCCTCGGCGGATGAGTAGTCGTCGGGAGATGTCGACGGTGGTCGCGGGCCTGCGAGCCATATCTGGACAAAAAGGTCCATGTAATAGTTAGGCCAATGTACCGACACAATGCCAAGCCCCCGAGGGCATTTGTATATAATGTGTTTTGATCGATGTGCACAGAGTTAATTTCACTTTTTCGAGCTTTCCCTGCTTTTCTTTGCCTGAGTCGACGCTCGTGAACTAAGTGTTCGATGCACGCTCTTATCCCTAGAAGGGGGGTGGCGAGTAGGGGTACCGTAGCCCTGGGGCGTAGGTGAGTCCCTGACTCGACGACACCCTCGACCCTTAGGGAGCTCGAGGCTCCTTTACTTAGTTAAGAAGCGTACTCGAGGGAAAGAACGAGAGGGAGAGTCGAGTTTCGAAAAAACGTTCGGGTTTTTTGGGGACTTAGGAGGGGGATGCCCCCCCTGTTAGCCCCCGAGGGAGGCTCGACTTTGCTGAGGCAAAGTCGAGGCTACCTTAGTGCTGTGGACGGGCTCGTCTCAGTTGTTTCTACTTCTCGATCTCTCTCTGCTTTTCTTTGCCTGAGTCGACGCTTGTGAACTTAAGTATTCGACGCACGCTCGTATCCCTGGAAGGCGGGTGGCGAGTAAGGATACCGTAGCCCTGGGGCGTAGGTGGGTCCCTGGCTCGACGGAACCCTCGACCCTTAGGGAGCTCGAGGCGCCTTTACTTAGTTGAGAAGCGCACTCGAGGGAAAGAACGAGGGGGAGGGTCGAGTTTTGAAAAAACGTACGGGTTTTTCGGGGACTTAGGAGGGGGTGCCCTCCTGTCAGCCCCCGAGGGGAGCTCGACTACCTTCGAGCTACGAACGAACGTGAAATGTGTTTCGAGAACATTTTATTCATTCGAGAATTTGTACATAAATGCGGAAATGTACAAGGCCCTGGGGCCTCAGGGATAGAAGCGACGTAGCTGTTGGATGTTCCACGCGTTGGTGAAGAGCTCTCCCTTCTCGTTCTTCAGTTTGTAAGTGCCGGGCTTCAGCACCTCTGCCACGATGAAGGGTCCCTCCCAAGGTGGTGTCAGCTTGTGACGCCCCTTGCTGCTCTGTCGACGGCGCAGAACGAGGTCGCCGACGTTGAGGTCCCTTTTGCGCACGTTCTTGTCGTGGTAGCGTCGTAGCGTCTGCTGGTACTGGGCCGACTTGAACAGGGCCATGTCACGAGCTTCCTCGAGCTGGTCGAGGGAGTCCTCTCGGGCTACTGTGTTGGCTTGCTCGGTGTAGGCTTTCAGTCGAGGGGACCCGTACTCGAGGTCGGTGGGAGGACGGCCTCGGACCCATAGACCAAGAAGAACGGGGAGAACCCCGTAGCTCGACTCGGTGTCGTTCGGAGACTCCATAGCACAGCGGGCAGCTCTTCGACCCATCTCTTTCCATGTCTGTTCAGCCGGTCGAAGATCCTTGGCTTGAGGCCCTGCAAAACCATGCCGTTGGCACGCTCAACCTGACCGTTAGTTCGAGGGTGGGCAACTGCAGACCAATTCCACCCTGATGTGGTGATCGTCACAGAAGTCCAGGAACTTTTGGCCGGTGAACTGCGTGCCATTGTCGGTAATGATGATGTTGGGGACCCCGAAGCGGTGGATGATGTCGGTGAAGAATAGCACGGCTTGCCGAGACTGGATGTTGGCGATGGGCCGAGCCTCGATCCATTTCGAGAACTTGTCGACAGCCACGAGAAGGTGAGTGTGCCCACCCTTGGTTCTTTTCAGGGGACCGACCATGTCGAGCCCCCATACTGCGAACGGCCAAGTTATGGGTATCATCTGAAGGGCTTGGGCGGGTAGGTGAGTCTGCCTGGCGTAGAATTGGCATCCTTGGCAGGATCGAACGAGTTTGGTGGCGTCGTTGACTGCCGTGGGCCAGTAGAAGCCCTGTCGAAAGGCACTTCTTACCAGGGTTCTGGGCGCCGCGTGGTGGCCGCAAGCCCCCGAGTGTAGGTCCCTCAGCAGTGCCCTCCCCTCCTCGAGGGTGAGGCAGCGTTGGAGCACACCCGACGGGCTGCGTCGATATAGCTCGCGGCTGTCCCCGTACAGGACGTAGGTTTTGGCACGTCGAGCTACTCGACGAGCTTCTGTGCGGTCTTCCGGGAGTTCGCCTCACGTCAGGTACTCGAGGTAGGGCGCGCGCCAATCCGTCGGAGGGTTTGGCAGTGTGACGGCCCCGTCGATCTCCATGACCTCTCCCCCGCCCGAGGGGAGATCGGTCGAGGGGGGTGGGTCGACCCCTTGCTCGAGGGCGGGAGCCCCCGAGCCTAGGTCGACGGACGGTGTGTACAGATCCCTCGAGAAGATGTCGGGGGGGACCGTCCCTCGAGTAGACGCAATTTTGGCCAGCTCGTCGGCAGCCTCGTTGTACCGACGGGCTACGTGGTTGAGCTCGAGGCCATAGAACTTGTCCTCGAGCTTTCGAACCTCCTTGCAGTAGGCTTCCATCTTAGGATCGTGGCAGCTCGAGTCTTTCATTACTTGGTCGATCACCAACTGAGAGTCCCCTCGCACGTCGAGGCGTCGGGCCCCGAGCTCGATGGCGATGCGCAGGCCGTTGACGAGGGCCTCGTACTCGGCGACGTTGTTGGAGGCGGGGAAGTGGAGGCGGATGACATATCGCATATGGACCCCTGAGGGTGATACGAATAGCAATCCTGCGCCTGCTCCCGCCTTCATCAGTGATCCGTCGAAGTACATGACCCAGAGCTCGCTCTGCACCTGCGCCGGGGGTAGTTGGGTGTCGGTCCATTCGGCGACGAAATCTGCCAGTACCTGAGACTTGATAGCCTTCCGAGGGGCGTAGGAGAGGGTCTCCCCCATGAGCTCGGCGGACCACTTGGCGATCCTTCTCGATGCCTCCCGGTTCTGGATTATCTCCCCGAGGGGAAAGTTGAAACCACAGTGACCGGATGGCCCAGGAAATAGTGTTTGAGCTTCCGCCGAGTGAGGACGACCGCGTACAACAGCTTCTGGATGTGGGGATACCTTGTCTTGGTCTCGGAAAGGACCTCGCTCACGAAATAGACAGGCCTTTGAACCGGCAGGGCGTGTCCTTTTTCCTCCCTCTCGACTACTATGACCGCGCTGACTACTTGCGTAGTTGCCACGACATAAAGCAGGAGGGGCTCGGCCGGGCTCGGGGGACCAAGACCGGGGGCGAGGTGAGTAAGGCCTTGAGCCTCGAGAGGGATTCCTCGGCTTCGGCGATCCACGCGAAGTGTTCCGTCTTCTTCAGGGGTCGATAAAGGGGCAGGGCCTTTTCTCCGAGCTTCGAGATGAAGCGACTGAGGGCGGCAAGGCACCCAGTAACCCTTTGCACGCTCTTGAGGTCTTTGATCGGGCCCATCCTCGTGATGGCGGTTACCTTCTCGGGATTGGCCTCGATGCCGTGTTGGGAAACTATGTACCCTAGGAGCATGCCTCGAGGGACCCCGAAGACACACTTCTCCGGATTTAGTTTTATGCGGTTAGTCCTGAGACACCCAAACGCGGTCTCAAGGTCGCCGACTAGGTTTCCGACGGTTCTGGACTTGACCACGATGTCGTCGACGTAGGCCTCGACGATTGGCCCTATGTGTTTCCTGAAGACGCGGAGCATGCATCGCTGGTAGGTGGCCCCGGCGTTCCGCAAGCCGAAGGGCATTGTGAGGTAGCAAAACATGCCGAAAGGGGTGATGAAAGAGGTCGCGAGCTGATCGGACTCCTTCATCTTTATTTGGTGGTAGCCGGAGTACGCATCAAGGAAGCAAAGGGTTTCACATCCCGAAGTGGAGTCTACTATTTGGTCGATGCGAGGTAAAGGAAAAGGAACTTTAGGACATGCTTTATTTAAACTGGTGTAGTCTACACACATCCTATCTTTCCCATTCTTTTTCTTTACAAGCACGGGATTAGCTAACCACTCGGGATGATGTACCTCCTTGATGAATCCGGCCTTCAAAAGCTTGTCGACCTCCTCCCCGATGATCCTGCGCTTCTCCTCGTCGAAGCGGCGCAGGCGTTGCTTCACCGGTTTGGTCCCGGCTCGGATGTCTAAGGAGTGCTCGGCAACTTCCCTCGGGATGCCCGGCATGTCCGAGGGACTCCATGCGAACACGTCGGCGTTCGCTCGGAGAAAGTCGATGAGCACGGCTTCCTATTTGGGCTCGAGGGTGGCACTGATCGTCAGCACCTTCCCGTCCTTGAGGCCGGGGTCGAGCGGGATGGTCTTCGTGTCTTCCGCCGGCTTGAAGTTGCCGGCGTGGCGCTTGGGGTCGGGGATCTCTCCGGACAAGTCGTCGAGGGCCGCGAGGATTGCAGAATCCTCACGGGCTTCGGCTTTTTCCACGCACTCGACGTCGCAGTCGTATGCGTGCTCGTAGGAGGTGTCGACGGTGATGACCCCCGAGGGCCCCGGCATCTTGAGCTTGAGGTAGGTATAGTTCGGGACCGCCATGAACTTGGCGTACCCCGGTCTACCGATGATGGCGTGGTAGGTGCCTCGCCACGCGACCACCTCGAAGGTCGGCTCTTCCTTTCGGAAGTTCGAGGGGACGCCGAAACAGACCGGTAGCTTGACGCGGCCGATTGGGAGTGCCTTCTTCCCCGGGACGATTCCGTGGAACCCCCCCCCCCCCCCGCGCTGGGCAGGAGCATGGTCCTCGGGATCCCCAGGAGGTCGAGGGTCTCGGCGTAGATGATGTTGAGGCTGCTCCCCCCGTCCATGAGCACCTTGCTGAGGCGGGTGTTGAGGATGATCGGGTCGACGACGAGCGGGTAAACCCCTGCGTTCGGGATGTGCTCGGGGTGGTCGTCCTGATCGAAGGTGATCGGCGTGTGGGACCAGTCGAGGTACCGTGGGGCCTGGGCCCGAACGGAAAATACCTCTCGACGCTCCCTCTTGCGTTGGCGCGTGGTGAGGCGGGTCGAGGGTCCCCCGTAGATCATGTAGCAGTCGTGGATCTCGGGGAAGCCTCCCTTTTGAACATCGCCCCTGACTTGGACGTCACAGGGCGGGTCTTCCTTGCCGTCGTCTCTCCTGGGACCAGGAGGGACGAAGTGCCTTCGAAGCATGCGGCAATCCTCGAGGCGGTGGTTGGCCGGCCCCATATGGTAGGGGCAAGGCTCTTTCAGCATTTTGTCGAAGACGCCCCCGTCGGGAGGGGGCCCTCGAGGCTTCCGCTTGTCCGCTGCAGTGACAAGGTCGTCGGGGTCGTCGTCCTGCTCGACGTTTGGCTCGACGACACGCCGGCCCCGTTGGTTCTTCTTCTTCTTCTTCTTCTGGCCGCCGTTGCCGTCGTTGTTCCTCCTGGGCCCCTTGTTTCTCTTGGGCCCATCGTCCGAGCCCCCGGGTTCGTCCGCGTTGCCCTCCTCCGCTGGGGGAATCTGGAAGAATGCGCCAACGGCCTCCTCGCCAGCCGTGTAGTTGGCGATGACGTCCATGAGCTCGTTGGCGGTCTTGGGGATGTTTCGCCCCAGCTCCCGCACCAACTCTTTGCAGGTTGTCCCGGCGATGAACGCCGTGATGACCTCGTGGTCGGAAATGTGAGTCAGTGCGGTACGCTGCTTCGAGAATCGTCGGGTGAAGGCGCGGAGGGTCTCTCCTGGTTTCTGCTTGCAGCCGCGAAGGTCCCAGGAGTTGCCCGGCCGCTCGTAGGTGCCCTTGAAGTTGCCCTCGAAGATCCGAACCAGGTCGGACCAGTCCTGGATCAAGTCCGGGGGTAGTTCCTCGAGCCACCTTCGAGTGGTGTCGGAGAGGAACAATGGGAGTTGTCGGATGATGACGAGGTCATCTTTGGCTCCCCCCAGCTGGCATGCCAGCCTGAAGTCGGCAAGCCAGAGCTCCGGCTTGGTTTCGCCGTTGTATTTGATCAAGCTGGTGGGTGGACGGAAGCGTACTGGCAGGGAGGCCCGCCGGATAGTCCTTCCGAAGACTCGAGGCCCCGGTGGCTCCGGAGACCGGCATCGATCTTCGTCGCTGTCGTAGCGCCCGCCTCGGTGAGCGCTGTAGCCTCGAGCCTCAGCGTCGCCGTATCGACGTCGATTGTTCACTCGAGGGGGGAGGTCGTTGACGAGGCGTTCCCGGACTGGTCGTGGCTCGACCTGGCCCTGGGGCGCCTTGTTCTGGTGGACAGAGGCTTCCCGATTTTGTCGAGGGGGCGCTGCTTGCCGCTCAAGGCAGCCCCTCGACGCCTCGAGGCCGAGCTCTCCGCCTGCTGGACGGCCGCAGTCTGGAGTAGCCCCTGGATTTCCTCCCTAATACGTTGTGCCTGGGGGGTCGATGGCGCCGGCATGTCGCGGAGCAGCATCGCGGCTGCTACAACATTTTGACTGGCGCGGTTGAAGACTCGGGGTTCGGCGTTCCCCTCCTCGACGATCTGCCGATGGACCTCCCGGGCCCGCTCGCGAGCTCCTCCACCCTGAGGACGCCCTCGATCCCGCTCGAGGGCATGTTCAAGCTGCTGAAGACGCAGGCGCTCTTCCTCGAGCTTGCCGAGGAGCTCTCGGACCTGCGTAACCTGGACGTCGGGGGGTGGATCGGCTCTATCGGGATTTGGGGGGACGGCGTCTCGAGGTGGCGTGGCGTTGGCACCCCTCCCTTCTTCGGTGTCCGCTGTGTCGTCGACGTCGTCCTGAAGGACGGTTTGCTCGTCGAGATGGAAGCACTCCCGAGTGGAGTCGTAACCCTCGTCGGGAGAGTCCGAGTCGAAGTCGGCGTGGTAGAAGTGGGGGAAGAGCCTGGCTGTTTCCTCCTCCTCCAGGCGCCGTCGTAACGTGCCCCACGTACGGGGCAGCTCTGGCTCGCCCAGTGAAGGGGTAGTGACGGGATCGATCGTCGCCCACGACGGCGTCCATGGAGACTCGTCGTAGGTACGTACTCGCTGCCCTGTGAAAGCAGAGTAGAGCCCGGCGCTGTTGCGGAGCCCGTACGGGAACGGGACGCGCGGTGGTGACGGGGTCGTAGGTGTCGGAGAAGCCACGGGAGCCTCCGGGGACGATGACGCAGAAGAGTCGAAGTCCCACTCGGGAAGACGCCTGCCCTCGGCCCACAAGCGTGGGTCAAGCGGACCCCTAGGAGAGGGGGCCGTGTCGCCAGCTGGGACCGAGGGAACGGTATCCGGCACCCCAGAGCTCGCACGACGGCGAGCGCGTCGAAGTCGCTCGCGCCTTCTCCTGATCGCAGGCCAGAGTCGCAAGCGGAGGGGCCGTCGTCTGATCCTAGCTGGCTCCGGTGCAGCGGAACTGCTGACGTCTACGCCACGGGCGGAGGGGAAGACTATGAAATCGCCCTGGTCCGTAGAAACGAACCCTAGACTGCCGAACCAGATGACGGTGTTGAACGGGAACGGTGGGATGGTGGAATCCATCTGAGAGAGTAGTTCGGAGTTGATCGACACGCGAATCCCCCTACCTGGCGCGCCAACTGTCGGTGTTATGACCCGGGGGTCAAGACCACCAACGAGTAAATTTGTATATCGCGTGCTCCCTCTCTCAGACGTGATGCAAGATGGACACAAGATTTGTCCTGGTTCGGGCAAAGGAGGCCCTACGTCCAGCGGGGGAGGATGACTTGTATTATCTCGCACCCAAAGCGTGCTCGTACAGGGGGGGTACAAGCAGTGTTACACGGAGTCGGCCACCCGAGGGGTCGATCGAGCGTCTGTGTGTGTGGTGTGGTCTAGGGTCCTTGAGAACCAAGGTCGGATTGGAGTCCTCAAAGAGAAACCTGGAAAAAGAAGTCTCTGACGAGAGCCCCCCTTTCATCTACCTCGGCGTCCCCCTTTTATAGACCAAGGGGGAGACTCGAGGGTACAGGGTCCTAATAGTAGAAGTATGGGCGGCGCATCCACGGCACAGTGTTGGCGAAGAGACATCGAGCACTGTGACGGCGCGGTCTTCCCGTCCTTCAGGCGTCCCCGGTCGTGGCATCAGTAGAAGTCCCTTGGCCGAAGCGGGACGGGGCAGATGGGACGTCTTCCGTACCGGAGTTGTTGAAGAGGAGGGGGTCGAGCCCTCGGTCGAGGGGGGGGGTCGAGCCCCGCATGATTCTGTCACGTTCCCGAAGCCGTCGTCGAGGGTCGCACTGTTCACTTTCCGAGGGGTACTGTAGAAGTCCGTACTTGCGTAGTGGCGGCAGTGGCGGCACAGTCGTCGGGAGTCGGGGACTAGACGGGGAGTTGGCGGATTTGACAGTGGACGCAGGCGCCCATGTCGTCAGGTGGTTTTACTTTTACCCATGCCGGAGTGGTTGGGTCAATCGAGCCCTCGTCCGTCGACGGCGCTTGGAAGGTCGAGGCGTCGACAGGTTGAGGGGGTCGAAGTCGAGGTAGAGGTCGGGGGGTCGTTCGTCCGACCCCTCGTCCGTCGTCGAGGTAGAGCCGGGGGGTCGTTCGTCCGACCCCTCGTCCGTCGTCGAGGTAGAACCGGGGGGTCGTTCGTCGGACCCCTCGTCCGTCGTCGAGGTAGAATCGGGGGGTCGTTCGTCCGACCCCTCGTCCGTCGTCGAGGTAGAACCGGGGGGTCGTTCGTCCGACCCCTCGTCCGTCGTCGAGGTAGAGCCGGGGCCAGTGGCTGGTTTCCGCGGTCGTGTAGCGGGGCCCTCGATTGATGGGCCGTGTCTTACCGAACAGTAGGCTGATCCTTGCCTTAAAAATGGTTGCTATGTTTAGCGTTAATTTATCGAAAGGTTTAGGGTACCCCTTACCTTCGTACCCGACAACAACTGACAATGCTTTATCCACAATTCTAGGGCCTTCTAGCTTTGAAACCTTGTCGTAAGTCAAATCGCTTGGAGTTTTACGAAATTTGCTAAACACTGATGTTTATAGTACTTTATTAGATTAACCATAAAATATTTTTATGTTAATACCCACTATGCCAAAAAATACCTATATTGTCAGACTATATCACTGCCAGTTATTTTAGAACCGATCTATCACTGTTGGTTTATGGTTTCAACCGACAGATATAGGACAACCGACAATTATATATAGGTGACTTATCATGACAGTTCATGGATTCAACCGTTAGTGATTGACTTTTTAATTTGCATGAAAAATTGCATATACTTTCATATAAGATTAGATCAAGGTAAGCTTTATATAAAAATTGTAGACTTTGGTCTCAAACTTTATAGTCGATAGGTTTTTAATTAATTTAAGATGGTTTATAAGTCTAAATATTCAATATAAGTTATTTTATCATATTTGAGATTCAACAATGAGTCAATGAATTAAGGAGTTATTATAAGTCATATTTGAGATTCAATGAGAGCATGACTTGAGAGGCTCCTTGAGTTGATTATTTTAGTTTATCCTATTTGGCACAAAATGACTTGAAGCAAGTTCATGAGCTGTTAAAAGAACTATAACAATCGGAGCCTAAACTATTAAAATTTGACTAAGATTATAGAAATAGTATCAATATTTTATCACTCTAGATTGGTCACTACCGAGAACAGACAATCATCAATCATCGGCCACTCATCACTGCTGGGATTTAAACTCAGAACCTCAGTTTTCATGTTCCCTTGAGCACACAACCAACTGAGCAATGCGACACAACCAACCGGGAGAAAGAAGGATAGAAGGGGTTGGTTGTGACCCTTCTAATGTTTTCACAACCAACCTCAGTTTTCAAATGTTAACATTTTCATATACTATGAGGAGTTATTTTACCAAACTATTCACTAAAAACAGCTCTAGCAAAATTTGAAAGAGGTGTTCGTGGAGCTGAAGCTAAAACTCGCTTCACTCTAGTGAAGTACGAGCCATGCCAAACAAAATCTTAATTAGTGAAGCTTGATTTAATTTTTTCAATAAGTCAAACAATTTTAAGTTTGATCAAATCAATATAATGTTAGTATTTATGGCACCGAATAACTATCATTAGATTAATACTAGTTTAATTGCTCTATCCGCCTAAAAAGAATGTAATTCAGATTTTTCAAAGGAGTTGAAGAGTTTTAATTAAGTTCGTCTTAATTTATACAAAAATCATTAACACTTATGATACTAATATGTATCATTAGATTAATTGATATAATTTTTAGTATAAGTTCTATAAACTTAAACTTAAGGAAGTTTGAGGACTTGTCTAAGTGTCTATTTGGGACTGCTCCACGAACTATGCTCCACAAACTTTACCGTAGAGCAGCTCCACAAACTCTAAGTTTTTTGGAGCACCTCTTTACGTGCTCTCACAACTCTGCCTTTTTTTTTCTCAAATGAAGTGCATGAAGCTAAAACCGTTTGACTAAAAATCAAGAAGTGGAGGGAGCGGAGCAGTCCGAAACACCTCCTATATCTAAAATGACATCTTTTTCGGATGGAGAGGTATGGTAGTATTTTCATATATAATATATAAACCCACCTAGAGACAAAACGTTTAATACTGTTTTCTATGAGTTTATTAGATAAAAGTTTAAAAAGTTGATTTGGTTTTCTTGGAAACAAATTGAGTTGATTTGATTCAAACATAGAATAATTTTCTTATAGATTGGGCGGAAGAGAATTATAATTATAAACCTACCTATAGACTATTCCAGGCACTTGGCAAAACAGCCGATTCCGGTAGAGAGCTTCAAACCCGGCTGCCTCAACTTCGATCCAGCGATCCGCTTCTATCTTGATGATATGAAGTAGCTTCCAATTCTTACTTTTGGTTATATATTTTTATAAGATTGGATCAGATCAGGGATAAAAACCATGCATGACCCGAGTTTGACCCGAGCACTAGCAGAGTGGCCGGTCAGGTTAGGTTGGACGAGATGTATTACTCTTAACATTTTAATAAAAAACTTTTTATCAGAAAAAAATGTAATATAGAACGATGATCTACGTCTGCACATACATGAATCCAAGATACACGACGTACGTCGTTCATTGAATCACGCAAGGACCTAACCTACAAATATAATAGCTAGCCATGAATATATAGCACATATATAGGTGATTGCCTAATTGGCAAATGTATATGTGCATCGGACTTTGCTCGATCGGTCGATCAGAGTCGTCAGACACAGATTGATCATCATCCTAGCTCCTGCACAGCTACATTTCTCCATACTACTATGTATAGCCTGCTGCATGCTATGCTACATACTCAGTCCGATCCATTGTTGGAACTTGGATGCATCCATCTCCATCTCATCTCGAGGTAGGAAAGGTTTATTGATTACTCACTGAACCTGTGTGACCTGTGTCCTGTGTGTATACTCCTATATATGTGTGAGGGCTCCACCAGCTAGCTCTCTGTACTGCTGAAACTGAAATGAGATTTTCTGACCCTTGACTACTGTGCTACTTTGGCATATATATGTATGCTGCTTTCTTCTCTGTTTTAATTTAGCAGTATATGCATCAGTGATGGATTAATACCTTTTTGGTTGTTGATGCTAGAATTCCGAGCAGTAGTTTACTGCTTTCTCTATATATAGCGTCATCTGCTCCAGTTTTAAATTTAATCTGATTATTGATTTCTGAAAGAATCAGTGATATAGTAGGAGTATACAGTTTCAGTTTGGTCGCAGCTAATAGGCTAGCTAACTCCAGCAGGCCGGCCTGGTTGGTGGTGGCCGGAGAAGTTATTGATCGATTAGTAGGTGACGAGCAAGCAGAGCACACACTGGCGACCACCAGCCAGCCAGCCTACTGCATCGATGGTACATGTACAGTTGCCAGTGTCTCAAAGTCTTGCACTCCTTCCCCTAGCAGCTAGCAGGCCCGGCCCGGCCGTCGACAGCTGACATGTACAGGGTCCCTCTCTTAACACTGCTCACTGCCAACTTATCCATCAATGGAGATTAATGATTTGCTCTTATCATCATCTCATCCCCCCCTTCTTCTCTCCTCCCATCTTTCTCACTACTGTCTTCGTTCTTCTCTCCCAGCTTCCTTTTATATAAACCACCATGAGCAGTGGCACCAATGAGTAGTAGCCAGCCAGCCAACCTTGCTCTCCACTCATCCACTTCCTGCCAAGTGCCAACAAGTTCGTTCCTAGCTCTTCTTCTCCTCCTCCAAAGAGACCAAACCACAAGAGATCGATCGAGAGACACTGCCAAGTGCCAACAAGATCCCTAGCTCTCTTCTTCATCAATGGCGGACTTCTCACCGAACCATTCTTCGCTCCTTCTCAAGGTGCCTGCAACTTTGACCAATAATGGCCACTCCCCAAACCTCTCAAGCCTCCTCTTCTACGGCCAAAACCATAGCGAAGCAGCAGCGCCTGCAAATGCAAATGCAGCAGCAGCAATGGTGGAGGACGATTCACTTGAGAGCTCTTCTGCAGTGGTTGACACCTCCCCACAGGACAGTGCATCTCCGACGATGGAGAGGAAGAGGAAGGCTACTGAAGACAGTGCTACGCTCAGCTCTGCTCAATCCAAGGTACGTAGTAGCAACTTACAAAACATAACCAACATGCATTGCCATTTTTTCTGAAACATTGTATTTTTGGTTTGTAGGATTGCAAGCAGCAGGAGAGCAAGAGCAGGAGGGGAAGAGGCCCCACAAGGAGACTGAGGAGAAGAGCACCACTGAAGATGAGTCCACCAAGGGGTACATCCATGTGAGGGCGAGGAGGGGTCAGGCAACAGACAGCCACAGCCTTGCAGAGAGGGTACGTACACTTCCCACTCTAATCCCTTACTTGTACCATTCATTTGACAGTTAGTCGTGTGTAGTACTACTCTAGTTTGGTTTCAGTTTCTGCCCCCCCCCCCCCCCCCCCCCCCCTTTCATCTCTTACATGAACACCTCCTGATGGCATCCCATTTTTGTTGGCCTCCCTTAGGTGAGGAGAGAGAGGATCAGTGAGAGGATGAGGATGCTGCAAGCACTGGTCCCTGGCTGTGACAAGGTAAGATTAATGACTAGCTTGGATTAATTATAGTATGCGATAGAAATCTGCCAAGTTATAGCAGGTCGTTTAAGTAGTAGTAACTTTGAGAAGAAACAAATCTGCTTTTTCGACAGGTTACTGGAAAAGCCCTGGTTTTGGATGAGATTATCAATTATGTGCAGTCCCTGCAGAACCAAGTTGAGGTAAAAAAACACAAACCATGAAGCATTTACATATACTGGTGCTAAAAATGTGGCACTTTAGACAGTTCCAGACAGCAATTTGCAAATAATAATCCCACCTGTTTTTTTTTCAGTTCCTTTCCATGAGGATTGCCTCCATGAGCCCAGTGCTATATGGGTTTGGACTGGACAGTGATGGCCTCCATGATCACGCACAAGTATGCATGAAACAAAAAAAAAATGATTTTGCAGTCTAAAAATACGGTTAAATTAATTGATATTAAAAGGTTCTGTGCAAAAAAATTGCTCTGTTTCAGAAGATGGGAGGCATGTTCCAAGAAGCCCTTGCAATGCCAGGTCCAGTGCTGAGCCAAACTACTAGCCCAGCTCCATCTCAAGCCATCATGGACAACACCTCCACCACACCCTACTCACTGCAGGGCCAGGGTTCCATCTCTTTCTCTCAGGTTGGCATGTGTTCCACTTCCTCTCATATACTACATGCAAATAATCTCCAAGCATATCAGCATCCATCATTTTTAACCATTGTGAGGTCACTCTTTTTCAGGAAAATGGTAGCACTTACCTGATGCAGCAAGCAGTGGGGGAGCCAACAAGGCAGGAGCTGCTCAACCAGTTGGTGTTCAACAACATGTGTTCTTTCCAGTAGGGGAAGAGTATTTGTGTGAGAGGGAGAGAAGAGGGGACCCCACATTGACAATAGGTACTACTGCAAGCTAAGTTCATTGATTGGGAGGCCTACTAAAAGTTGCCTCTGTCACCTCTGGTCTCTTGTCTGAAAATTACACTTCACTTACCCTGATTGAATTATTAGGCCATCAGCTAATAACACTTTCTTTGCTGGTCTCTGGACACAGGAGGAAATAATGCTGCAAGATTTGGTAGGAGCACCAGATGAGTTTGAGATGTTGGATCTAGTCCATCCCCTTGTCTGGATTTGGAGAGAGAGCAGCGAGTAGAGCCTGCTGTTTATTTACACATTTTGAGAGACTTTGTAATCTTTGTAACTCAACTCCTGTATTAGGCATTGTCCATGAGGATTTTCTCAGCGGCTGCACCTGTCATCGTCACCATCTCACCGTTGTAGTCTTTGAGCAATCGGTTGTTAATACATAAGAGAGCTACTTTGTTCTTTGCCAAACAGTGATTAACTGTTTCATTCAGTCCAACTCCCAGCATCTACGAATCGTTATCTTTAAACCAAGAATCTAACAAAGTGAGAATGCATGGGAGTTCTTACATCTGTAGTTCAATCATGTCGAATGCAAAGAGTGATGGACGATCAGTTTGTTCCCATGCTATGCATCAGGTATGGGCAGAGCTGTCGACTGACTTTGTGTCCTTGGCTCTCTTTGACTAGTTGAGATGGTCTTTGTACTGTTTGCTCCTGTGAGAATTAAACTCAGTCATATAAATAACATTTCATCGGCATGTAATCTAAGGTATGATCGGGTGTGTTTGCATCAGCTATGGGCAGAGCTGTCAGAGCTCTTTCTCTCTCTGCACTCTGCATTATAGTAATAAAGTGTATCCTAGCCACATGAGCATTGAGCAATCAGCCTATCTCCAACAACCATAACCCAAAATACTATTAGACCTTTAGGATTGTCTAGGCTGATCCAGCGGGGAATACTTTGTCTTTGGGATGAATAAGAGTAGATCCGAGAGTGGAGAAGAGAGAGAGGTTAGGGTAGGGTTACATACCAGTAGAAGTGCTCCCGATCGTCACTGGTTCATCGATGAAGATCTGCGCACGGGCAGCGACGGTCGGGGACACACGGGCAGCAGCGGAGGAGCTTCCCGTCACTGGATGCGCCCCTCTCTAGACCGGATTAGGGTTTGAGTCGGTAGAGAGATCGGTGGCGTCGAACCTCGTACTGTGAGCCGTCAGCCCCCACCTCTATTTATTGCGTAGTGTGACAGTGATCTTCCAACCTTTAGATGGGATGGGCGCCCCCGATCAGGGCGTGGATCAAGGCCCAATAAGGTTGAGAGATCAATCTAACAA
This sequence comes from Microstegium vimineum, assembly GCA_022036555.1. Classification (NCBI taxonomy): domain Eukaryota; kingdom Viridiplantae; phylum Streptophyta; class Magnoliopsida; order Poales; family Poaceae; genus Microstegium; species Microstegium vimineum. The sequence continues at coordinate 43,516,851 of CM039135.1, forward strand.
ATACAAGACCCATTTGTCCTTTAGGTAACACTAGGCAAAAGGTTCCATATAAATTTTCAGTCTTCTCGAACAACACGTCTGAAAAGACAAGTCTTTTTACAAATAGGTTTTCAGGTTGTTCTAGCACCCAAAATGGGTCTTGTGCGTATAGATGGAGATCCAGTTTGGGTTTTGGTACCCGAATGGGTGGAGACGGTCTCACAAGACGAGCCCCATCGACACAACACTACTTGCTACCTTTAGTATGTTTTTGGTACGAGGGCACAGTCCATATACGTACTCATATATACGTACTCATAGTGGGATGGAACGATCTTATTTCAGTTTTCAGTGGAACTAAGCACTGAAATTATTTGCACATGAAGCGTGGAACTGGAAGTTCACATTTTTATAAATACATAATACGCATGCATTGTTCTCAACGCAGACACTCAAACACGCACGCACACTCACCGCACACTCACCCCTATGAACACACGTACGCAAACCACCCCTATGAGCACCTTCGAAGGACTTGAAGTTCACGAAGTCATCACAGGCGCCTCGTGCCCTCGCTGTCGACGGGAACGTCGCCTACCACTTAATCCATGGCGCCGGAAAATCCTAAAATAAATTCAGAATAAAGTGTCAGACTCAGGATTTGAACCCTGGGTGGGAGCCCCCAGCTATTTACAGATATGATATGGTATATATATATATATATTCTGAATTGCTCTTCAAATCAAATAAAAAAAAGATTAAAAGAAGGAGAAGAAATGAAATTGGCTAATCAAATCACACAGCACCGTACCATTATCATCAGCATTTGCCCTACCACTGCAACAGAAACCGTCCCACAGCAGACTGGCAGTCTGCGGCTCTGCCTGCAGCTTACGTCACAGAAGCCCCACTCACTCCCCAGTGACCACTGACAGTGATTTTGTTATTACCACATGGATTTAATACCTTACCGGTAAATAATACGTACTAATTATCATCCACTGCCGGGGCCTTAATATTGCTTCAGAACATGTCTCTCGATCTGCAGTCCTGAGTCCTGACCTTTGACGGATACACTCATCATTTCCAGAGGAGGTATTTCATCAAGTACACTGTACATACATACCTAGAAATAAAGCAACAAATAAAAGATAGCTCAAAAAGTCTCTCTTTATACACAGTATATGCTCTTCCTTACAGAATTTTGTACGTACAAGATAAGCAATTTCCACACGGTGTTTGAATGAGCCCCTACAGCACCCATTATTGTATATATAATAATGTACTGAAGGTGAGGTGCTGTACTAATCACACCAAATGATTTGTACATCGAACAGTGTTAATTTCAAGGAGGTAATAATTCCAGTCTCATTTCCCAGCCAGCAGCTTCTCTGAGGAGGAAATTAAAGCCACAGTCATCATTGTGTTTGTGTTGAAGCCTCTGGAGCCATTCAGATTCAGAATTCGCATTCAAGCATGCAGCTATCGCTGAGAAACTTCCAAACCACGCTGTGCAGTGCTGCAGGGATAGATTAATTCAGTACCCGTTACTTGATTATTCATTGGCTTCGCACATGGGCTGTACTACAGAAGCCAACTTGTCAAGATTTGGTTATAGCGGCATCTCAACAATTGGCGCGGGTGGCTAAGGAGTTTTTTACCTAGGCACATGGGTGGCAGTCTAGTCTTCGGATCGAGGATTCTTAGTTTTTGTTTCTTTTGTAAGGCTGTGTGTATCCTTGTTATACAGAGGCTGGAAGTATTTCAAGATCTTTGTATCATCTTGATGTAACGATCTGGAAATTAATAAAGCTTTCCTTATCGAAAAAACTGCTCCACATGCCACACTTGCTACTCGCTGTTTGGGAATGACTGCAGAAAACGCCATTTTTTCCCCAGTGTAATTTGCCTCCCTCCTGCCCTTCAATTCCCCACACTTGCTACTCGCTGTTTGGGAATGACTGCAGAAAACGCCATTTTTTCCCCAGTGTAATTTGCCTCCCTCCTGCCCTTCAATTCCCTATAGCTACAGGCCTCGTGGTACGGCACTTCAGTTTTCATGCGCTGGCTGTTGTAGTTTTTCTTCTTGCACTGTTTCAGACTTTCAGTGCGGTAAGGAGGGACACACAAGGGGCAAAATAGTTACTGTTACTTCCGTGAGATAGCTAGCACTGACGTTTGTACATAGCCTTGCTTGCATTGCAACAATAAGTTGGCAAAGACTTTGTCGCTGCCGTGGTACACAGTGAACAACATTACGCCCTTTGTTGACTAAGGACCTGTTGGCGTTTACTGGTTCCGTGGTACATCCTATTCTCTAAGGGCCCATTTGATTGGGCTTCGTGTGGCTTCGGCTCTCACATCACAGCACTATATTGTAGCATAGCTAAAAAAAATGTGTGGCGTCAACAGCTTCTTCATTTTACAGTTTATTTTTAGTAGAACCTAAATTGGCTTTTTCTGTTACCCATCTATCAGCGCCTTATTCGCTTGGCTTACGAGGCTGGCTTATTAGCCATTGTATTATGTTTTTATCTCACAATAAATTAATAAAAAATAACATCAACTAGCTTATCAGCCACAGAAACGATTAGATAGAGTCTACTTAAGACGACACTTGTATGCATTTAGTATTTGAGAGACGACATTGAAACTAAATATCATATAAAGTATGTAAGCGCTCTCAGACTCTCAAAGGACTCGATTTAGTAAACAAGATATGCAATTTTTTATTGAAGGAACAATGAAAACACAGAACAAAATAGAGTTGCTGCGTGTTCTGCATGCCCCACTCAAAACACTTTGCAGAACCTAACAACCTAGGGTGGGGTGATTGTAACCACAGGAGACCTTTTAGCAGCATAAAACGTTACATAGAAAACCCAAGCAGTGGGCAACCAAAGAGAGCCACTCTGTGTGCTACTTAGGTGTGTGTTGGCTGGTTGGGCAATCTCATTATCTGGGCAGGAAGAAAGGTCTCGGGTTACACACACGAGAAGAGTACTTGCCCATTGCACACTATATCAAGGAACTAGTAGTTTTAAGGAAAAAATTGTGAAATAACCATTCATATCCTTACTAATTGTTATGATACAACAATTTCTTTTCTATTGAAGTATTTAATTAGGGGCACTTGTATTGTGGAATTACTCTTGATAAGCTCAATGAACATGTACAAAGCACGTAACCCGTAAAATTAAGCTTATTTGTGGGGTTTACAGATAGACCTGTTTATATCCTTGATTGTATTGTAGAATAGAAAGAGTACTTTTTTTACAACCAAAGCATGCATGATGGTTTATTTTACATGATGAAAGTGGCATTTATATTATATTTCTTTCTTATTACACTACTACAAAATCGATCTTTAGTACCGACCAACAGTGTCAGATGCTATTGAACTGGCACGTACTACCGGTTCTGACCTTCAAAATCAGAAAAATGATGGGAGGTCCTCAAAAATAGACAATGAAGATCTACATCACTGTCGGTTGGTGGTCGTGGCTTGGACCAACAGTGGTATTGTGCTATCACTATAGGTTTGGACTAAATCAACAATGGCTAATTAGTTATTTTTTATAGATTTTGTTTATATTGCGGTGAGAAGGGTAAAAATATAAATGCTAGGAAACTATTATAGAAAAGTGAATCTTAATATTACTAATTAGAGGCCTTCAAGATCCCAACAGATCCACCATGTTATTCTTTACAAAGTACACTAAAAACATAAAATCCTAAAAATCCTCACAATAATTATAAACATCTCGTGCTTAATTCGTTAGTCTCTAATCACCATCACCAATAACAATCTACTCTATTTTTTATAAATGTCCACATCTATTATTATATAAAAAATATACAAAAGTTAACTACTTACATTTGAATCCAAATTATACATCTCTGTCATTATAAAACAACATTTGAAATAACACCCTAAAGCATTGTTTGGCAGTGCTCTCGCGGCTCTACTCCACGCGAAAAGTCATCCAGCGGCGCAGCGCTACCAAATGTCCCTTTTCTTCGCCTAGCTAACCTTCAACATGGAGACTTCAACAACCCTCGGCTAGCTAGCCTTTGAACGAAAGAAGAGAAACATAGATGCTTCATATACTACCTCCAATTAATCTGCTAGGCAGCTGGTTCATTGTTAATGTACTGCGAATGAAAGATTAGATCGAGCATGCATGAACAGGGGCATGAAAGAATTGAATTTCGTGGGGGCGGCGAGCTCTGAGGTCCTGAGCTATATAACTGTTTTTCTGTTGCCGCATATATGCTGTGACTACACTACTGCATGCATCGATGTGGCCCTTGGGGACGATGATTATTGAGAAGACGATCGATTGATGCGTCATCCATATGTTGCTTGGGCTCCCCTCTAGATTCAAGACCTTTCTAACCACAACGCATGTGCCTTGTTGAGCATTGCCCTGACCATTCTTTAATGACGTAGTACTGTATACCTTCTTCGTCTCAAAATAGATAATCTTTTCTAGGTTTAAATTTTCTCTCATAATAATTGATCTTCTCGGTTACTATCTCTACCTCTTTCTATCTCCCAACTTGTTTTCTGTGCATCACACATTTTTACTTCTCCTTATTTCTCATGCCTAGACCCATAAGGTCATTTATTTTTGGACAAAGTGAGTAGTGCATCAGGATCAGAACTTATTCCCTCCATCCTAAAATAAGTGACTTTTTTACTTTTAGATTTTGTATTTGATTGTTGGTTTTATTCATCTTTTTATAAAAATAATAAAATAAATAAGTTATTATTAAAATATCTTTAATTATAACAAAGTCATAATAATATAAATAATATTTATATAAAAAATTGAATGAAAGGTCAAATAAGAAGTATAAAAGTAAAAAAAAAACATCACTTATTTTGGGACGAAGAAACTGCATACTTCTTCCATCCCATAAAGAATATTATTCTCACTTCTGGAAAAGTTAAGCATATTTAACTTTAACCAATTATATATAAACAAGTATTAATATTTATAATACATAATTAGTATCATAGATAAATCGTAAAATATACTTCCATAATAAATTTATTTAAGTCAAACTTGAGAAAGTTTGATGAGTATGCATCCTATAGCATCATTCTTTCGATCTAAGCATACTTCCAAATTATTTTATTTATTTTATTTTATTTTAGGTGTATAGATTATATTTTTTGGACAACAATTTGTAGAGACGATTCGAAATACAGTCGCCTCAACAAATCAATTTATAAGGGTGGATCATGTTTATACAGGCAAATAGATAGTCGCCACTATCAAGATATTAAACTTCTCCTAGTGAGGTGAACTTCTCCTAGTGTTTTGATAGTTAAAATTTAGTACAAACTTTCCCTAGTAAATGTCTCCTAGTGAAATTCTCATGTGCTATAACTAGTAGTAGTGTTTTATTACTACTTGAAACAATAGGAGAACTTCACCATTTTAGTAGTGCGCCTCATTTCTAGAGAGACGAAAAGGTAGAGGTTGCGCCTCTATAGAGGCTCCCTAGCTAGACAGCATCTACAAATGACGGTTGTAGTAGTGAGTACTCTCTCCGCCACTTTTTAATCATCGTTCTCACTTCTTGAAAAGTCAAACATATTCAATTCTGACCAAACATATAAAAGAAAATATTTATTTATGATACATAATTAGTATCATTATAGATCACTGAATCTATTTTTATCATGAACTTAAATAGCGCGTTATATAGAGCGCCGCTATAGCTTATAAAAAGAGCTCGCAGTAAGTTATTTCTATTTTTCTATCGGCTGTTATATTACGTTTTATGGCCGCTAAATTGGTTAGGTATAGCTTTAAAATAGTGCCACTATTTTAATTTTAGCTTTCAGGGTGAGAATTTAGTTATTATGTACTTATCATTTCCTGATATGTTGGTCTTTTAAAAAATTGAACATTTGAGTTTCGCAAATCATGATATAATGCTATATTAAATAAGACTTCTTGGACTCGTAAAGCCTTTGAAACATATTTGAGTTCACTAAATTTAAGATTTCTATATTTTATGAACCAATAACTTGAAATTTTATGGTTTTCTTAAAGGGAATATATACTGTGCAAACCATAACTTCGTGAAAACTCATGTAAATCATGAAAAAAATTTATCTAAATTGACAAAAAAATCACACATGTAGATGATACATGATACATAACCTTGTAAAATATTTTGTCCAAACTCAACTTCGTTTGTTAGATATAAAAATAATAAATTTCTAACAAATCATCTGGACTCCTTTCTAGCTTGAAATTTGTTATTTTTATATCTCACAAATGAAGTCGAGTTTGGACAAAATATTTTACAAAATTGTGTATCATCATATCATCTACATGTGTGATTTTTTTGATGAATTTAGACGATTTTTTTTGCCATGGTTTGCACGGGTTTTCACGAAGGTTGTGGTTTATACCTGATACGTTGCTTTCTTAAAAGCCGCTATATGTCGTAGCTCCGCTATAGCTTTACTGTAACTTTATAGCTTATGGGAAAAAAATATATGTCTTATAATTTGGGACGGAGGAAGTATTAAATAACACTTCCTAGACTCCTAAAGCCTTCTAAACATATTTGAGTTCACTAAATTTATGATTTTTGTATTTTATGAACCAATAACTCGAAATTTTATGGTTTTCTTAAAAGACACTATAATAAGTCGTAGCTCCCTTATAGCTGCGCTGTAACTTTATAGCTTGCCACAGTTTGCAATAGCCTGCGATTGATTATTATAATAAAATTATTGTGTGAGTGATAGGGGTAGTCGGGTTAGACGGTAGATTTTGTCTTCCTATTATCCGATATGGATAGGTCGACCGATTGCGATGTGTTAATACAACCCATTGGCCGACCTTTAAGAAATTATTTACGCAGGCCGCTGATGGCCAATCATCAGTCACCGTCACCGTCACCGTCACCGTCACCGTGAGGCAGGCATGCAACACGAACCATCGAGGCGCCAGGAACCAGCTCCCGGCCGCGAGACACGGCGGCGCCTTTGCCGGAGACGAACCACCGCACTCGTCGACGTCTCCGTCGCGCGTTCATCTTTAATTTGGCAACGAATTAGTCGGCCGCCACGCGCGCAGGCCCACCAGACAGAGCGCTTTTCCGCTGTGGCCCACATGCCAGCGACAGCGACGCGTGCATGCATTGCGCTAGCTAGCGGTACCTGTCGTCGCAAGCTAGTAGTATACGTGTACGTATACCACTGGCTGGGCTGGTGATCGACCTTGCCTGCTGCTTTTCCTGCTGTTGGGTTGGATAAGGAGTGGCGGTGGTGGTTGCCCGTGAAGAAGGCCGGCCGAGGCCCGCGAGAGTGACATGGATGGCGGCATGCATCCGGCCGGGGCGCGCGGTACGGTGTCGAGCCGCGTAGGGCCGGCCGCCGGCCGGTGGGGCGGCCGACCGAGCGCCGGAGGCCGGAGCCAGCCGGGCCCCCAGGCCGCGGGGCAGGGCTGCATGGGGCCGATCGACGAGCGGCCATGCATGCATGCATCCGATGGATTATGGATCCCTACTAGGACGATGACGATATGATGAGTGGTTCTTATTATTATTGCTAGGCGCTAGGGGCATGCAAATGAAGGGCTTAATTGCTGTCAGTGATCTGCGTGAAACGCTAGCTGTGTGTGTAGCTACTACTAATGTCTAGTAATAACAGTTCGATGGAACAGTGTCTCCCTCTAAGATGGATAGATACTACTGAGCCTGGTCATGTGATGCTCACATGATGACTGCAATGTAGCTGCAGCATGGCCTCTCTCTCTCTCTCTGCATAATAACTGAATGAGTGGATATATAGGTGAACTGATGGATGGATGGAGACTGACGGGTTTGTTATCCCACGATGAAATTATATAAACAAACTGCAAATAAATAGTATGGTCATCATTGATCAACCACAGCTTGGACCGGGGCCTCTCCAATCGATCCCTCATGAATGTAAGTGTTGCCTCAACTGATCTGAATTCTATGAAGATTGAAGACGGGAGCTGTGAGCTGTGGCAGCTTTCCAACTAATTAATCAGAAGCCTACTGTATATATATATAGTATAGCATCAACCTGCAGGTAGCTAGGAGGTCATGTCTGAATCCAGCTGATCGATACGGTGACTGATGATACCTCATCTTTTCGCGTGCAATGCCGGCTGCACTGAACTGCACCCGCACACTGTGTAGGAGTATGGTCAATAAAGCCAGATTTCATCTTTCTGGCAGGAAGAGCAAATAAACGCGCGCCATCTCCATCTCAGTCGTTTCCACGTACACGGACGGCACCGGGCTCTTGTTTGCCTGCAGATCAGGAGCCCCCATCGGCCCATCCTCACTCTTTTGGCCACACACACACACACAGCTGCGCTCTTCCCAAGGTCGCCAGCAGCAGAAAATGCTGTTCATCATCAGCTCGAAAATCTAGGCGTTCCCTTCAAAATTTCAAATTTTCTGTCACATCCAATCTTTAAACACATGCATATAGTATTAAATATAGATAAAAAATATAACTAATTACACAGTTCATCTGTAATTTGTGAGACGAATTTTTTGGTTCTAGTTATTCTATGATTGGACAATAATTACCACATACAAATAAAAGTGTTATAGTGTCAAAATTCCAAATAATTTTGGATCTAAACTTGACCCTACTCCTCTCATGCATGAGCATGAGCTGATGACTGATGAGCATGACAATGACAGTACCTCATCAGTACCACTACTGTCTACATAACACAGATACAGTGCCAGACTGATGAGCGAGTAACAGCGTCAAGAAAGAAAGAACCAAACCAAAGGCTTGGATGGCAGTGGCGCCTGTGGCCTTTTCAGCGCTACTCAAGTTGCATGCATGGCCCTTTGGCTCTTGGCCTGCAGCGGCACACAGTAAACTGAATGGATCCAGCAGCATTTATGCAAAAGCTGTGAAAGAGCCCTCATCAGCCACATCAACAGGGCCTCACCTTGAGACCAGAGACTAGAGTAGAGTCATCAGTTTACAGACTAGTACGTACTACAGAGACAGGGAGGTCGATCGACTCTAGCAATGGCCCTGGGTGAAATGCTCGGTATAAACGTCCGTGGAGTGTATTGTGGTGCTCTGGTTGGCTTCTTTTTCAGATGGAACTCACACATTTGCAGCTTTTGATAGTGCTCATCAGCTCCATGCCCTTAGCTCACCAATAAAAAAACACAAAAGTGCATGCAATGGTGGGATCAGCGAAAATCTCGAGAAAAACTTTACCGTTCAGATAAGCTCCATGAACGCTCTTACTTAAGGAATTTTCACTTTCCCCTGTTTGGATCAAGGGCTAGAGCTAGTTTAAACTTAATTAACTAGCCTAAAAGTATCTAAATAGAAGGGTTAGATTAGGCTAGTTGTAACTAGTTCACCACCAAAAAAACTATCCTCACCAAGAGGTGATTATTTGGGCTAGTTTTATTGGGGACCACTAAAATTTCTTTTTTTTTTTGACTAATTCTCATATGGTCCACTAAAATCCACATTCACACCAAGAAAAGTACATTTATTGTGAATCTAACCCTTGCATCCAAACATGTTTTGAGCTAGAGCTAGTTTAAAGCTAGTTCTGGGCTAAAAACTAACTCTAACCCAGCTAAAGTATCCAAACAGGGCTATAATGTGTGTGTATTTGAGAGAAAAGATGCTACTACTACTCCTCATATAGTAGCTATACCAGCAGCAGCACCATCACACTAGTACCCACCACTGGCAGGCGGGCCTTGTTTAGATTCAAAAGAATTTAAAACTTTGATACTGTAGCACTTTCGTTTGTATGTAGTAATTATTGTCCAATTATTGAGTAATTAGATTCAAAAAATTTGTCTCACAAATTACAGATGAACTATGTAATTAGTTATAATTTTTATCTATATTTAATACTACGTGCATGTGTTCAAAGATTCAATAAAGATTTGATGTGACGGGAAATTTGAAATTTTAAAGGGAACTAAGAGGGCCTAGGTAGGGTGAGTAGATCCTACACCTACTACTACACGCGGATCGGACACGCCTGTGCCTGTGCCTCTGCATGCAGCTGACGATGTTCGCTATTGCCAAATCATTTTGACTCTGACAAGCTGATCTGACCAGCATCTCCGGCCCAATAGCAGACACAAGCAGCATTGCAATTTGCATGAACACACCAAACGACCATCTCTCATTATGATCGATCCAGCTGATCATATGCATGTCTAATTAATGATCTGGATATCTGATTAAGTTAAGCCAGTGCCTGACATATCCCTAATGACATGCTGATTTAGTTAGGACCCACAGTACAGCAAGCTTTTCCGATGTGCAAGTGCAGTGTTCAAGCCACTGGGTGGGCAAATGCAAATGGGAACAAGCAAAGCAACAAGCCCAGCTGCTTGCTGCTGTAGACCTTTCAATTCAGAACAGAGCTCCATCCTCCATGCATGGTTACGTTGCAAGAAAACGCCAGTAGAAATAAAGAAACGCAGCTGCAGCTGCAGACGACGACGGACATCTGGGAGGTACGGTGTAGCGCTTTGTGGCTGTCGATCGACGGATCTTTTGCCCATGCGTGCGTGCACGTACACTGCATTCGGCACAAAAATAGGCCTGCCATGACCATGAGTGATGTGAAGTGAAGCAACAAGGAGGAATGGGGACGACTGGCCGGCCGTGGTTGAGATCTCGCAGGGGATCGGAAGGAAGGGAAGGCCGGGCGTGTGTGATCTGGTGGGGCTCGGCCTGCCGGCGACTCGCCGGCCGGGCAGGCCCCATCTGCAGCTGCCATCGTCGTGCGCGGGATCTTTAGGCCCATGTTGGAACATGACCTTTTTCTATTTTTTTTTCCCAAAGGAAACAGGGCCAATCGCATGATGCATATAGGACAAGGTTGGGTGCCAAACGCACCAAAAAAAACACTAAGATAGATAGATAAAATGGTTGTACTTGTGTTTCGAATGTGTTTGTTAAAAGATTTTGCGTTTAAATAGTACAAAATCCAGGCTGCGTATAATACTCAGTGTGATCCTTTCGATGATTGTCCAAGGCACGTGATACATTCTAGCATTCAAACTCTATATATGGTTTTGACCAACAAGTAGCATACCAACTTCTAGAACTTGTCTTACATAAGAAATGGTGGAACTATATATATCATGACCCTACCGAAATCGATGGTTTCTTCGCCCAAAGGTTAAAATCCTAGGGAAAGGTTCAAAAAATAGGAAAAAGCTTAATTTTCCTACGGTTTTGAAACACCACTCTAGCTAGGAAAAACAATCGTTTCGTTTAACACTTCAATTTTTGTCGTAGGGATCTGGTAGTGGCACTTCCAAATTATGCATGTAATAAAATGAACACCAAATATATACAACATTCTAAAATTTTCACCTCCGATCCTTTTCCAATTTGTGGGCTTAGTTTTATGCATCTTTTATCATTTTCTTCGATGTTGTCGCACTTAATAAATGCTACTCTCTTCGTTCTAAATTATAAAAAGTTTTGACTTTTCTAGATATGTTGCTTAGCAAAGGTAACACTACAAATCAAAATGTCTTATAATTGTATTTCTCAAATACGTAAAAGAAAAAACGTCTTATAATTTGAATCTAAGAGCTTAGTGACTTTTACAAAAGCTCAGATTGGTCTACCCCATTAACTCGCCGTGATGTGACCGACCGGCCAGTCTCATCGTTCACACACACACACACACACTTGAACTTGAGCACACGTGGGATGGGAACACGTGCGGCGGAGACTGTCCGGCTGGCCGCGCGCGAGAGGCCGATCGATGGAGCCAGTCAGCCAGCATCATATCAGCATGCGTGCAGCGCGCGCTGTTGCCGACAGAGCTCGTGAACGCGCCGCCGCCGACGTTGGCGAGCTGCATGCACGTACCGGTCGGTCGACGAAGGCGTGGGCCGGGCACTCCTCGCTCCAGGCAAACACGGCCCATGTATAGGATCTATAGGAGGAGGAATGCCCATGGGCCGTGTTGATGCCAATGCACGGACCGAGGCAGTCGAGACAGCAGAAAGCCGCGATACCCAAAATCCAAAAATACAAAAAAAAAATGTTTTCGCCCGGACTCGAACCGGAGACCTTCAGTGTGTTAGACTGACGTGATAACCAACTACACCACGAAAACATCTTTTATTACGAGATCCATTATTTACTTAATATATGCACTTTGCAAACTTACCACAGTGACCGGCTGCTTGACATACCACATACGTTCTCTGGTCGAGCTATGCAGATACCTTATTTACAATCCCATGAATAGAAACCTTTATTTCGGATAATTAGGCATATAACATACTAGTACAAATCATGGTTTGTTTGACAGAATGCTGAACTGGAAGCTCAAGAACACACTGCTGCTCCAGAGTCCAGATCATTTACAAGCACAGTTACTACTATATATATCTTGATACTCGGATGCTTCTGAACGCAAGCGAATTGCGTAGGATCCGATTAGCGGGTATCTAACATCTCAGAAGCAGAAGCAGCATTCTTCCAGCACGCAGCAGCAGCAGAGAGCAGCCAAACTGCAGACGACACAGACCAAAATGAGACGCAGATATTTACACGAGATTAAGCAAACAGATAAGATAGAAGCTGAAAAAACTGAAGAATAACATGTTTAAATGTTCATGTGCCTGGTAACAACCCCTAAGACTACAGAACATATGTGAGTTTGTGACTGCTTGTTTCTTCCGGCCCATGATTAAAGATCACTATAAGACTGAATACATGTGAGTGCTCATTTCTAACAGCTCCTAGTTGAAGGTCACTAAGACTGAATATATGTGATGACTGCTCATTTTCTTGCTGCTTTTATTTAAAGGTCATACAAAATCCTCCAACCAACCACTACCTTACATGTGCAACGGCTGTTGATGCCACTATCTGAAAAAAAGGGACATCACAGGAAAAGTAAAATTTGCAACATTTCTTACAGCAGTGTCTATATTAGCACATAATAGACATGCCAACAATGGTACAGGACCCAAAAAAAAAAACTATGCCACAAGGATCTCGCTCTCCTGTTTAAAACACTAGAAACTGCTAATCATTACTTAAACCGGGACTAAGCAATAAGATCCTGACGAGCTTTGTATTATCCTAGCCAAAGATCTCATTCTCATCCCAACAAAAACCAGGATCTGCAGTAACCTCTAATAATCTCAAGCAATGAGCACCACATTAACACAGAGAAAAATAACAAATTTGACGACAAAATTCACATCAAACAGTTGTAGCATGTTTTTTTACCATCCTTTGAGGAACCCAGAGGAGGAAGATCCACCTCCACCCTCGTTTCCATGGTTGTGGTGGTGGTGCTGCTGCTGGTACTCTCCATGCGGTGGCGGCGGCGGGTAGTAAGGGCGCTGCTGGTCGTTGAAGTAGCCCTGGTACCCCGGTGGTGGAGGGTGCTGAGGTGGTGGGGGGTATGGCCCCTGCGGCGACGGAGGTGGTGGTGGATGTCCATGGACATGGCCCCGAGGGGGAGGAGGGTACACATCTGGCGGTGGTGGTGGGTAAGGGTACCCTGAAATTGCAGTGAGATGAACTATGAAATCACGATTTGAAGAATCATTTCAGACAAGATTTCGCGCATGGCATAGCACGTACAGTAGCTACTGTAGCTCGCAAGAACAGTAACGTCTTGAGAACGAAAGCGAGCACCGGATCAACAACAGCTACTACCATATATACTTGCTGCTGGCTATCATACTTGCTGATCTATCCTTCCCAGCAGCAGCAAGCTTGCGGGATTGAGCATGAACCGTGATGACAAACAACAGCAACAGTTGACTACCATACTTGCTGGAGTTTGTTCTTGTGAGATGACTTACAATAGCAGAGGAGGGATCAGACCAGTCTAGTGAATCAGATACAAAGTTATACGGATAATAATAGTGCTAGAAAGGAGATATATGAGGAAAAGATGGGGTTGAAGAAATTGCGTGCCTGGAACCGGAGGAGGGTAGGGTTCCTCAGGAGGGACTTTCTTGTAGCTCATCTCTCTTTTCCCCTTTCTTCTTCGTCCTCTCCTTTCCTGTGAACTTGCTTGCTTGCGAGATGGTTTGTCTTCACAGTTTCACACTGCTGACTGACCCGTGTACCAACTGGTGGTACTGGAGGAGACAGCGTTATTACATCATTTGTACTATGTACCGTAGGGGCGTAATTGGTTCATTGCACATCGTAGCTAGCCTGCCTGGCTCGCACCAGGCTCTTGCTGGCCAGGATCAGTGCATCCTCTAATCTACATACACGGCTGTTCTCTCAGTCCGCACAGCCTACCTACTCACGCTGCACAACACGGCCGGCCAGGCTCGGTAGAAACGCAAGTTTTCTTCGTATCTATGGAGCAGCAGTGCAACACTTCTGCATGGGTTGACACAGGCCCAGGCGCTACTTCAGGCAACCAAAAAACTATATAGCAAATTAAAAACTGAAAGATGTTGCACCGCTTAGAGGAGCTAGTATATTTTTAGCACAGAGAAAGCTAAAAAAAACTAGTATATTTTTAGCTTCACTTAGAGAACCGTACAAACGAGAGGAGCTAGAAAACAACTTTCAGAAAGAAGTTGCTTCTGTTGACCCGTTTGGTAGGAGACACTTTTACATAATTAATTTTACGAGACACTACTCAATATTGTTGCAAAATTTGATTGTCTCCTAAAATACCTGATGATTTTTGGAGGTGGTTGTTTTATTTATGGAGGCGGTCACAAATTATTCATTTCTCATAATCGATTTACAAGGGCAGCCACAAATTGATTGTCTTGCAAAAGCCTCCTCCGGAATCTTTTCGAGTGCTCGTTAGAGAACTACGATCTTTGACTTGAACTGAACTATTTCCTTGTATCTGAAAAGAACTTCCAGGTTAATAGGGAGGATGTTTGATCGGAATAAATATAAACTTGTTTCTTATTTCTATTTTATGATTGACCAATATAAACATAAATAACTTTAAATTGGACTCGTTTCCCTTCAACAAATAATGGATTAATAAAGGTGTCTCTCTTAATAGGTGAAGCTCTCGGGGGCAGACCTCCTAAGAGGATGGTCTTTGATCACAAACAGACTCGAAACCCACCGGGCCCAATATGATGGTCGCATGTATAACATGGAGTTAGGGTTTGGAACTCCTCCAACGCGGGCGCGGGCCCGTACTCCTCTCCTCTCCTCCCCTCAGCTGCTCTCGTCCCCCACGCCTCCCTCTCTCACCTCACGCACTATTTCTTCCTCACCCCGCGCAGGCAGTGCGCAACGACCTTTCCTAGAGCCCACGCTCGAGGTGCGGCGACGACAATTGTGCGGGATAGAAGCGATGGGCGGGTGGTTTTTGGTGACTGCGCAAAAGCTAAAGCTAAGAGGGTACGCAAGGAGGTGGTTCTGATCCGGTGGCGCGCAAGAAGGCCAATGCGCAATGGTGAGGCGCGCGTGGGCGCAGGGCATGCCAACAAGTCGTGCCGCCATGACGTGGCGATGTGGAGATCTCCGAGGGCATGGCACTCCTCTGGCAGTGTGGCGTCGATCCGGCGGCGATAGGTCCAGATTCGGTGACGATGAGTTCACATCATCCAGCTACAACAGGCCTAGATCAAGTGACGATAACCATGCAAGATGCGGCAATGATGGTTCGTTGGTGGGCTCGGGCTCACCAGAAATTATTTTTTTGTTTTTTTTCAGATTGATTTTCATGGACCGTCCGCACAAACTTTCATTTTCATGGACAAACGTGATGTGATGTCCGTTCGCGCAAATACTGATTATTAACGCACGCGATGAGGCGCATCGAATGTCCGCCTGCAGAAACCGTTTTTGACCGTCTGGAAAAAAATTGTACAGTAGTAGTGAGAGGCTGAGAACAGCTTTGTGAAAAATTTATCACACCTCATCATTTAAAATCAGAGAAATAGACGTATATAGAAATTAAAAATCAATTGCTGGAATAGCTCAGTTGGTTAGAGCGTGTGGCTGTTAACCACAAGGTCGGAGGTTCAAGCCCTCCTTCTAGCGTTTTATTTTTCCATTTTGTGTTTTTTATTTATTTATTTTTTGCCGTTTTGTGTTTTTAAAAATCTTGTTTCCATGATAAAACCCTTTTGTGCTTTTTAAAATCTCATTTCCATAATATGTCCCAGGATAAAGCCAGTTTTTTTTTCTAGTTTCGTTTAAATTTTTTGTTTCCATACGTCCCAAGAGGCTGCTTTTCAAAGTTTTGTTTCCATGCATACGTCCCAAGATAAAGCTAATTATACTCTTTTTAGTTTTTTTTTCATTTATCCCAAGATAAAGTTAATTATATATACTCTTTTTAGTTTTGTTATCACAATATGGGTCCCAAAAGCTAACATATTACTTTATTTGGAATGCGGGATTTTTTTTTCTTGCGATTTTTTTTGTGTTACAAACATGTAAATTAAGTATTTTGTAGGCCACATTTATCCTAATATAATGTACCAACGTTTTATTTAAATATATAAATGAACACTACTTGAAGTAGCAAACAATTGAGGTCAAATCACATATACTCTATTTAAGTTCACCTCTTGACAACGCCCTTGCCGAGACAATCCGAACAGGTGTATGGATCGTTTATTTCGAAGTTCGGGTGTCAGAGTATGATTTTTTTTTGAGATTACACAACAACGCATACACTCAACACGTACGTACGCTCGCCCCTACGAACACACGCACGCAAACCATACCCCTATGAGCACCTTCGAAGGACTGAGCCGACAAATCTTGAAGTTGACGAAGTCACCACAGGCGTCTCGCTGTCGACGGGAACGTCGCCTACCACTTAATGCATAGCGCCGGAAAATCTGGAATAAATCCAGAATAAAGTGTCGCACCCAGAATTTGAACTCTAACCAATGACCTTTGTCATTGCGCTGTGAACCCCTTGACGGGTGTCAGAGTATGATGATATGCAGATCACACATATATGGGGAAAAATCAGACATATACGGAGTACATCATCAAGTTTGCATGGTAGATATCATTTGCTAGTTTGACTGTAGACATAACATAGTTGTTGTTCTTTGCCACATGGTTACACTTTTCGATAATACAACACCATCCAGTTTCACTAGTACACAAATGATTTTTCAAGACGGTGCCATTTTATTAATAGAGGCGGGTACAAATTCAACCGTCTCCTAAAATCCTGACGGATTAACGGAGGCGAACATTTTTATTAATGGAGACGGTCATTTTTGTCCGCCTCTATAAATCGATTAACGGAGGCGGACATTATAAGACAACCGCCTCCAAAAATAGCCTATTTTTGGAGGCGGTTGTCTTATAATGTCCGCCTCCGTTAATCGATTTATGGAGGCGGGCAACATTAAAGGCCCGCATCGGTAAAGGTCTAGGCCCAACAGGTCCAAGTGAGACCCGATAGCCTCTTCAAATATAAATACATAAACTTAGGGTTACGGATCAGAGCCCACTCCCATCCCAGCCGCCTCTCTGTCTGCCCGCAGCCAGTCGCCCCTCCCCTCCCTCACATGAAGCCGAGTGGCTCCCCTCCCTCACGCGAAGCTAGCGGCGGCGCCCCTCCCTCTCCTCAGCCAAGCGGCGGCGCCCTTCCTTCCCCTCCCCAGCGTCCTCTCCTTCGCCCTGACGGTGGATCTCGAGGCGGCGCCCCCTCCCCGGACGACGGATCTCGAGGCGGCGGCGGTCCTCCTCGAGCCCCCCCCGCCCCGACGGCTGATCTCGAGGCGGCGCCCCTTCCCCCGACGGCGGATCGAGGTGGTGGTGGTGCACGGCGCGGCGCCCCTCCCTCTCCTCCGAGCACGTGCGGCGGCGTGGATCTGCCCACGAGCAGCGGTGCCCCGGTGGCGCAAGGCGCGCGCGGCGCCCCCTCCCTCTTCCCCATGCGGATCCAACCCTCCCTCTCCCGGTAGCGCTCGAGCAGATCTGGACCCGATGGCGCTCCACCTCCATCGCCATCACCGGATCCGTCCCCGACGCAGGTAGATCCGGCGACATAGGTGGGGTGCTCCCTAGACGACGGCAGCGGCGCAGGGCGGATCACCAGATCCGTCTCCGGCGCGGGCAGATCCGGCGGCACCGGTGGGGCGGGGCCTGCTCCCCCGGCGCGGCGGCGCAGGGTGGGGTGGGGATTGGGCTCACTAGTGGGCTTGAGAACGGGCTCGCCAGTGGGTTAATGGGTTTTTTTTGTTTTTTTACTGATTTACTGAGGCGGGCATGACGACCGCCTCCATTGTTCGATCATTAACCGAGGCCTTTCATTGGAGGCGGTTGTCTTTGCCCGCCTCCAAAAATGAAAAATGACCGGAACTGAAGCATCTATTTCTATGGAAGGCTTGACAAGGCAAGGCTCTAAGGGTGCACATTTAGAGGCCATCTCTATCTGTTCATAGCCCTCAGGGATTGATGCCCACCCGCACCCACCCGCAACCCTGGCACCGGTGCCCTCCCCTGCGCCGGCGCCCGCCTCCAGCTCCCTCTCCCCTCCCCCTCCTCCTCCCCCACCCCCTTCTCCTCCCCACCGCGCGGTTCCCCTCGGCCTCGCAAGCGATGGCGTCGGCAGAGACCGCCACGCTGCCCCGAGCACCCCCTCTCCTCCGCCGCAGGGGCCCAACGCCGCCGCCGCGGTCTCCGCGCTCGCGACCTCCTCCCCATCCCCGTCCCATCCTCTCCCTAGCCCCGACGGGATCCGCCGTTAGGAGCCCGCATGCGCCGTCGGCAGCTCCGGGCGCCGCCGCCACCACCACCACCATGCTCCGTGGTCGTCGCTGGGTCTGACACCTCTACTCTGGGATCTGGCGTTTGGGCGCCCCTGCCGTCGACGGCCCCTGCCCAAACGCCGCCGCCAGTGACGCTAGGCCCCGCCACCACGGCTTCCCCGCCCTCGACTTCAACAACGCCGCGCCCCTGCGTCGTGGCTTCCCCATCCGCGTCGCTGTCGACCCCTGGCTCAGCCAATGCGGCCTCTCCGTGCACGCTGGTGGCCACCCCCTCCTCCACGCTCTCCCTAGTCGCAGCTCCTTTCCACCCTGGATGCTCTGCCGGTGGGCGCTCCAAACGTTGTCGGTGGGCGGACGACGTCGGTGATGAGTCTAACAGCGACAAGCCCAGAACCTACCTCGACGCTCTTCGTCGCCCGGCGAAGACGACAACTGCGTCCCCGCTGCGCACCATGACTTGTCCAGTCGTGGGTCGGGGCTGTGGCGATGCGGATGCAGGGCGGCACAGTCCCGAGCGAAGGCGGAGGAGACGCAGTCGGCCGTGCCCTCAGCTAGTGCACGGCTTGCCTACTCGACCATTGGATGGTCGTATCCACCGACGTCATGGCGGATGGGTCTCCGCCCCCAACACTGATGGGTGGCGCGAGATCCTCCTGCGGCAGGAGACGGGCCCTGCATCTGCCTTAGTTGAGCATCGCCAATTGCCGCTCCCGCAGGCCCGAAGGATCCCCGCTGAGCTCCACTCTAGATGCTTCAACTGCCTCTCCTACTCTCATCGTGTCGCAACTTGCCGGTTGCCACGACGTTGCCTGCGCTGCCGTGGCTTCGGCCACCTCGCTAGGGAGTGCAAGCGGCCTAGATCTTCTGCGGCTTCGGCTGCAAAGGTTGGCTTGTCGCGTCGCTCTGTCCGCCGTGACAACCCACCAGCCTCCCTGCCAACGCTCCATGGTAGCCCGTCAAACTCGGTTGGGGCTGTTCGAGGTGTCGCGAGGGGCTCCGGTGGAATCCGAGGACGACATTGGCGGCGCCGGAGTGCGCCAGCGTTGGACGTCAGCGCAGGCGTGCTTGCTGGCTTCAACGGCAACGCCGCTGCTGCACACCGCTCCTTCGTACCAGATCCATTGGCGTTGGAGCTGTGTGTGGACGAGGGGCCTCCGGTGTGGGTTGACCCCATGTTGGAGGAGCTTGTCGCTTCGCTTGTCCTGACCGTGCGAGCTCCGACGACTAGTCACCCGCCTCCTCTGCCGATTGCCCCTCAGGACGTGGATGTTCCTCCAGCAAAGGGTGCTCAGTGGACGATGGACTCACCTCCATTGTCGCCTGTGCAGGGGCAGCCTGGTGCCGTGGAGGTCGACGTGCGCTCTAGCGACACCCTCCCAGGCGCGGAGCCAGCCACTCCGCCTCGGCACATGTGCCTTGTGCTGGTCAACACCGAGCCAACCACCCCGAGAGACGCGACAATCAAGGCTACGACGAACGACTTCAACCACACTCCATTAACGACGTCGGCCGAGAGGCGACTCAAGCGCTTCACCGAGCGAATCAAAAAGCCAAGGCAACCGCCTCTTTTGGAGCTGCCCGTTATGGATTCGGCCTATGGCAGGTATGCTCTGCCCTCACTACCCACCCGAAGCAAGCGGATAGCGGCACAGAGCATATCTCGTATTCCGGTTTCCAAGCGAGGTGAGTACCTTGCCTCAAAGCGCTTGGCGCTCACCAGTGGTTTGTCGCCTCCATCGACGTCGGCCATGAAGGCGTACGACGAAATGTTCAGCGGTGACTCCAATATGCAGACGCTACACGAGTTGTTCCCACCAGCCGACGACGTGGGTCCTCGCAAGCAACGTCGCCACCGTCGTTCGGTAGCCCGGCCATAGGCCTTTAGTCGGCGGCACAATTTGGGTTGATCTAGGTCCAATGTAATGACATAGCTTGTTGTACTTAGGGAGAGTCCGAGCATTCATGTATAACTTTTGACCCCTCTATGGCGCCGTTAAGGCGTGTTGTATTGAACATCTTCTCTATCTTAATAAAAAAAACGCGCAAACCTTTTACGTGATCGAGAAAAAAAAAGAAAAAAGGGTGGACATTTAATGCTCAAAAATATTTGGCGCCAACATGCACCTAGCTCATCTCCTTTTGCTACCTCACATGTCGAAAAATAATTTTGGCCACGAAAGCCTATCGACATGTTCGTTTGGTAGGATTATGCACTGTTTTGGCAGGATTATACACTGCTGGCTGATTTCATGCGAGAGAAAAATACTGTTCTAACTGGATTTAAGCCAGATGAAAACCCAAGCGAACAGGCTATATGTTCAGCTCCGTTAGTGATTTAGCCTCTGTTAGGGAGGGCTTGTTCTCCTAATCAAAATGGTTCATACTTATAGAGAATGTTGTACAATGTAACAACTAGAAGCTACATACAGAGTATTTCTCTATTCCAAAAATGAGGGCTTGTTTGTGAAGGATTGTCTTAGAGCATCTCCAGCAGGGACCCTATTTAGGCCCCTAAACTAAAATATGAGGGCTGGAGCAAAAAACACAGCTCCAGCAGGCCCCTACTTGAGCCCCCAAATTTGCGTGGCCCCTAAACTTCACCCTCCGACCCTCAATCCTGCGGCGTCCCTCCGGCCCCTACTTTTCTGTTGAAGCCGTTTTTCACCCGCGTGCAGTGATTCCTCCGCTCCAGTATCCAGGCGAACCCGTGCGGCTCCTCCGAACAACACTTGCAAGAGCGGATCCCAGCGAGGCGTGGCCATGCAAGAGTGGTTCCTCTGGC
Organism: Microstegium vimineum; assembly: GCA_022036555.1. NCBI lineage: Eukaryota > Viridiplantae > Streptophyta > Magnoliopsida > Poales > Poaceae > Microstegium > Microstegium vimineum. The sequence continues at coordinate 43,538,359 of CM039135.1, forward strand.
GCGGTCTGCAGATCCGAAGGGGACACTGGATGCGGGGCTGGAGGCACTGCGCCGGGGAGGAGAGGCAGATTCGGCGGCCGGAGGCACGAGCTCTTCTCGGCGGCGCGAGCTCCTCCCGGCGGCGCGGATTGGCGCGAGCTTCCCTCGGCGGCGCGAGGGAGCTCGGTCTCCTCCTCGACGGTCCGCTGCTCCGCTCCCTTCCCGTCGGGCTCCTCCTCCGCTACCTTCCCGCCCGATGCGGCAGCGAGGGAGCGGCTCGTTGAGGGACCTTTCCGCCCTGATGCGGCAGCGAGGGAGCGATCCGTCGAGGGAGCTCGGTCTCCTCCTCGACGGGCCGCTTCTTCCCCGGTACCTCTCCGTCTGATAGGGGCGGCGAGGGAGCTCGGGCTCCTCTTCTATGGCTGCTCCTTTCCCCTTCCCCTTGCTGTATAGCTCAGATGGACAGAACATTGTATATGACATGTGGTCCCAAAATGTCAGTGACTATTTAAAAGATTTAAGGGGTGTAGTTTGAGGGCTACTGCTGGAGGAGAGAAAATAAATCAGGCCCTTAAATTTGAGGGGAAACCCCTAGATGAAAAGTAGGGACCCTGATTTGAGGGTTTCTGTTGGAGATGCTCTTAGCTCTTACTCCATGCTACAAAAAGTTACGCGTGGTTGTTCAAAATCATAACCGGTGAAACCAATCTTTTATAGCTTCGTTCACCAACTTGTAGTTAATTCTAGTTAGAACGAGAAAATGACCTCTTTTTTTTTTAAGGTTTGAAAAATGACTTCATGCTACCGTGCCCAATTCTCTAAAGTATTGACTTTTTTTTCCAGAGGAAGTCCTGGCTGTTTTGGGAGGAGAAGCCCTCTCAAACAATGAAACATCACCAGAAACTAACTAGTTTTATCGACTTCAATTCTCCATGTTGTAGAAAGGAGTCGGAGCTACGATATAAACTCTAAAATAAACGCAAATAGATTTGAGTCGGCGAATTACTTTTGCAATACGTAAAATTTTAAGATTAAATATATTCTTCGCAGCGAGAAAACAGGGCCTTCTCCCGGCCCATCAGCGTTTAGTGGGTCGTCGGTGCGAGAACGGCCATCCGAGACAAATCTGGCCCGTGACGCCTTTTTTCTCGTCGACGCCGACCACCCGGAGCCTTGTCCTTCTTCCTCCCTCCCGTAGTCCCGTCGTCGATCACAAGGGGCGCCAAATCGCGGAGCCATTTGAGACTGGCGCCTGGCGGCCACTTGAGGAGGGCAATGGAGACGGTTTTATTTTAGGCGCACAGGCAGGATCGAGCTGAGCGCGGCGCGGCACCTTCTCCGGGCTCCGGCCAAAAGCTGCTTGCATGTGATTGGTTTGTGCCCAAAAGCTTCTTTTCTGGAAATTGGTGAAACACCGAAATGTTAGCTTGCCCTACTTCAAGCTCTTCTGTTTTTTTTTTCATTCCTTCACATGGCAAAAGATAAATCTGGATGCTGTTTTCTTCATTCTTTCAGGTTGGTTACTGAGAAAGTCAGCCTCCCTAAGATGCATCAAGACATGATGCAGGCAAATCAGCTACAATTGCAGGTAAATGACGTACAATTTATTGAATAGTGATCTCTGTTCTTGCAAAAAGTTTACTGCTTTAGCATACCAACGGGCTGAAAGATAAGAAATTAAGTTCATGTGACTGAAATAGCAAAGCTGAGAACCCAGAGAGGTTTCCTGTGTTGAGGAGGCTGTGGCCACCCACCCAGGCTCGTGCTCTAAGTCTCTAACCTGGGTTCTCTTTCAAAATTCTTGTCATATTATCGATCCGTATTGTGCGGCGTGTGCATATATCAAAAAATCAGGTCAAGAGCATTGTGTGCCGATTGTTTCCAGAGAAACTGTCAAGCCATATTGGCCTTCCAAAATTAAAAGAAAATGTTAGTAATGGAGCATGGGCACTGAAACACAGCTACATATGACAAGATCGTGTCTAATTTTATGCACCGATGCACAAGTCGAGGAGGCTGGCTCCATCGAAATATCGTGTCTAATTGTATGCACCAAGTCAAAGAGGCTCGACGAAGCCTAACATGAGCAATAGGGGCCACTCAGGCTAGCCAAGGAGACTGCCTATGAACCAACTCAAATGTTCACATTCTGATCTCCTTTGGAACAAAGGACATAGGCAAGTCATCCTTGGCTATCAGAGACATGCCCTTATTGCCATGTAAGGCTTCTCCTCAGCTTGTCACCTAGCTTGGTAGCTTCTGTGACTGGTCTGTTGTGCTCCTTCCATCGATCATCTATTTACATTGTAGAGAGAATCGTATCTTTTTTTTTCTTTTTTTTTGTTGTTCCAGGACATCTTATCCTCTGATTGGATGTCAGCATATGTTCTAGCTTTCTCACTATATGGGGAACTTTGATGGCCTTGCTCGAGGCATTTTTTGAAGGAAAAGGCAGGAGCTCTACCGCTCAATTAAGATAGAAAAGAAGTATAAAGTACAAATGACACTCTAGATGCCCAACACCGTGGTCCTAAGACCAAAATAGAAAAAGACGTCTCACTACTAGTTAGCTTCCACCCCAAAATTAATAGCCATATGTCTTTGCACTATATCCTCTTTGATTGAGTAGGCAACCTATTGCACCGTTCGGAACATATTTTCGAAGATCCTCCTATTTCTCTCCTTCCACAGATTCCACATTATGTAAATCACAATTCCGTTGAAACGTCTGCGGTCTTGCTTTGGCACCCTGTTGGCCTCATGTTCCCACCATTCAGCCAAGGAGGAGAGGTCTAGCTGAGGGTGATGCACAGATAAATTTTCCAAAGTCAACACTTGATCCCACACAGCTTTTGCAAAGGGGCATAGCAAGGATAAATGTATCCCCGTCTCTAAAGGGCCGTTGCATAGGACACAATGATCCTGATGGGGCAAATCTCTCTTTTGCAGGTTATCCGTCGTTAGAATTTTGTCGTGTAGTAGGATCCCGGTGTGAATTATGCTATGTAATCTATCCGGGGCTGTGCCCCCCCCCCCCCCCCCGGTCTCCCTCACTATGTAAATCCATGTAACAGCAATAGCTCCTAGCTCATTTATGAATATATGAATCAGGTGGGGAGCGTCTCCCCCCCCCCCCACCCTACCCTCCACCCCATGCGGTTGACAGTAAAAAAAACATCCTGAACTTATAGAGATGCATACCACCATTACATGCATAAGAAATGACAGTTGTCTTGGATCTCGTGAAACGGGGGCATTTTGACTTTCTGAAAGTGATTTTGCCGATGCTGAAAGATGCCTAAAGCTAGTGTTATTTACATCCCTTTACAAAATGCCGAAAAGTTTAGTTGCTTTTGGGTCATTGGCTGCGCTAGTAGTTATCATGCACGGTTGAATTGATATATATACTTTGCTGGATGCTAGCAGCTGTTTGACAAATTTGGTTCTGATCTTACACTAGGTATTTGCTTTTGGTGAAAACGAATTATGTTCGTGGGAGAAACTTTCCTTGCGTAGACTTCTATATTTATTTTAATTTTATCCTCCAAACTAAAATGTATGTATTCACATGTTGTAGTCTTGTAGATATTGTTCTCCAGAAAGCATGCAGGAGAATCAAACAGACAATGGACAAAGACACAGCATCAGGAGTAGTAGATTAAAGAGGTTCATTCACAGAACACTATGATCTCATCAAGTTTTTTTTGTATGTTTATAGGACTCCAGTGATACACTGCTTCAATGCATCTGCACCAGTACAGGAGGGCACGAGCTTGAGGGTGCTTCGATGGTTTCGAAGTTGAGTTCTTTTTTAAGGATGGCACATGAAATTTGCCACAAGCTTTATTACACGACAGAAAAAACATAAATAGAGTTACAAAAGTTGATTGACATTTTTTAGAGGGAAAAAGAGATAAACTGATGGCTGAAGAACTTGAAATAAACTCATTGTCCGAGGTCCAAGGAGCTTTTGGTATGTGTTCCTCAATACAAATTCTGCATTCTTATGAAGAAATTTCAATCATGGGACTACACATGTACAGTCAAATAATTGATTATTTATCACCTCACATACATATAGACCACGATATATATATATATATATATATATATATATATATATATATATATATATATATATATATATATATATATATATAAGTGATATACATCTAACACCCCCTCCCCAAACTCATGGTGGATCTACAACGTTGAATTTGGAGAGAAAAAATCTATGATGAGCCCGAGTTTGTGCCTTGGTGAATAAATCCGCTAGCTGAATCTATGAAGGCACATGGTGGAGAGACACAACTTGATCATGCACCCGCGATCTCATGTAGGAAGCATCAATGCAAATGTGTTTGGTGAGCTCATGCTTCACCATATCGTGAGCAATACTGATCGCACCGGTGCTCGGAAGAGAGGAGTGGGTGTAGTGGCAGGCACACCAAAATTCTCAAGAATCCATCGAAGCCATGTCACCTCCGCAGTCACAATCGCCATAGCACGCAGCTCAGCCTCAACACTCGAGCAGGAAACTGCAGTTTGCTTCTTGGTTTTCAAGTAAATCAAGGAGGAGCCAAGGAAAACACATCTGAGAGAGATGTCTCGCCTGGTCTCTCAGAGGTCTTGCCACTTCACACCTTATGTGGTTCTCCCTTCATCGTAGTTACGAGATCCGTAATGAAGCAATGTACCTTGTTATTGTTGAGGAAGCTCAGTCACTTTGTCAACGTGATTCTATAGTTGAGGACTTCCATCACTAGATGATAGACGTCTGGCATCGTCTAGACGGTTTGGATGTTGAGTTCTACGGTAGTGGTACTTGTCGGTGCCGTGACCACCACCAAGACCAGAGACACACTTTGCCTTCACGAGTTCCTCTCTCAGCTTCATCTGGAGTTTGAGACTATTTGGGCGCAGTTGCTAACTCGTCGTCTGCGCCCATCACTCTTGGAGGCCATGTCTGAGCTATGAGCCGAGGAGACCCGTCTTTGAGCTGGGGGTGTGAGTCGTGCTCCGCTGCAGCCCTCCGTCCTGGTGGCCACACCTCTGATGGTCTCCCTGCGTCCATCCCGGACTTTGGTGGTGGCGGGGCCCCTTCTGGCTATTGCAAAATTTATGATCATGAGGAGAAGAATTGTCGCAAGAATTAGCATGATCGATAGGGGCATCATGACCGACACTTCTCTTTGGGCTCCTCTCAGGGATTTGGTGGCTCTTCTACTCAGCAGGGAACTCGTTCAGTTTCAGCGGAGTTGGAGGTTCTCGCCTTTTTCGTCGTCTTACTACTACAACTTAGGCCTTAGCTCATGGGACTACTACTCAGGCTTCTAGTTCTCCTCTTCTTCCAGGTATACCATCCCCATGGTTCCTTGACTCTGGCGTATCTTTTTGTATGACACTTAACACGATCAATTTATATCCTATGACTTCTCCCGATCTACCCACTTTTGTTCACACCACCGATGGCACTTCGCTTTTTGTTGCTAGGAGAGGCATTCTTTCAACACATTCCTTTGATGTTCCTACTGTTTCTCATGTTCGTAAACTCACCATGCAACTTTTGTCTATGGGTCAAATCACTGACCATAGTTGGCGCATAATCCTTGAATCTGATTTTTGTTGTGTCCAGGACCTTCATACATGTCTTTTTGTGGGAACTAGGCCTAGGCATCGGGACTCACAACACCTATGGGGCTTGATTGGTTGCATCTTCCTTCATCCACTTTAGCTCACTTGGCTCCCAGTTCTCCAACATTTGTGTCAGCTACTTCGTCTATTGAAGACGTGCGAAGGTCCTGCACACAGGCCGTGTCACAAACGACTGCGAGGCGCATGGATGGCGTGAAGATCGCACGATGACATGCCAGTGAGCAGGCATCTTGTGGCACACATAGCTGCTCAGGGCAAAGTCGCGCGAGGTTGAGAGGTGGAGGCCGACTAGATTGCTTGGGAGAGAATCGCCGACGTCGCTCAAGGAAGGTAAGGATGAAACCCTAGCTTGATACCATGATAGAACAAATGACCAACCAGATTTGTATTGCCCCCAAAGGGGTAATGTACATGTGTTTACATATATGCAAAGAAATCCTCCAAGTAGAAGGAAACTAGATATATATATATATACACATCTAACACTGGACAACACCCACCTTGAACATTGCTCGCTTGACTATCTACTGATCTCATGTGTCTTCTCTCAGCAAGTGTGGTACAACATTCTACATAAGGTCGGCCTGCAGAACCTTTGTTCTCAAAAACATAGGAAAGTTGTGCAACATTATATTAAGAAGATGAAAAAATGGACAAGTGCCCATACAACACAAAAAAAAACTCATGGACTCAAAAAACCCACCCACACTGCTGCTTGTAGGGCCTCTCCCCCCGGTCTGACAACAACTCTTTTGATACATGGTGGCCAAGCACAAATTCTGGTGTTGATGGCCAGACTAAAAGAGGTCTCAATTCCATCATCATTACGGGAGCTTGGTTCATTTGAAATCACCGCAATCATTGTGTGTTTGATGGGATTACAATAGAGCCTAAATATGGTTATGGTTTTGGTAAAAGATAAGTTTCTCCTATGGAATTTGGCCGGAGCTCACGGGATATCCAATCTCCTTGCTCTAGAGCCATCCAATGTGTGAGTTCCTCTCTAGCGGTTTTGGGTCAAGTTTGACAAGTGAGAGAGACACCATTTGTGGTAAAATGGTGTGTGGATGTGTGTGGATGTATGGGGTTTCTAAACCCACTCCTTTACTCTTCTTAATATAATGAATTAATGACACACAACTCTCTTGCGTGTTCAAGAAAAAACACTCTATTGACAGGACAAATACATGAACTGTCACGACATTGTTTTCAGTATCATTCGTGAGCATTACAGGTGTGTCGGTGTCCCCACATGGACATGGCCGCATCCCATCCCCTTTCTTCCGCTCCCCCCTCTATCGATTTGTTGGCTCTCTTTCTTTCTTGTCATTCCTTGGGCTGGGTGGCTTGAAATGTGTCGGTAGCGCCTTCAATTGTATTAGCTATGCGAACACATGGTTGATATGTGCCCATGATGTTCAGTTTTGTGATGGGTGATTGATCAACACTTGAGTGTTTCAGTTTGAGCGGTTATCACTAATCCTTTGCGAAAGCAAATGTGTGCCCGTCTATCGGCTTGTGGTGTGCAGGTACTATGCCTAGTGACAGTGGTCAATGGCGTGAAGAAGGTCGAGTAGAGGCTTGCCGTGCCGATGGACTGAGAGCGGTGAAGGGCGGAAGCGGGGCTCGGACTGAGGGACCATGGGCGCCGGCGGACTAGCTGTGGTGGCTAGTATTTGGCACCGGCGAGTGCGAAAATACATGGAGGTAGACCGAGTCGATCGAGTCAAGACGGCGGACGAGCGGGTCGAGCGGAGGCTCAGGGGATTCGAAGTCCGACCGGGCGAGGACAAGGTGGCTCGAGTCGAGCGGTTTGGTGGTTTGGGCCTCAAAACTCGGGGTTCGGTAGTTGAGCCGAAAGCTACCGGTGGCGGGTTTCACGGGTTTGGGCCTCAAAACCCGGGCGGAGCTTCCGAGGAAGCGGGGATGGCACGTGGCGGAATCCTGGAGGTTGCGTCGAGGCGACGGCAACTCCTGGCAGGAAGCGGGGCCGTCCATTCAAATCAAGGGAGATATTTACCGGAGCTTGGACTGCAATGCTTAGGCTAGGTAGTTCACTCATTGTATCTAGGGGGGTCTTTGGGAAATAGCCAAAGCCTCTAATAAATAGAGGATGAAGGGGTATCCTCATCCTATCTCTTGAACCCTAATCACTTTTCCCCATCTCTCTCTCTCTAACCTCTCTCTAGTTCATGAGATCCCTAGGTTAAATTCATCAACCTTTGTAAGAACTCGATTTTGTTGCGAGGAATCGGAGGCCGTAACCTCCGTAAGCCATGGCGGCTTCGATTTCGTGATTGCGTCCCGTTTTGCTTGTGTTCTTCGTGTTTTTGCTTTTGCTCCCTCTTTTCCCGAGATGATTTCTCTTTGTAGGGAGTAGCTCTTGCAAATCCGTTTGAACCGAGTTGTCCGTATTCGAGAGGAGCTTCTTTGCACCGAAGGATCCTTCCTCAAACCTCTCGAGTACGCAGATCAGGCGTCTTCTTTGTGGTGTTCTTCGTTTTCCCCTTTCTCCCCCAAATCCGAGTGTTCCCGTTTATCCGACCCAAATTGAGCGATGATTTCTTCGGGATAGCTCCCCAACTGCACTAGGATCATGCCTACAAAGTTTGGTTGCAGTTGGTGATCATTTGGTCGAGTTTTGGGAAGATTTGGTGGAGAGAATTTCGTTTTTCGCGTTTTTAGAGTTTCTGCTCGTGAGCGTCGGACTAAGCTCCGGACAACTTTCCCTTAGCTCCGGACCATAGCAAGTGGTCCGGTGGTCTTGACTTTAGCAGTGTCAAGCAGCGAAGGGCGTCGGACTGAGCTCCGGACTACTCTCCTTTGAGGCTCCGGACCATTCCCCATTGGTCCGGTGGTCTCTGTCTGAGAGTCTGCCAAGCGTCGGACCAGTTGGCATAGTCCGACGATAGTGGTCCGACGGGTGGTCCGGAGCCAAGGTGCTCTCTGCGTGATTTTTGGAATTGTGGAAGGTGAGCACCGGACTACTCTCCTTGGTCCGGTGGTGGCATCGGACTAGTCCGGAGCAGTGGTCCGGAGGTCGGGTGCTCTCTGCTCGTTTTGGTCCCAGCTGGTGAAGGCGTCGGACCAGGCACCGGACCACTCGTCATTGGTCCGGTGGTCTAAACCGAAGTGGTCCGGAGCCTCTGTTGGTCTGCGGTTTTTCGCCTGTTTTGCCTAGGTTCTTGCCCCTTTTCAATAGAGGTTGAGAACTTGGTCTTTGGGGTTTCCGGTGAGTTTTCCTCCACTGCCGGTGAGCTCTCAATTCTCCGTTTTTGTCTGAATCCCCGCTCGCGTTGCTCGGGGGAGGTTGAGCACCCAGCAACTGGGTTTGGCTTTTGGGAAGAGTGGCCCGAATATTTCGAGAGAAATTTGAGGCTCCCATTCACCCCCCCTCTGGTCGCCGTTCTCGGTCCTTCAAGCTAGCAGGCACCCGGCGAGGCGAGGCGGCGGCGGAATGCACTGGCAGCCTTTGATGTCTGGGGCAACAGTGTGACACCTCATGTTCAGCCGACACTAGTGTATTTTTGTCTTCTTTGTGTTATTGTGTAAGAAGTTGATGTTAGAGAGTGACCAACCAAGTGTATTCTAGACCCAATAAGGTCATATACAAGGTTACACATGTGCAAAGAAACCCTCCAAGTAGAGGGAAAATGCATAACACCTATACATCCTAACAGTCAACATGCACACTAAATGACTATTGGCGGCAGTGAAATTCCTCTACCAGAGAGTGGTGATACACGTCAGTGTTCTCTACTTCAATGGCTTCTATTTTCTTTGTTTTCATATAATTTTTGGTACTCAAGTTCTTTATCATTTCAAGTCAGCTCATTGATCTAATCATCGTCACTAAGATGAAACCAGACACGAGTACTCCACCACACAGGTACTCCACTCCTGTTTGATGTACTTTCATTCATCATTGCAAGAATTCATAGTGCTGCCAGTCTGCAACCGGCACATCCAGACACATCCGAAATCTGAAAGAAGAAAATTGAAGTGACTCAAGATTAGTAGCAAATAAAAAAGGATGATGTAAGCTACTCCTATTCTTTACTGCAGTCTACCAAATAAGAATAGTTCGATTTTTAGCTTGCACATTTTTGCTATTTTTTTGAAAAATAGGGCCAGAGGGTTTATGTACATTGTTCTACAGAAACAGATGCCATGTCATGGGGTATATAAATGAAGCACACATGCTAATAGGAAATAATGATGATGATGTGCAGATCAGAGCTACAATTTGGGTATCAGGACTAATTGCACACATTAGTAGTCAAAGAGACTCGATTAAGCCTAGCATGGGCAATATGGGCCACTCAGGCTAGCCAAGGAGACCGCCGGCAACGTATCATGTGCAACCTAGCTTCGTGTGCAACCTATGCAACCATCAATTAAGGCCACAGGATCTAGATCCAACGTCCGAGGTTTTTTCACTTAAACCCCTCCACCTAAATATACACGAGTTAGATTTAAACCCCACAGGTGAAGGGGTTTAAGTGAAAAAAAACCTCAGACGTTGGATCTAGATCATGTGGCCTTAATTGGTAATTGCATAGGTTGCACACGAAGCTGAGTTGCACATGATACGTTGCCGGAGACTGCCTATGAACCATCTATCTCAAAGGCTCACATTTCTGATCCTTTGGCACAAAGGACACAGACAAGTCATCCTTGGCTATCAGAGGCAGGCCTTTATTGCCATGTAGGCTTCTCCTCTGGTTATCAACTAGCTCCATTGCTTCTTGTTTGGCTTGCAGCACTTTTCCATTCGACACTATTTATAGTACCTCATGGAGAGAACCATATCAAATCCTTGCTCTGATAGAATATATTATTCTTCTATTTGGGTATTAGAATATATTCTAACTTTCCCAATATATGCCAAATACTTTTAAGACTACCCTGGTAGATGTCAAAGACACTGAGCACATTCTGACCTGATCGCCATGCATGCAACTTTAATTACATATATACAGAAGGTTTCCTTCGTTCCTATGAATTTAGATCATTTTGACTATCAGAAAGAGATTATGTGATGCTGAAACATTACTAACTAAAGCCATCCTGAATGACATCCTCTTTGTGAGAACACGAAAGGTTCAATTTCCCTTTGAATTTTGATCATGGGCTATGCTAGTGCTACTAGATATTCCATCCATCCCAAAAAGAATGACGTTTTCGTTTCCCGAAAAACATCTTTGATTAATTATATATTAAAAAATATTAGTATTTATAACATATAATTAGTATCATTGGAAAGCTCTTTAATTCTAATTTTTTAATAAATTTATTTGGAGATCCAAATGTTACACGTATTTTCAACAAATTGAGGCAAACTTGTGGCACGAATACCCAAAACGTCATTCTTTTTGGAACAGAGGGAGTATATATATGTTGTGGACCGGTTTGTGGGTCGTCAATACAGGCGACGCCCCAAACAGGCCAACAACCCAAGCAGTGGTTGACGTCTAGTATGAGGAATAGAGGAATTAGGGAGGATATTTAGTAGATTGGTTTTGTTAGTAGATTGGTTGGTTTTGTTAGACAGTGCTCCTAATATATAAAGGGGTCTGTAGGGTTGTTAAGGATTTATCGAAGGAATAAACCTCCTCGTGTCACACCCAATTTCAAGGACGAAATAGGATGCATAACATTATGCGTGCCCAGGAAGTAATCCACACATAAGTTCACAAATTACAAAGTACCATCACAGAGTTTAATACATAGCGTAGATAGATCCATTACATAAATAAATAAAACAACGGAAGATACAACTAGCTCTCAAGGCTCCATCTCACAGGGAAGGTCAACTGGTTGACCAAGCCTAGAAATCTTCGGGATAGTCCTCATAGCCTCCTGCTTTTGTTACCCATCCGGGATTTTTATCCAAAAGTTGGAAAGTAAAACAAGCGTGAGCACATACGTACTCAGCAATATAACATGAGGTTATGAAGCTCAAAAAGGCTGACACTGACTTACTGCGTTTAACACTTTTAATTAATCAAACTTTTATTATTAAGTAACAATCAAGTTATGCTTAAGCCCCAAAAGATCTCACTTATATCATTGCCAAAGTTAAGAGAAACATAAACATCATCATTTTAGTGGCAACAGGAACATAAAGATTGGTCAAGTTAATTATCATTAATCCGTCAGTTTTCCGGGCCGCTCGTAACCGTGAGCACGGCTGATATATCAGTTTTAACACTCTGCAGAGGTTGTGCATCTTTACCCGTGAGTCGTGATGCCCCGAATGCCCGGGTTAATTACTCCCATAAACACTGCCAAGGTGAGTGGGCGGGGTTCACTATGAAACCTTTCATAGTATCTCGTCTAACAAGATTAGGGCCGCTAGGATTGGCAAGGGGTGATAGAGCCCCCCTTCCGAGTAGCATAAAGACCGCAGCCTACGCTCAAACCCGGACAGAGGCCGCACTATAACCAGCTCGGCAAGAGCCTAATGCGCCCTTTCGGGTAACCGCTAACGAGCTAGAAAAGAGCCTATTACTGAGTTAAAGCCAGATCCATGTAGCTCTCACGGTAGCACTGTCAGTCTCAGCTTTTGCCAACAGTGAGTTAAGATAAAAGGTTATGTTCCAATTGCCATAAACATGTTCACCAATTCATTCAAAGCATTATATCATTTGGCAGGGATCAAGTATCCTTTATATATATTTGCACTAGCCATCTACCCATATGCATAACCCATAGGAGTCAAGGTAAAGGATTTCCATTCTATGGAAATATTCTACGGGTATCAAATTAAACACATGCATATGAAATCATGATTATGGTGAATAGGATAACAAGATAGGTCCCATGCTATACTTGCCTTGGTTCTCAAACTCCTGCTGGTCAAAGCACTCCTGATCAAAGAACTCCTGGTCACCACAAAACTCCACACCGTCTGAACTCGATCACGGCATTGTAACAACACGCATTCCAATTTGCATTCATACAAATCAAACAAAGCTACTATTAGAACAGTACACCAGCAACAGTAAACAGAGGATAAAAGGTTTATAAAAAGATACTACGCACTGCTACGATCATTTCAACGCGAATTTCACGCAAAAACGAATTTAAAACGCAAAATATATGAATTAATCTAGTTCTCTAAGAGCATTTTTATTATTTAAACATAACCTCGAAATTTAAATGTTTCCAACAGGGCTAACAGAAGGTTTAACATGTAGAGAATTTCATTACGAATCTAACGCAATTCGAATCGTTCAAATCGGAGTTAAAATGCAAATTTTATAAACAAAAGAGTGCAATGGCAAAACTGTAAATACTGAACTCAGGATTACGCTTTTTGAACAGAGAAAACGTAATCGGTGAAAGGCGCCAGAGCTGTGGCGCGGGGCCGACAGGGCTGCCACGCGGCGGCTCGGGGTTGGTGCGGTGCACCGCACAGTGCGTGCACCCGCTGACTCAGCGCTGGACCGAGGGTTCACGGGTCCACGGTGGACCATTCACTTAACCCCGAAGGGGTATCTAATCTCGGCCACACGAATGGGATCGGACGGTCGAGAAAGAACAGAGGGGAGAAGGGAGTGTCGGCCGGCTGGCCGGAGAAGACGACCAGCGCGGCGGCGCCTCCATTCCCGACGGCTCAAGCTCGCCGGAGCGCACTGGAACGGAGGTTCCGGCCACTATTTCGCAGAACAAGGGCATGGGGAGATAGAGCACGGCGAGGCAAACACGATGGTGTGCTCGGACGAACCTAGGGAGACGATCAGAGGCGGCGCGGTGGTGCGCCATGGTCGGCGGCACGCTGTGCTCACGGCACGGGCTCTAGGGGCCATGAACCGACTAGGTGAGGGCAGAGGGAGTTAGAGGAGACCACCGCTATCATCAAGGTGGCACTAATTGAACGCGGAGAGGGGTCGAATAGACGGGCGCCGCGTACGCCATTGCCGGCGGCGTATGGTGCACGCGGGCAGGGCCATGGAGGCCACGATTCGCCGAATTGAGAGGTCAGGGAGGAAGAGGGAGTCATGGCGATGCTTACCGCGACGACGAAGAGGGCGGAGACAGCTCGGTGTGGCCTGTCGGCGTGCAACGGCGGACGGCGCTCTGCTTGCTTGCGTCGGCGTGCGTTCTGCGGCCACCGACTAGGAATTAGAGGGAGGGATTAGGCCGTGGAGGATCGCGGGGAGATCGTGGACTCGGAACGAAGCTTACCGAGGCGGATCGAGCTCCGGGGCCTTCTCGGTGTCAGCGGCGGCGTTCGGCAGAGATGACAGAGGGGAGAGGAAGGGAGAGATGGGGTTGCGCTCTGCTTTAAAGAACGAGAGAGGGAGGTGCGGGGTGCGCGGGGCCGTTGCTGAGACGAGGCCGAGACGTGGGGGAGTGGGGAGCGGGGCACGCGGCGGTTGCGGCCCGCGGCTCTGTGCGCCCGAACGCGGCGGGAGGAGGGAGACGGCGCCGACAGGTGGGGCCGAGATGCAGTGAGAGAGAAGGAGGGGAACGGTTGGGAAAGGAAACTGACGGGCGGGGCCGACCGGTCAGCGAGAGAGAGAAGAGAGAGGGCAGCGGGCTGCGCTGTGACACTGGGCCGGCCTGCTGGGCCTCGCTATCAGTTGGGCCGCGCAGAAAGAAAAGGAGGAGAGAGAGGGAGCCGGGCCTTCGGGCGAAAACAGAAAAAGGGAGGGAGGGAGAAAGATCATGTCCTTTTCTTTTTCTTTCTTTTTCCAAAACTTTTTCAAATCTCATTTGAATTCAAATACTCTTTGCTTTGGAAACTCAATCAGCACAAGTAAACATATGCAGCAACATGTATGCACACTCATGTTACTAAACTAAACTTCACTTTTAATTCCATAAATTTTATTATTTCCCTAAATGAAATGCTCACACAATTCTTTAATAAATCATTTTTCTATTATTTTAAAAGCAAACAAATTTGTGGGTGTTACACCTTGTATATCGGGGTGGGGTTTACCCTTTGACGGTGGCGCTGGGCGATTCAGCCGACGTCACCGGAGAAGCTCCCACCGCCGTGGTTCCGCGCTATCCTCTGCGTTCTAATTCCCAGTCCAGCCTCCTCCTCCACTCTCCTCTCCGCTCACCACACCGCCGGCACCATAACAATATCATGCATAGTTGACAAATTAAGATGCCGATCAATCTGAGGATGAGGAATTGAGAAGATCTTGCTGGATATTAATAATGCAAAAACTTTGGTTCTGATCTTCCACGTGGTATTTCCTTTTGTGGAAAAGTATTAGTCATGCAGGCCAAGTTTAGCATCCATAATTTTTTTCCGTTTATTATCTCCTCCACATAAAACAGCAATGTGTCCACATGTTTGAAGATTTTTTCAAGATGCATGCAAGAGAAAACATAAAGGGTGGACCTAGATCCCTTGCAAAAATTAGCACCGGGCTATGCTGCTTAGAAATTCCATTCCCCAGACAATTGATGCACCCACGCCATGGAAACCAACAGACAATTGATAGACACAAAGCATGACATAATCTACAGAGAGTTCCATCCACAGAAGATTTCGATCTGTTTAAGTTTTTCTTATATTCACAAGGCCCTAGTCATATATTTTTTAAGGGATCAGTAACTTGAGGGACAAATCCTCTCTTACTTTAATAAACAATCACCATCTAAATCATCTTTTTTTTTCTCGAACACGTAGGAGAGTTGCGTATCATTGCACATGCACAACACAACCCACTAGGATTCTAAACAAACAGTCGTGCCCTTAACAAGAGTTCAATCAATACAAAATCATCACCTGAGAGCAAGGAGATGATTGATGCCTCTTGCCCCAGCAAAAAACCTCAAAACTAAAGCTCCTTGCTAGCAAGCAATATAGTGCTCTAGCTAGGTTAGGAGATTCACCATAACACACAACGATTATGAAGATTCTAGGTTAGGAGATTCACCATAACACACAACGATTATGAAGATTCCACGATGTCCAGGACCCTAAGATGATGATGGAATTGAAACCCTTTCTTAAGTGATCAGGCGCCCTTTTTGAGCTTCTGTCCCACCAATCATAAAAAAGGAGATCTTATCAGATAGGGGAGTGAGACTGTAAGCCAACTCAACGCAGAAGTAAAAACCAAAATTCTCGCGCTTGATTGAAGAAAACAGATCCTACTTGTCCTTGGACAAATTTTCATGTGCCGGTCCACAAGTGTGTTGAAGCATTCTTATCAATTGTTGTGGTTTTAGAGATTGGTGGTGATGCTGACATTGTTTTGGACTGACAGGTGGATTTACGGCCAGACCCTAACTGAAAGATGAGTAGGTGTCAAAGGTGGTGAGAACATCCTGAACTATCAGCATGCATAGAACTTTACATATATAGGAAATAAGTTTTTTTCTTGTTTTTTTTTTGTATGCAAATTTCCTTGGATATTTTGAAACCAGAACATTTTGACCCACAGAAAGGGGCTTTTTCTTTTGAAAGAAAGGAGAGGGACTTTTTGATGGTGAAATATGCCTAAAGCTAACCTGATGGACATCTCTTAAGTGAAGACATCTAGATTGATTGCCTTTCCATCATTAGCTACACTGATGAGAGTGTTAGAGTAATACGAATAGTACCATATATAATCAGCCCATGAGACCCAATGCAATATATTCAATATTCCACACCAATTATATTCTCCTTCAGAGAGCATGGTTGATGAATTAAGATACCAATCTATCTGAGTATTTGATAGCTTGCTGGGTGCTAACGGGCAAGCAATTTGGCACTGGTAGTTTGTTTGTCATTTTTCTTTTGGTGAAAACGAATTGGCATGGAGGAGAAGCTTAGCATGCACAAAATTCAGAATTGACCCCTTTTCAATAAAGGTGAGATATGGCCAAACGTTTGAGTCTGATACTTGGTTAATAACCAGTCCATCAGTTATCGCATCTGTAGTTCATAGTTGGCATGTTCATATGGATACCATTATATTGTAGCAAACAATGGTGACATTCATTTTTGTTTGTTTATGTAGCTGGTGAAAAACTCTTGGACCTGTTTGGATCCCATGAATTAAAACCAATATCTAGAAAGAGCTTCCTATTTCATTATTAGAGTACTTTCCAATTCCTCTCAATTCCTAGGAACCAAACAGTTCCTTAGAGATGTTTCATGGCACTTGTACAATACTTCCTGTTGGAGAATAGCCTTCTCCTAACGGGGTACGGAAATGCAATCGTGAACGAACCACGGGAGGCCTTCCGGATTGCCGAAGGCCTTCTCCCGGAGGTTCAAACGTACGGACGAGGGGAGCCTTCGCGGATGCCGAAGGCTCACCTTGAGGATGATCACGTGAGAACACAATGTCTGGAAACCCTAGAATCGGGGTTGTTGTCTCTCTTTATTACGGTGGGTGGTGACCCACTTTTATAGACACTGTTCACGAGGTAGATGCTATTACATAGATGCCCTTCACCTACTCCGGAATATTCTCCGGACATTCCGGGGCCCTCTCTAAATCTCCCAAGGGCTTTCTAGGATCCTCTTTCTCCACTTGATTCCCTGGGCCGAAACTAGGTTGGTGGAGGCCTGGGGGGTTCTCTTGGATATCCGCTTCGGAGCTCCGCCGACCGACGTCGCGAAGGTCTCCAAACTCCTCGCCAACACCGGAGCGGCGACGGCCACTCCGGGTCTTCCTCCCGAGGTTCAGCCTTCGCGTTCCCCTTCGCCTGCAAAGCCATCGCAGGCCTTCGCTCACCGAGAGTTACGTCAGCGGCCTTCGTCATCCCGCCTTCTCCCACGTTCGGGTCTTCGCAATCCTACACACGAAGAGCACACGGTAATGTACCTTAGGTTACCGTCGCAGTGGGCTGGGCGACCTCTGAGGGCCTTCGCTCCTTGTCTTTGGCCCGATCGGGCTCCGCCTTCGCTCAAGTCTTTGCTTGCACAAACGTTTTCGCGATCTATGATAACTATTCCGTTAGTTATAAGCTCAAACCACCTTGTTAATTTTCCTGTGTCAAACTTCTTAATAATATTAGTGTGGTTCTGTATTTTGGATTAGAATATGATACTATGAGAGAAAATAAAAGGTAGCATCACAGGAGTACATGACAACACATGAGAAACTTCAGAAATCATACATTGTATGGGTGCATGTAAGGTAGTTGCATATACCCTGACTAATGATACATATGCATAAATATGTCAATGTGCAGAACTCGTCGTTTAGAGGTCCTAGGTAACTACATGATCGATATACACAAATCTAGCAGTGCTGAAATATTGTAGAAATTACAAACTAGGGTGTCAAGGCCTCATACCTTTCTGCAAGAGGGTATGCCTGATCGGGAACATGCATGCATTTGCATGTAAAGAGAATATGTTCCTGCAAATGATTGTGTCTCCCTTTCCGGCGCCGTTTGTGGTTGCAGAGCTACCTGGGAATATTTCCTGCTTATCTTCTTGTATAGCAATTGGCAGCTAGCAACGACTACGACTTATTTACAGAGACATGTATGTTGACCTTGGCCACATAACAGACATGTAGCTAGGTATCAATCGATTAAGAAGAAGGCGCCTCAAGAAATTGTTCTCTTCACATTACAGTGTGTCAAATGGACTGAAATTGACCAAATGCAGAAGAGAATGCTCTGATATTGCATTGGCCCACGAATGGTATCATATATGCTTGGTGCTATATATACGCCGCATACCTTTGACAGATTTGGTGATGGGAATATTAGTTCCTTTCTACTTATCTCCACGTCAAAAAGGCAGCAACGCTGACCTTCCACTGTAAGGTAAGATGCATATGTGTGGTTGTAGAATCTTTTCTTCAATTTCTCTTGAAAGATAGGATGGCATATGCTGGCAGGATTATTTCTCAAGAAGTAGCTATTACCTTGGAGCAGTCCACTACTAGTGTGGGGTTCAATGCACTCGTTAAGATCTGAACATTTAGTATTGGTAGATATTTTTTTGTGACATGCATATATTTCACTTAGTACCATTCAACATATAACCTCAGTGGCTCAGTGAGCTGATGCAAATCTGAAGAAAAGTTATTTGAAGTTGCAGAGCTTCTCCCTGTCAGGAGTTCAGAGTGAGGAGTGTGAGGAGCGGAAGACCAAATTTGCTGGACGCGTACGACAAGGCAGGTGTTGGAGATGATCCGAGATGAGTGCTCCTCGTGAACTCTTGTCGGAGGAAGGGTCATGAGGCCCTGATAGTTACAAATAATATAGCGAGTAATTAGTTAGTACTCTAAACCCCCTGTAGCGGTCTGCTGCAAGGGGTTGTGCTTCTTGCGTAAGTAGTCGTGAACTCTATTTCTCTCTTATTGATATATACCAACCAGATCTTTTAAAAAACAAGATAGTGCTTTAGTTTTGGCTCTCCCGCTGCAAAGATTAAGACAAGGGGTCTTACATTCTTCACCATGGTCAGTGCATGATACTGGTATTTCTTAGTTCTAAAATAAAAAATCTCTCTTTCGTGGCTAGAGATTAAATCTGGGGTATGTATTTGTTTTTTTTCCTCCACAAGTATAGTGCTGTTACAATCACTTGTCTCTTTCGTATTTTGATTTATAGGACGATCCTGTCATGATCAAGCCATTTGGCGGCCTGAGTTACTAGTGTTCCTAAGGCGCGCCATTCTTAGTGGGTTTCATGGATGGTTTTTAAGACAACTACATCATCTCAAAAACAGTTTTTTTTATCTATGTAAGAGACAATGCTGCCTCCAATCCAGAGTTTCATTCACGGTTTCATAGGTAGCAAATTAGCAATGACACTTAATTGTCGCATGATGTTATCATAAAATGTTGCAATGACACCATGGGATGAAACTACCTCTCAACTCTCAAGTCTCAATAGTCTCAATGCAGTTTCATTTGCTTGGAAACAATGACAGACAGGATGGATGAAATTCATCCTCTCTCTCACTCACTCACTCATATTCTTTGCCACCTCATCACTTTTGTTGATATGTCACCATATTAAATTAGTACGAAACCCATAGAGGCTAGCCTAATTAAGGCCAGTCTCAGTGAAAGAGTTTCATTAGAGTTTTATTTAAATTAAATGTGTTGTCACATAGATATTTTTGATGATATGACAGTGTACTTAAGAAGAGAGAGGAGAAATGATAAAACTCTCTTGACATGAATACCAACTTTCTCTTGACACAAATACCAACTTTCTATGAGTCATAAAATTAAATGTCTATGAAACTATAGAATAAAACTCTACATTGAAAATAGATGTTTCATCCGAGTTTCATTGCATTTTATATGACACATTTTATATGACATGATAGTTTTAGAAACAATATCATAAAATTCTTCATTTAGACTGGCCTAATAAAATATTATTTTGGTCGTCACACATCGTTTCCTGTGTACACCCAAATGATATCAAGGCAACAGCTAGACCGACAACATTCTGATTTCATAAACTATTATACATTGCTTTGCATTTCAGTTACATCCACTCTGCAGAATCTTAGGAAAGGACAATAATGTGTTAGTGTCACCCATGCTCATAGGCTATTGGACCATTGGAAGGGCAAGTATAACCAAAATGGGTATACATACTTCAGAGGACAATAATGTGTCAGTGTCACCCATCCTCATAGGCTATTATATTGGACCATTGGAAGGGCCAGTATAACCAAAATGGGTATACATAAAGTATTTTTTAACACTGGTAGCATTAAGGAAGTGAATCTAGCTCAACTAATTGGGTGAAAAATATGGTCATGCATCCAAACACCCAAGTTCAAGTTCTCTTAATTCATGTTTAATTTGGTTGTTTATTTTTCAATGAAAAAGAAACACCAGGTTCTTCCTAGGATGGATCTTGTTTTTTTAGCATTGCTTCAAACCTACAACAATGGAAACTTGTATCAGTTATATACTAGCACACATGGGGCATGCTCCGCAACGCCGGTTCTTGCTAAGCGTTTGTTGCGAGCGATAGAGAGAGTCATTTTTTTTTTGTATATATTGAATCAGTATATCTACTATAGTATAGATAAGAACTCAAAATTGCTGCTATGGCCCAGTAACAGCCCCATGTAAAGATGCACTGGTCTGATAGAAATACTACAGACTCTTTATCGTCATGATTGATATAGATCATCATACAACACGCACTTCGTAGCGTGTGATTGTTGCATGTATAAAACAAAAGATAAAAAAATAAATGAGAAAAAAGAGAATAAAAAAGCTTAAATAAATTTGAAACTAAAAATAAAAAAAGTTAAAAGTTAAAAGTTAAAAATACCCGTAACACAATATAAATCTATACTGGTCTGATAGAAATACTAAAGGTTGTTTATTGCTATGATTGATATAGACCACCACACTGTATGCACTCCGTTACGTAGGGTTGTTACTTGTATAAAATAAAAGATAAAAAATAGAAATATTATAGGCTCTTTATCGCTTGCTTTAATTGATATAGATCATCACACTGCATGCACTCCGCTGAGTAGAGTTATTACATGTATAAAATAAAAGATAAAAAATAATTAAGGTAAAATAAAGTAAAATTTTAAAAATGAAATAAAATTAGAACTAAAAATAAAAAAATAAAAAACTGAATAAAAAATTAAAAAATAAAAATAAAAAAATATTGCGTCGATGAACAGTGCCTAATGGCCTAGGAGGGCAGTGATTTATGCACGATATTCAGCTTCTAATTCGAGAAATCTTACTAATAGTAATTAGATACTTCTTTTAAGGCCTCATGTAAATCTCGTAAGACATGTTAGAAAAAAGAAAATAAGTCCTATAAATTCTCAAAATATCTAACATCAATTCAGTAGCATTTAACTATCATCGATAATAGTAATAAGCATCCAACCTATTCAATTTATAGGAAAAATTATCCTCACTCGTATATAGAAGTATGCGAATTAAATATACCTCTAAAATAAGATGCAAGCCTAGCATGAAAATAAGAGCTAGTCAGGCTAGCCAAGGAGACTGCCCATGAGACCACTCGAAGCCTCAATATATGCTGATCCTTCAGAGAAGGATATAGGCAAGTCATCCTTGGCTACCAGAATTCAACCCTTATTGTCATGTAAGGCTTGCTATCTCTCTATCTCTTCTCCATCATCTCTATTGTGTGTTCCAGTGCTTCCTTCTCTCGCTCTTATTTATAGCAAACAGAGCATGCATGGTGCAGTGTTCTCTGTGGTCCATCTGTAATATGCCCGTCAAGAATATCTCGCTGTCAATTGTACCCATGAAACTTCTATCCTCTTTGCCAATTGTCAATGCAATTTCAACCATGTGCAGCGTATGTTCAGGTAAATGTCTCGCCCCACGATTGCAAGGATATAGTATAAAAAATACTAATAGCATATATATGACCAGCCAAGATAAGACTCCCTCAAATTCTAAATTATAAAACATTTCAAGAATCTTGGAGAATCAAAAGCATCTCAAGTTTGACCAAATTTATATGATAATATAATAACATTTATGATGTCAAGTACCATTAGACATTTTTATCAATTATATTTTCGTAATATACCTATTTGATGTTATAAATCTTCATAACTTTCTCTATAATTTTAGTCAAACTTGATATGCTTTAATTTAACTCTTCAAGATTCTTGAAATGTCTTATAATTTAGAATGGATGGAGTATATATAAACATGCATTCATATATGACATTGTAATCTTGCATTTGAGAAAAATCTTGAAATATTTTTGCATAAAGCAGTGGTAGCGGATGGACGACGGTCACCTTCCATCTCTAGAAATAGATATATAATATGTGAGTGTTGACCTTGAAAAGGGAGATTTTGTACGTGCTAGAATATCAGCTCTATATCTATATGGATGGCTAATTGTCCTCAACTCTCTTGTAATTAATTAGCCAGTTGGACGGAATGACATGCTAGTGGCTTTTGAACTAAGGTCCTGTTAGGGTCATATGCTCTAACTTTTGAGGCTCTAAGCAGGTAGTCTAAAGTTTAGCTAACCCTTTTTTTCTCGAACACGTTTAGCTAACCCCTATAAGGTCATAGTTCATTAAACCACATAAGTGTGCTAATTAAAAGTTGATCAAAATTTTTGCTTGCTCTGGAAAAAAGATAATTTTACCCCTACTTTTTTCATCTCTTCCATTATACCTTATAGGCATAGAAACCTAGGCCAAAATCTTTTTATTACATTAGATTTAAACTTTAGCCTCATGATCCAAACATTGCCTTTGTCTAAAATTTAGTGGCTAAAGTTTAGTCGGTTAAAGTATAGCCCTTAACTTTTGCCAACTAACTTTTAGAACATAGGATCTAAACATGGTATAATAAAGGGACTCCGTCTCTCTCTCCACATACTGCTTTATTTCCTCCTAGTTCTTATTTGAACACGGACACATTCTCAAATCAAGATACAATAGCTATTTATGTATAACATTTTCTAAGTATATATATGATAGCAACTATTTTAGAATATGATTCTATGAAAATGTTTCTATGACCAATATGCTAGTATGTATCATTATGCAAAATACCTCAATATATAACAAGTTCTAGAATGGTAGTTTGATTCTTTAGTAAAATGACATTCATTTGAGAATGGAGCATATATTCTTGAGAATAATTATAGCTATGTCTTAAGTATTGTGTTCTCATAATGCATTTGTGACTTAAAATAAATAATGCTAGTACATATCGTTAACATTTTTTAAGAGGCAAGACGTGCATGGATTACAAGATTCAAACTTTTAAAATTCTTTTGCTGGCTATTTATCTAACTAACATTATATTTTCTAGTGCATAATTGATAATGTTGATGAATGCATACGAAATTAGTTCCATGTGATTCATTAATGTTAGGCTCGTTTGGCAAGCTAAAACGTTATGGTTTCTAGGCTGGAACCAGAGAATCGGTGCCAAATGGTAAACATGGTTTCCTGCCTATATATGAACATGAAACAACCAGAGAGTGGTTTTTGTAGTGATTCTCTTCTGTTTCTATTGCCTCCCTTATGTGCTAGTAATTATATTTTTCAGTTATAATCCATGACTTCCATAGCACTCTTGGTATCCTCTCAAGATCCTTGGTCGTGGCGTCACACTCTAGCTTTGCCTTAACCACACAACTATGTCATTGGCGTCCTCCTTGTTGCTGGTGGAGCCGTCGTGCTCCATAGCGAGCAAGAAACAGCCCGTGTTGGCAAGGTTCTTATGCATATTGTGCATGTGCTTGGTGAGGTTAGTAGGGAAGATGACCTCAAGCCAAACCTTTAGATGCCTTTGTTGTCGACTTGTCGTTCGCCATGGACTACTAGTATCTAGATACCAGATGTGATGAGCCTAGATTGGGTTGGGGTGACGATGAGGTGGAGTAGGTGGGGGAGGAGGCACAACTAGAGAGGGGGGGGGGGTAAATGGGGCTTGGAGAGGAGAGTAAGAGGAAGAATCCTCTATTTTTGTTTTTCTTAACATAATGAGTATATAGTCCATATATTTATATTCCCTAAGAGACTTAAACTCCATGTTATCTATAGGTAGAGTTTTTATAGATTTGGACTCTTCTTTCCAAAATAAACTCTATTTCCTTTTATTCCAATCCTTATCTCACTTTACTTCTAGTTCGCATCTAATGTGGGCTCCTCGAGATGGAGGAGGTTGACTTCTCTTAGGGACCATGCCCCTCGGTGTAGTGAGGCGTAGAGAATTATGGTGATTGGTCCATGGCATAGTTTTCAATGCAACAAGTTAAAATGAGTTGTATTGAAGTTGTTCTTTGCTCACAAAAGGTTCAGAATTTTTTGAAATAAATTTTATTTATATGAATTTTAAGAACCTTTTGATGAATCAGAATTTTGTCTACTAGCCAAACAATTTCATAAAATGATTTTGATTCCTCATCTAACACATTTCTTGAAAGATTTTAGACCAAAACATTTCTATGAGAATCTCTGCCGGATGCACCATATTATGAGCGGAATGTAATCTACAAGAAAAAATAATGGTTAAGATTTTCATCTGAAAAATCAAGTGTGTTAAATTCCTTTTCCCAACTGTCCAAACATACATCAGTTATACACCTTTTTCTCCTTTAGCTGTGACAAGGGAACCTTTAACGCTGCATACACTCGTATCATAGTTATCCCCCGTTCTAAATTATAAGATATTTTGTTTTTTCTAGATATATTGATTTTATTATGTATCTAGATATAGTGTGTTTCTAAGTGTATAGTAAAATCTACATATTAGAAAAAAATAAAATAAGATTTCTTATAGTTTGAAATGAAAAGAGAAGATATTCAGGTAAGGTAGAATGATGTGCAGAACAGTAGAAATCAATCTCTTTTACTTATTTGAAGAAAGCTTTTAATTGGTCTCATCTTCTACGTCTCTTTCATCCTCAACCTGTCGCCTGATCGAGCATGATCTAAGGGTCTATTTAGATCGCACATTAGCGGGTAGGTCGTTGGCCAGACAGCGATCTCAGCTTCAGACAACCAAAATAGGATGCTTTGGAATGCTGTCTAGATATATAGGCGGTGTTGCTTGGCAATCAACCAAACAACTTATGAATTAGTGTGGTAGGATGTGAAGATACCAGCTGCAAGCCTAATGTATGTACTTTTTTTTTCAGATAAGTATATAGGCATCTGCTGAAACTGAAAGCCTGAAAGTCGTTGGAACCCAATGCAGTATAGTGCATGCATGAATATATAGTGCTAACTATCTAGCTGTCATTTTCATCATTTACCTGCATTATGTATTTGTGAAAAGTGACGTGTGAAAAGAAGGAGACACGGCGGCCATCTCTTTATGTTGATATCCGTTGGATGATACACCATGAGACGGCGCCTACAATACTCAGAATAAAGAAGGGAATATGTTATATGTATATCTAGTTAGCTGCTAGCTTTTAAATTATATATTCATGCATACTCCGATCCATATATATATATATATATATATATATCTTGTACTCTCTCTATCTCAAATTATAAGATATTACAAGAATATTGGAGAGTCAAAGCACCTCAAGTTTGATTAAAATTACGGAGAAAAATTATAAAGATTTATGATATCAAATATGCATACTATGAAAATATAACTAATAATACTTAGTTGACATTATAAATATTATATTATTATTATATAAGTTTGGTTAGATTTGATCTATTTTGATTTTCTAAGATTTTTAAAATATCTTATAATTTGGGATGGAGATGGAGGGAGTATAAAAATACATATTGCCATCGTCTACTGCTTTGCGGCTCCGTTTGTCCATGCATGCATCTTGGAATACTTATCTTCTCTGAAAATGTATGTATTGTTCCCTTAATATTATCTTTTCGAGCATTTTCTTTTGTTTCCTCTTTTTATATATATTTTTGCAATAATGCAAAGAAGATGGAGACAACAATAAATTGCAAACGGCCAAAACACGCCGTCGCTGCCGCCAAGCCGCTATGCCCTAGTTGCTCCTCGCCGCCAAGTTCGAAGATAGAAACCACATTCTTCTTGTTGGTTTTTGGGTGATAGAGAAATTCAGTTTGCTAGTAGTAGTGATATCAATAGGTCATGCATAGCAAAAGTGGTGGATGCACAAAAAATAGAAATAGTACAATCGAAGAATATAGAAATTAGGTCATGCATAGCAAAAGTGGTGATAGAGAAATTCAGTTTGCCAGAATATAGAAATTTTGTAAGGCTGTAAAGCACAAAACCGAAGATTTTTTTTTTAAAAAAAATAGTACAATCGATTGAAGTTGCCTATCTTCACTAAAGGAATTTAGAGATTTCGTGAGAGTACAAAACACATCATGAAATATGGTTTTAAACTAAGATGGGTCTGAACATCCATGGACATTTGTTTCACCCCCTAGCTAGGGCGCTGCTAAGACATGTTGTATTGAACTTTCTTCTCTATCTTAATATAAAGACGCGTAAATATTTTGTGTGATCAAGAAAAATATGATTTTATTCTGACAAAAATAATGTGTGAGGGTACACCATCACACATCAACTCTCATAATAATAGACACATGAAAATAAGCTGATTTTCATGACGGTGTGTCGAACACTCTTGAAAATATGTTTTCGTGGCGGGATTTACATCACTCTCATGAAAACAATTATTTCCATGAGTGTGTTTTCCACTCTCACGGAAAATTATATCTCTCATGGAATCTCCAGTTTTTAGTGGTGCTTATCAAGGAAGACGTACAACAACAGCACAGCACAACCGCTTTGATGCATAGCGTTGAGAAATGATCAAAGCTGGATAATGAAGCTGATGTCAAAAAAAAAGTTGGATAATGAAGCAGTTCATGAAGTTGTGCTTTTAACCTTCTTGAGTCACTTTTGTGCATTTTTCGGTACACACGGGAAAATTAGTCTAGAAATCAACAGAGAGAACTAGCCCTATCAGTTATTTTCTGTCGTCAGTATATATTTTTGCTGACGGGATTCGAATTTTCTGTCGGTTTTTGCACCCACACGGACCTATTCGTGTTTTTTTCTCTCCAAAACTCAGCCTTAGATCAACAAAGTTAACCGAGGAATTTTTTTATGGTTTGTGCTGTAGTTATTTTCTCTATTATGTGTGTACCTATGTGGCGCAAGTTATTATTCTCCCTTAATTTTGTCTAGCTTTGCCACTGTGGTTGGGGTGTGGTACAACACACTGGAATTATGTGTGTCTCCCTCTCCTAAACCCAGGCACACAACGATTTCATCTCACCGTGCCCGCTCCAACAACACAATCTGAAGTGTCAACTGTCAATGCAGCTCTTTCCATGTGGATTAAATGCACATACGGCGCCTTGTTTCATAGATCTCTAACTCCAGAAAATATGTGGATTTCATAGAGTTAGGTATTGTTTTCTCGATCACGCAAAATGTTTACGCGTCTTTGTATTAAGGTATAGAGGAAAAGTTTAATACAACATGCCTTCGCGGCGCCCTAGGGGGCATAAGAGTTGTAGCTATGAAATTCTAGATTTACAGCTGGAGACATGTCTGAGTGCATTTATATGACTCACTTCGCTTATAGTAGATTAAATATAAACATTTAAATCACTCTAATTTAGTGTACAAACTGCATATAACAGTATAACACTGAATCTCAGAGGTGGAGCTAGCTGTGCCAAATGGTCCAGTGGGTATATGGTCTGAAACCAAGTGGAACTGGCTGTTTCTGAAGAACCTGTGGAACCTAGGGCAAGACCCTTTTCTAGCTCTAAAGGCAAAATATAGGAATTATAGGAAAACTAAGGTGCAGCGACCTCGATCTGGACTGCACTGCGTGCAAGCTTTGAAAACTAAGACTCATCCTCTTTCTTTTCAAGATAGTTCTTCTGACTCGCCGGCCTCCTCTCGTGACCTCGCTCACGCCTTGGATTCACCGTCATGGAGAAGAAAATAACCACTCATATCAAAATAATTCTGAGTTGAAAAGGACAGAAACATATATAATATATATTGGTGTGGTTAAGAAGGAGTAGAAATGCAGAAAGACACTCACAAACCTACAAATTCAGGAAGGAGTAGCATCGCCAGTGACATACTGAACTGATGAAGCGTCATCACACCAGCAGGTCACTAGCAAGCTAGCTAGTAATATAATCTGTGTATAGCATGCAGCACGAGAGAGAGATGCAAAGGCTAGCATGGGCGATAAGAGTGAGTCAGGGCTAGCCAAGGAGACTGCCCGTGAGATCGACGTGCCACACCCCAAGCCTAGGCTCATCGGTTGATCATCGTGTCTGCTCGGTGACGACGACAACGACGACGATGATCGACACGATGATCCTTGAGGAGAGGCCGGCCGGCACACAGGCAAGTCATCCTTGGCTACCAGAGCCACCACTCTGATCTCCATGTAAGCCTCGCTCTCTTTGTTTCATCTCTTCTTCTCTTCTCTTCTTCTTCATCATCCTCACTGCTGATTTAAGCATATGTGGCTGAATGCGTGCATGCATCAGTAGAAGCTCTCTTGTTTGATGCCTGGCAGTATTGCTTGCTTCCAGTGCTATTTATAGCTATATCTCTAGGCACAGCTGCCACTGGCAGTAGCAGGTGCAGGTTGCAAAATAGAACTCGTCGTCGAACGAACGAATGCATCAACGGGCCATGCATGCATCGTCTGTATCCATGCATATAGAATCTTTCATCATTGTCGCCTTTTTGTGGAGAACATATATATATCCAAGATTCCAAGATAATGTCAACCCCGACATGCTGCATCAAATCAAGCTTACCCAATTGCAAGGATCAAAGAAAAAGAGGAAAGTTCTTCTTATTTGATCCCTCAACTTTTGCGATTGTTCGATTCTCCCTCTTATTTATAAAACCAGATTAATTTTTTTACTTTTCAATTTTTGAAATCATCTGTTCCTGCACCTTTGATATTTAATTGGACGGTAGTTTCGTTTGATCGATGTGGCATCACACGTCAACTGTCAAGGGGTAATTGTAAATCGAACTTTGTTGATAGTTTGTGGGGAATTGGACTACAATTTCCTTTTTTAAAGTATATCGATTTTTTAAGCAACTAAGAATTCTAAAATCTAGCGTAATCTTAGAAAAACAATGTGCAAATGTGCAAAAACTGGACAAGTCACGATATCACTATCAATTTCACCAAAAATGCTCACGGTGCTGTACCGAAATCATTCACATTAAAGAAGAGAGAAACTTGCACCGCACTACAACTTGCACCGCATTGCAGTCACAGCATCATATAATCTGTACCCGCCATTTCAACAAGGTGTTGTGTTTTGGAAGATTGTGAATAATTTCTATGTTTTAAGTCATCAGTTCCATCAGTCATTGCGTTTATGATGGTTCTACTGGGGCTAGTTCATTAGCTGAAACCTAGAATCCCTAAATGTTGGACTCTAGCAAAATAGCATCTATGATGAAAATATAAACCATGACCTATGTTGTCAGGCCTCATATCAAATTCGAACCATTATTGCTCGAAAATGGGATACAAATGCATGTCCTGGCTTCATAACAATATTTAGCTGGAGTGGGATGAGTTGACATGGTAAGAAGTGTCACTCTCACAAAATAGGGAAACCACAGAATGCATAGTAGTTTAAACATAAGGCATTTGGAAGCAATTAAGGTGAGATACAGTTTCTGGGCATACCTTATTCTCATTCAACCTGCTCGAGTTCAAGTTTGTGTGCTGACATTCGGGCAATCTCTGCATCATGCACTTGCATGTAGAGAGAGGGCCGGCGGATCGATAGGTAACGAAATGCAGAAGTCCATATTGGGCCGGCCGGCCGGCACCGATCTTCTCCTCGAAACAGTAGCTAGCCCATATCCGAAGCAGGCCCAGGCCCAACTAGTATGGCCCGTGCGTGCATGCATCATAATTCATAGTCTCAGTCTCATCAGTCTCACACGGTCACACATGCATACTAGTATGCAGCATGCTCAGCCTGATAATGATGCTTCACCAGGCTGTCAGTGCTGTCTCTTTCTCCTCTCTCTCTCTAGTCTCGAAAAGCCCCACTAATCCTGTCCTGTCAGCTGGGAGTATCACAGCTGCTGCTTAAAAAAAAGTGATATATCCTGGTAGAACGGCCGACAAGATGACTTGATTTATTTAATGCACGTATATTATATATAAATTATAGTAGTGGAATCGGCCGTAGTATACCCCAGCAGACGACGCTTCTGGACTCGGGCGCAACTGTCACGGCATCTTTATACTATATATATCACTAATCTGAGCAAATTAAGTAACGCATCAGCTCGCAGCACTAACCCACAGCACCCCATCACATCCCATCCTACTAAGCTAAAAGAGGCAGATAGCTACCTGTATAATTGTATATAATATACCCCTTCCTTACTTCTGTTGCAAATTATAAGTTGTCCTAAAAATTAAAGAGAATCGTCAAAGCATCTCAAATTTAATTAAATTTATAGTAAAAATTATAAAATTTATGACCTAAATAGATATTATTAAAAAATATAATTAATAAAGAATATAATAATATTTAGTTGAGATCGTATATATTATTATTTTATTATATAAATTTAGTTAAATTTGAAATATTTTGACTCTTCAAAATTTTTTAAATTTATCATAACTCAGGACGGATAGAGTATTATATACTACTCCTATAACATATATAAAATGAAATGAAATAAATAAATAATGTAATCATGCATGCATGGTCCCCCAGTGGCGTAGCCAAGGCAAGGACAGGCTAAGCTCAATTTTTGATGATTTAGTCTGCTATAATAATCTGGGCACCACTTGCTAGATCCAGCTAAAATACCGTATGTGTGTCAGCGCCTGGCGGGTCCAATTATTCTATCCGGCTTTCTCATGCCTTGGCTTACGTCATGCGTGACCTCAATTCATACCACTATACCATTTGTTTTTAATTTCTTCCGTATAATAATTAAAAGAATATATATATATATATATATATATATATATGTATGTTTTGCTTTGCCAAGGGTATGGTAACGTACTAGTAGTAGTATACTATACGTGCGCATGCCTCTAGCCAGTGGGCCCAATCGCAATGCATGGTAAGGTATAGTACTAGTTTCTGTATACATACGGATACTAGTTGGCCCAAATGCCCAATGCATGCATGCGACTCCCACGAAGCAAGCATGCATCTCCTGTGCTGTGATGCTTGCTACTGTTTATACCACGGGTACTACCTCGGATATGGTGTTTAAATTTTAATTATCAACTTAAGTATGGTGTGCGTTAGTCTACGGCATGCATGAAAGTGGAAATGGTTCCTACTTTCTTCATTAAAAATACAATTATAAAACAGTATCATAGTTAGTATATCAAATTTGACTAATTATAAATATAAATATTTTTAATATCAAATGAATATTATTAGATTATCTACAAAATGTATTCTTATAAAAAACAATTTATAAATATAAATATAAATACTATTTACTAGAAAGCTAATTAACTAAATATAAAACACTTCAACTGGCGGGTATACTTATAATTGGGACAGCACTAAGCTTCGGGATTGTACTGCTAGTCGATCGTAGTACTATTTCTCTTATTTATTTAAGATTTAACAAGTCATTTTTTTTAAAATTATTGGAGATCCTCAGCTCCTGCTGCCGACTCCCGTGCCCTCGAAAATGCATGGGACCCACTTGCCACAACGACCTCCATGGTGGAATTAGCTAGCTAGACTAGAGGAGATGAATGCCAGTGTTTCAAGTCTTGGGGGCGGATTAGTTTAAAAGTAAGCAGCCTGATTCTGTCAATCTTTATGAGATATGGATGTACTGTTTGCATTATGTCGCTGTCTCCACTCCCCTTGCTTAATATAATGACAATAATTAAACAAATATTAGTGTCACAAAAGCTGCTGTACGGACGCGAGTCCAGAGGCTTCGAGAGAGAGATTAAGGGAGAGAGAGGCCACGTGTGCCAGCTCAGCGCGGTCCACGTAGTTTCTGTAGCAGCGCGGACACCTTTACAGATTCAATTCAGTGACTGCCTTTTTGGTCCGGTCCTACAGTCATACGTGCTGCATCGTGCCATGCTATTATATACAATAATGATACACTACCTACTGGAAACTATATATATAATACTCCCTATGCTCGTATTTTCAAGTCGTTTCGATCTGAGTTCATGCACTATTCTTTGACCTTAGATGGAAACCCAGCTTCATACATGCAGGATATTTTGAATGAGGGTAGAAAAGGGCAGGAACAGAGCTGGGAGTGTATATATCTAAAAAAAAGTCAAAGTAATTAGTATGTTTATCTAAAATCTAAAATGTTTGAGCAACAACAAATCTTAATGGGACTACTAGTTACTTGTATTTATATGTAGGAGTGAGGTATATATAGTAGTAGGCGTATGAGAGAGATGTGTAACCAAGAAGTCCATTGTGTGTGTGAGAGAGAGAGAGATCGATATATAGGAAAGGGAGAGATGTGCTGCTGTGCATGCAATACGGGATGTGTGCCCTAAGGACCATGCATTGAGAGAGATGTGCATGAAACCAATGGGCCATGCTATTACTGTATATATTATGATCCAATGGCCAATGCCCTTGGGTGTGTGATAGGATGTGCAATGTACTGGGGGTTCAGTACCATATATGGACGGTGCAAATGTCATATTTTGTGATAACGAAAGCGTCTAATCGCCAACCTCCTGAATTTGACAATCACGTTGGGTTCGAATTGGAGTGAGATATCCAAAAGTTTTAGTCACAAGAGCACATGATCAGAAAGGTACGCTATCGTACGATTGTACGAAGCTGTGCTATTCTTGGGAGATATGCATAAGCTTACCTTTTTCTTTGGGCACGAGACGAAGAATATAGTTCAAAGGACGGAATTTGCATTATTGCACCAATAATATCAACTGAGACCTACGATTTTTATTTTATTTTATATAATTTTAACGAAGCAATAACAAAGGCTAAAATGTACGCGCTCACCTAAATTTATTTGGTTATTGTATTGTCTTCATATATATGACGTACATTTAGTTACACTTTTCATTAGGAAGATTCATTTATATAATTTTGTTTCATAAGCACTGAACATATGCATCCCTTTTGGGCTTTTTGTTTTTTTTTTAAAAAACAGCTTCCGCTATCTTCTTCAAAGCGTAGCCTTGTCATATGGAAATCACGAATATCAAGAATAGTAAGACTACTATGACGGAAGACAACTCACAGGGTGGATGATACTAGCTGATGGTGCTGTGACAGTGATCTAGGGTATATACTAGCTTTGTTTCGGAACTTTGTTTTTGTGATTTTTTAGACTCTGTGTTAGTCCGTCGCTCTGTAATTTTGAACTGTCATATGCATTAGTCGATGCAGAGGCTGAGATATTAATATATTCCCTTTTCTAAAAAGTGATCTAGGGCATGCGCACCATCATGCCACACTAGTTTCTTGCTGCTAGCATTGCATGGTGAAGAAGGTGAAGCACAGTAAAAGGAATCTCTTCGGTTGCCTTGTCATCTCGTTTATTGTTGGCACTTAGACTTTAGGAAAATTATTATAGGAGAAGACGGAAGGTATTATTAGTCTCTCTCTCTCTCAACTGTTGTCTTAAAAGCTACTTCCTCCGTTTCAAGTTATACGTTGGTTTGACTTTTTTGATACACTAATTTTGTTACATATTTAGACATATGTTACATCTAAATATTAGTAGAATAGATGTACCAAAAAAGTTAAAGCCAACGACTTATAATTTGGGACGAATGGAGTATTTGTCTCTCAACTGTTGTCTTAAAAGCTACCCTCCATCTCAAAATTAAAGATCATTATTCTAGCTTCATTCCAAAGTTAAAGTATGTCAATAAGTCCTTTTTGTTGTGGCTCAAAGCAGCGTCACCTTCCTCTAACAAAAAAATGCCGTAGCACGAGTCGTTCTTCTCTCTCTAGCTCAAAACGATCTACCAAGGAGGATAAGTTAATAATTTTTCCCGCGTTATGTTGTTCCATATATGTATCCTTACCATCCAATGGCCGATCGATGCGTACGTGTTGGGGCTTGGGGAGAGATCTATTGATCTTTGTGCCCTAGCTAGCTGCGCTAGTTGATTAGCTTGTCTAATCCATCCTCGGCTACACTACTCCTCCTCCCTCCACCTACATGTTTGTGTTGTTGGCCGGTGTCATGCATGCATGTGCGTGAGAGAAATCACTTCACCTTTTCTTTTACCACAGAAAAAGCAAAATCACTTCACGTGAGTCGTGACAAACGAGCAATGCCTTATCTTGTTTCAAGTTGCAATACTACGTGTACAGTAGTAGTGTCTCTGTTGTCACTTGTCAACTCACTTGCCATATGAGAGGGCTGAGGAGCACGGGGTGTTCGGTTTGTGGAATAGAGCAAGATCACACATCATTATCTTATTTTATTCTATCAATTTTAAACAATCAACCCATGGAAAATATTATATTTATTAATTTTGAATAATCAACTCATGATGCACCAGGAGTGACGACCAACAAAACACACGGATTAACCATGGTCGCCGACGCCAGCTGATCCTGCTCGGCAGCTCGGCTCGGGTCAGGGGACCGATCCATTCGTCCATCCACCGCTGGGCCCAGTCGCCCATACCTGGTGGGCCCCACCACGAAGCCTTGCCGTACGAACCAGCCCAGGCCCACGCCCCACTCCCCACTCCCCACTCCCGCCGGGCCAGCTCAGCGACGACTCCGAGCCGGGCGGAGATATTTTCTGACATCCCCCACCGCCGCTGCCGCCCGGGCCCGGCCCGCCCCGCCACCTCACCTTCGGCTGACACGTGGGCCGCGGGAGGTGTCCGCTGTTCCGCGGCGCGTGGCGGATCGGCCCCCTCCTCCGTCTCCTACGCTGTTGGCTGCTGCTGCTTATTGCGAAGTCGCGAGCAAGCAAACCCTCCCTCCGTTGGCCTTCTTCGCCTCTCGTCTCGCCATTTTTATTCGTCGGCGTCGGCTGGTCCGGCCCCAGCGATTCGATTTCGTGCGCCTCGTGGTCCACGTGCGCGCGGGCTTTCTGCTCTCTCTCCCCCTCTCTCTCCCTCTCTCTCTCTCTCTCTGTGAGGTAGGTTGGTGGCGGCGTGGGAGATGAAGAGCTGCGGGGGAGGAGGAGGAGGAGGAGCGGGCGGGCAGCAGTGGCCGTGCGACTACTGCGGGGAGGCGGCGGCAGCGCTACACTGCCGCGCGGACGCCGCGCGGCTCTGCGTGGCGTGCGACCGCCACGTGCACGCCGCCAACGCGCTATCGCGGAAGCACGTGCGAGCGCCGCTCTGCGCGGGGTGCGCGGCGCGCCCGGCCGCCGCGCGCGTCTCCGCCGGCCCCGGGGCCGGCGGCGCCGCCGACCCGGCGTTCCTCTGCGTGGACTGCTGCGAGGTCTGCGACGGCGACGGCGACGACGCGGCGCGCGTGCCGGTCGAGGGCTTCTCCGGCTGCCCGTCGGCGGCCGAGCTCGCCGCGTCATGGGGCCTCGACCTCCGCCGCGCGGCCGTGGGCGGAGCGGACGACAAGGGCAACGACGACGACCCTTTCCTCTCGGTGCTCGACTACTCCGTGCTCGGGGTGGTGGACCCGGACCTGCGCGACCTGTACGTGCCCTGCGACCCGCCGGCCCCCGACGCCGTCGGCGCGCGCCCGCTCAGAGGGGAAGCGCTGGTGGACCAGCTCGCGGAGATGGCGCGCCGCGAGGCGGACATGACGGCCCACGCGCACCCGCACTCGGATCTAAGCCCGCGCACGCCTCGCCGCACCTCCGCCGCATCCGGCGGACGCTTGCCGCTTGGCAAGATGGCACCGCCCCCCGCGGCGGGTCTGCCGACGCATCCTCCGCCTGCTGCCGCCGCGGTCCAGGAGGTGCGTCTGCCGTACACGTCCCTGCTCATGATGGCGTCCGGCAACTGCGCCGACCTCATTGCCGGTGCCGATAGGGTGGGTGATGACGACGAACAACTGCTCTGGGACTGCGCTGCGCCCTCAGTGCCGCCCACCCAGGTAAATTTCAAGACAAACACCCCGTTGTCTTGAATTAAAAAGCAGAGTACTTCTTATATAAAATCGATCTGTTTCCGGTCAATTTGCACTGTGACTGTCGACTCCTGCTAATTTTTTCTCCTTATTCAGTTCGGTGGCCTTACACATGACATGATTTAACATCACATCCACATGGTGGTGAAATATTATGCCCTTAGTTTAGCACAAGCTAACAATACAAAACAAATTGGCAGTACTTCCTAGCCATTCTGCATATGAACCAGACGGAGAAATGCAGTCAAGATCTCGGGTGGGTGAGTGGGTACCTCAAAATGATTGGTTCGCTCCATATTGATTTATAGGTGCTGGTTCCAAGGCCATCGATTTTTACAAGCCTGTACTTTTTTCAGATGACTAGGCTGAGAAATCCGTGGTTCTGAACTTGTCATGGCTCTTCCTTTCCTAGGTTTTTTTCAGTCAGAAGAACAGAATGATCACACTCACGGTAGCTTTCAGTAAACAACGAGATAAAATTGATCTCCCTGCTCTTTGCATTTATGGTTCTGTTTTTTCACAGAGAGTAGTTGAGATAAAGGTTCACGGACCTTGAATGCACAAATTGAGCCGGTGAAGAAATGTGTTTCCTTTAGCAAGGATGCAAATACACGTACCTTTCTGAAGAAGCGTTGCTATCTTGATGTGGAAAAGTGTGTTGCACATGACTTCGCACTACTAACTATTATTCAGAATTTCTCATTGCATTTGACTTTTCAGATACGAAATGCATCATATTTTCACACAAGTCTGCTCAGCAATCATGCACCAATTGCAATATTAGTTATTTGAACTTCCGATTGCATGTTTTATTGTCAAAAAATCATGTACTTCATACTACCACGGATGCTCCAGATTCATCAACTTGTATTCTAATTTCATGTCTGAGTCTTGTTTATTATTGTCAGAGAATGCAAGGCAGTTGATTGATTGCTTGTTATTTGTGTGGCAGATATGGGACTTCAATTTGGGAAGGTCAAGGGATCACGATGAGAAGTCTGCTCTTGAAGTTGGATATGGTTCTAACCATGGAGGCTTTATGATTAAGAGTTACAGTGACATGCTTAAGGAAATTTCTACGGGACAACGAAAGATCTGGAAGATATTTATGACTCAAGATACTGCTCAACCGCCGAAGATATTATGTCCTCCAATATCTGTCAGTTGTCATCGAAAAATGTAAGTCATCGCCCCCCCTTTTTCCGTACCCTAAAGGATGCTTGCTTGGTGTGCAGCTGTGCCTATCCAGCACATGTGGCGAGTTCACTGTAGTAACAGCATCAGCTATGTGTTGTTAACCTGCAGCCCATGTGATGTGATAGAAGATAAGATTAATGGCCATGGATGTGAAGGCATTACTTATCTCACACGGAATGTAGTTCCTTGTTTTCTTCGCTTTTCGGATTTTTTTTCTTCATATCACTGTAGTTCTAAATGCAGAGGAGCAAAGTCAAAGGGACCAAGTACTTTTCGGATTAAAGATGCCATTCGTATAGATGAACATCATCCTTTAATTTGTACCACAACTTTGGCCCACCAAGAAATACTTAGCTGCTAGCTTCTATGATTAAGTCCTCTGGCTTGAGCTAAGGAATCTAGACAGTATTTTGAACATAAATTTTTTGCTTGGGTAAAAAACTTGTTGATCAAAGATTCAAGATCAACAAAACTCTGAAAACCGGCTGCCTGAAGAGTTTGCAAAACTTTTAAAAGCACATGTATGTTTACAGAACACTAGATGCTCCACATGTTTGATAGCTTGATGTGTCACTTACTGCTCCAATAGACAGCATAACCCAGCTTTTGCTGATGTTGATGCGCTACTTACTGTTGAATGTGTTGAAGCAGTGATGCTCATAATTGGATATAGATAGATCTTATCTTCTAAAAGGGCTATTCATATAGAAGTGGGCTCGATATGGTCCCCATATGGTATGAGCCCGTCGAGCTATTTCCGTTCACCAGGATTGTTATGGGCCACCATACATATCCTCTGGTCCACCAAGTCATGGAGGCATCTTGTCTGTTTATGAAACATTAAAGGCTGATTTTGTCACCTAAAAATCGCCACACACACAGTGCCCACCATGTGTTCTTTGCTTTGCATCATTTTAGATGGAGGACTACCACAAGTCTCAATCTGAGTCCTTTTCAAAGATAATTTCTCTCTGGGACACGATCCATCCAGTAGAACTTTCAGCATGGCTGGCTTTCTGACATCATCTGAATTTTGCTCCAAATCAGGTGAGCACCGCGAGCAACAAACGGAAGGTGAGCTCATGTGCCTCGACGATTGACGGACCAACAACCTCCGGGAACCATGTACCCACTTCAGGACCAGCACTCACCAGGAGATCTCCTTCGGGGATCAAAATGTGTCCGCCCCCGCAGCTGAGATGCCTGCCATGAAGATCGACAGCGAGACGCTCGCGCAGAACAGGGACAGCGCGATGCAGCGGTACAGGGAGAAGAAGAAGAACCGCAGGCATGATGAGCGAACTGATCTTGACCCTTACCTGCCTCCTCCTCCTCGTGCTGCTGCTGCTGCTGCTGACAGCAACTTTGATCTTCCGCGCGCAATATTAAGGAGTGGTACAGTTTACTCATCAGATGCCTATCCATCATTTGTGTGTGTGTAGGTACGAGAAGCACATCCGGTACGAGTCGAGGAAGCTGAGGGCGGACACAAGGAAGCGCGTGAAAGGGCGGTTCGTCAAGTCGACCGCCGGTGGTTACGGCGGATGAGCCATCAGCCAATGCAAATAGCTTGTGAAGACGACCTAGTTTGCTGCGTGCCTACGTTACGCGTGCAGTATAGCTAGCAATGGAGAGCCAAGTTTTGCGCTGGAGCAATCGTGGTCATTGTGCAGTCAAACTCCAGAGATTGCACGGTATTGGTTGTAAGAGACGAGACGACACCCCCACGTACTCTCCCTTTTGCTGGAGATTGCCATCAGAACACAGAACAGAGAAATATGTAGCTTACATTACATTACATACAGTACTGATTTTACCATAATGCATGTCATGTGGTCTTGCTAAGCTACGATCGCAACGCGCTCCTGATGCGTGAGTTTGCAGTGAAGTGTTTTGTTTAGTTGTAATGCACATTCGGCCGTTTTGTTACTTGCTACTACCATCTCGAATCCCCTGATCGTGTCAATTAGCAATTCATGTTTTAGTATGTTGTAGGGCACATGTCCATGCTGTCTGTTTGGAGACGAATTTGTACACACTTGCATTGTACTAGCTCGTTGTCTAGTTCTAATAAACATGTTAGACTCCTATATATTGTATGTATATAATACTTACACCAGTATAGTATGGTATCATCATCTGTCCGTATATATAGCTTTGTTGTGATTGCAATAAAAAGAAAGAAGAGATCGATGAATCACTAGCTAATACGTAGTTATTATTATGTGGGTGGTGGTGCCCTGGGGAAGCGGGAGAGGCTGGAGGCGACGCCGAGGCGACGAAGGCGACGAAGGAGAGCGCGAGGGCGACGGCGCCCCTGTTGCAGTAGAGGTGGTAGAGGCGGCAGACGGCGAACCAACCGCTGGGCTCGTTCCCCCACATGGCCACCGACCCAATCGCTCCGGCGCCGGCGGTCGACGCCGCCTGCAGGTTCACCGTGAACTGATCCATGTGGTGCAGCCAGTGCTTGCTGACGAGCCTCTTCGCGAACACCGCCGTCAGCAGCGCGTAGGCGGCGCAGGCAAAGTTGATGGCCACAAACGCCCTGCAATATTAGTATGAACAAGTTTAAATTTCGTTAACTAATTGCGATGGATAATAATATAATCATCGCCGGTCAGTGTCTGCCTACTCTACCACAAATCCACAGTGCCATCGATGGCAAGAAGCTACTAGTATATAGCAGACTAGCAGGTCAACGATAAGAAGCAATGAATAATCGTCTGTGTATTATCAGATCTATTCATAGAGTATATATATCTATCTGAAAAAGAAAAAAAAACAGTACTGTATAATACATACTCCCAGACGGCGAACATCTTGAAGGTGACGGTGATGCCCCAGCGGTCCTGCCTGTTGGTGGTCACGACCACGGCGGCGGCGAGCGACGCCACGAACGCCAGCAGCCGGAGCGCCACCGTCGTCCTAACGTGTGCGACGGAGGCGGCCGTCATCGTCGTCGTCTGATCCACCACCACCACCTGCGACTCCAGCTCCATCGTCATTGTCGCCGGTGCCGCCTAGAAAAAAATCGAAGCCCGGCCGATGCACGAGTACGAACGTACGTGCACGTGCGAAGATATATGATCGCCAACAACGTATACATCAGCTAATGTCGTCGGAGCCTGCATACACACGAGCCATATATATACTTCGTACAACAGAGAGACGTGTCTATCTGTGTCTGTCGGAAAATGTCTTTGACAACGTTGGACTCTCTCAAGTACTACTCGTATGTTCTCCCATCTCTCCGGGTGAGAGGATTTATGTATATACAGTGCATACATACATACATGTGTCCACACAGTCCACGTAGGATCCTGTAATAAACACGAGATGATGTTTGAGAATCTTGGGAATCCTGTAATTTGGTTGCATGGGAGTGTATGTGTCATAGCCCAGCCCAAGTTGCGGTGTGGCTCGGCCCAAGATCGAAGACCGTCACTGCTAGGCGGTGCACAACATGGGCTTCTCCTGCGTTCCTTCCTTTCCGGAACAGCGGCTTGCAAGCCCACGAACGATGC
Organism: Microstegium vimineum; assembly: GCA_022036555.1. Taxonomy (NCBI): domain Eukaryota; kingdom Viridiplantae; phylum Streptophyta; class Magnoliopsida; order Poales; family Poaceae; genus Microstegium; species Microstegium vimineum. Next base: position 43,579,192 of record CM039135.1, read on the forward strand.
GAAGCCTTCAAAGCCATCTTGGCCCGATACGTGCCAACCACAAAAATGTACGTGAGAATCTAATAAAATTTAATTAAAGCTTCTAGATTGGAGTATTTTTAGTACCCTTTTCACAGTAACTGTTTTTTATGGCAGAGTTTAATGCCACAAACCAGGCGACCTCAACATTCGTGCCTTTTAGTTTCAGCACTGCAGCATTCAATCCAGAACAGGAGGTCCAGGCCCAAATCCTTACAGCTAGATCGCATAATTTTCTCTAAGTAAATTAGATCACCGGTCCCTAAACTATCGGTGAGTTTTCATCTTAATCCCCGAACTATAAAAATAATCATTTAGACCCCTAATCTATTGCTTACGTTTCATCTCGGTCTCTAAACTTTCAAAACGATTATTTAGATCCCTAAACTATTGTTTAGATTTCATCCCGGTCTCAACAACTGTTTTGTTTTATTTTATTTATTTAGATTGAATCTTTGAAAAAACATAATAAATCATAGAAAAATTATAAAATAGAAAATCTAATTTTGTTGAACTTCACACGAGTAGATCTAACCAGTGAACAAATAATAGGTTATGTTTTGATACACATTTTTGCTTTGAAGGTTTTGTCCTTTTCTTTTTAATTTGTTGGGCTAAAGTTTAAAAAATCATAGAAAATTAAATTTTGTTTGACTCCACATGAGTAGATCTAATCAAATAATATGATATGCTTTAGTCCAACAAAATAATTATAGAAGTTGTAGCTATGAATTATTTCAATTAATTACATAAAAGCATAGAACTAAAGTTAAAACAAAAATTTTGTACTAAAACATACATATTATATGTTCACTATGTACATATACTTATGTGGAGTCAAACAAAATTAGGTTTTTCAGTTTATGATTTTTTTGTAATTCACTATGATTTTTCAAAGATTCAACCCAGATAGAAAAAGACAACCTTCATAGAAAAACTTTGTACTAAAGCATATTATGTTATTTGTTCACTGGGTAGATCTACTCAGGTAAAGTCCAACAAAATTGAATTTTTCATTTTATGATTTATCTATGATTTATTATGATTTTTCAAAGATTCAGTCTAAATAAATAAATAAAAACAAAGCAATTGTTATCGCCGTCACTATAGCTTGGTACCGGGATGAACCCTAAACAATAGTTTAAGAACCCAAATGGTTGTTTTGGAAGTTTGAGGAACAGGATGAAACCTAAGCAATAGTTTCGGGACCTAAATGACCATTTTTATAAATTGTGGACCAGGATGAAAACTCACCAATAGTTTAGGGACCGACCATATAATTCACTCATTTTCTCAACACTGGAGCATTTCGGTTGCCAAATGAGAATTCAAAGTTGGATCAAATAATTTACGAATACCTAAGCATTTCAGTTGCCAAGATGGAACTCTGTAGTCACAAGCCTGAATTCTGAGTTGGATGGCATGATTCCTGATCAGTTCAGCATTTCAGTTTTGCCAAATGACAGCCAGTGTTCAGAAACATGACAATGCAGCCCTTGATGACTTCGAAATCAGGAGGGAAGAACATAGGCAGAGCAATGAGGAGAACACTAACCTGTACATTTTTGCTGGCGAAAAGATGAAATGGCCGGTGACCAAGTTAGTCATGGTAAAATATTTACAGATTCTTTTTGTGCGCAGCAGCAGCAGCAGAAGCGCAAGCTATACATGAGATGGGATGCGAGCATAGCAACCAAACCATCAGTTGCTTATGTCAAAGTACTTGGGATCAGCGGGGAAATCATGCTCCACTCGCAGCTGCAACAACGATGAAACCTGTTACATGTCACATTAAATTCTACGAATTTAACAGAACAAGAAACAACCAAGGAATAGTCCGGGTAATTAGAGCCATTTTGAATAATCGTTTCAAAATGACTCTAAGACTGGAAAGATGGTCTAAAACACAATAGTAAAGAACAGAATATCATATTAAGCACATGTGCATTTTATCCAACCAACTAAAGTAAACTGACCCAATTTCTGACTGATGATGGAAGGAACAAATGAAAAAGGTAAAAACTTAAACAACACCAGAAAGTTGTGTACCTCGCCTTCATCTGCATCTGAGTGCCTTTGAGGAAATACAACTCTAAGATCATTGTAGAGATAGAACCTCCGCTCTTCCTCGGGTACTGTATTGTTGCTATATGGTGCCGATGATGGATCAGATTTGCACCGAAGCATTGATTTCGAGGATTTCTTGGAGGGGCACAGAAATCGCAGATGCAAAGCATAGCGAAGCACAGCTCCACCTGAACTATCATTGATCTTAGAAGGTGAGCAGCATGATTTCTTCTCTCCTATGCCAAACTTATTCATTTGACAGCAGCAACCATCAGAATCAGAATGGACTTTCTTATTTTCAGGAGTACTATACTTATTTGATTCATTAGAACCACTATCCAATGATCTACATCTTGTTTTCGGATCTCCTTTTTCTGATTCGTCATTTGAGTTGCAGTTCTGTCCACCGCCACAGCCTACAAAAGACAAACAGAAAAATTAGCACTGGCTCAAAGCACAACAGTTTGGGTTCGACCATTATTTGGTATTAGGCCATCAGCTGATTACATTCAGAACATAGAGTTCCCCGTTCACTAGGTTCACTTCGACATGAATCTGACTGAGAAGATTTGGGCCCAACATTAACATCGCAAGTCTTGCTTCCTTCTTCCACTGGATTAGAGGGTAAGACAGAGGGGGAGAGTGTGACCTTTTGCCGCATGAAAGTCTGTCTCGTTACACAAGAAGAGAAACAGATGAGAATGGATGATAGAAAACAAAAATAAAACTAGTCATTGTGATTTATAAAGCAGATGTTGAAAAATCTGCATTTGATCCCTCTGAGATGGTCAAAGCATGTCCATTTCAGGCCTAAAAAAACTCTCAAATATTTTCAGGTACGCAATAAACAATAGATTAGCTGCACTGCCAATTTCCGAATTGGCTTATTTTTCCAGTACTTAGTTAAGGGGAAATCACTTGGCAGATCTAATATAGTGTAATACTTTGTAACAAATACTATTCTCTTGTACACATGATAAACACCAGACTAAAGCCCATACAAAAAGGGTTGAGGTTAGTAAACAACCCAATAAATGAGATTTGCTCAGCCAGTAAAAAAGGATGTACCAACATATATCACATATGGGTCAGCAGGAAATTAGGTAAACAGGTGATCATATGGCGAACATTCAGTTATTTTTAGTATGCAATGAAAAATATTAGTCCAAGGCCATAAAACATAATGAAAAATATTAGTAATTCTTGTACCTTGGTTCCAGAAGGCATGTCACTCAAGTCATAGTTGCAGAAGAAAGTATGAAGTGGAGTCTTCTCTGGGTTGCTCACCACCTGTCAAAGCCATTTTTTTATTTCAATTGTAGAGAGACACAGTATACAACTCCAAAAAATGGGCAGATGCAAAAGTGTAAATCAGATCACGTAAATCTTTGCCTTCAGTGACTGCTAAGAAGAACTCTCCCACAACAAACAACAACAAAGAATCATTTGTCCAAGTTGCCTAGAGATCCAAGCAGTAGGCAGATATATGTAAAAGATCATATGCTCAAACATGAACAAAATTATTCAAAGTACAGTTGCAGAGAATGAAAGGGATAGGATTAAAATGTCATTTGTGTAATGCAGTAAGGTACAAAGAAAACTAAATGACGTTTTTGAGAACTCAACAGCCTTGTCTGTATAAATTTCATGCAGCAAGGGAGACTTTAATGGTGCTTTATTTCAGCTGTTAACAATTCTATCAAAGCAAAAGCAGACAACTCCATCGTCAAGGAATTTCTGATGTCAACAAACCTTGTCAATCCAGGTAACTTGTACAGATATTTGATTATGAACGAGTTCAAATAGAGGAAAAAAAGCATAAACCAGTGCACGATAAAGAACAATGATTTCATCAAAATGAACTGGGCAAAGGTCAGAACAATATTAATGTTAGGGATCCAAAACAGTTTAGTACCAGTTGTATGCGACCCTTAACAGGGATGCGTAAACGACTCTTTGCTGATCGTGAATCATTATTACTGAAGCTTCTTTGGAGCTTCGGGCTTTTGCTGTTATTCGAAGGCAACCTCCCGGCAAGATCAATTGAAGAATAGTACATTAAGGAGCTATCCTCATCGATGCTTGTTACTGAGAATGGAAGTTTCTGAGTTGTGGGGAAGAAACTACCACCAGCGACATTTAGAACAGCTAAGAAACCATCAATTGTCTGCATTCAGAGAGGAAATGGAATCAAATTCAACAATCAGAAGGCATGTACATTTTAGTAAGTAGCCAAGAAATTAGAGACCTGACTGTCTTTTCCTGAGTATCGACCAGATAAAAGGGACTCCTCAAAGGAGCCAACGAGTGACCTCCTTACATGCAAACACGAACTCCGACCATAACCAATTCGAGGAGATGTAGGTCGGGGAGATGTAGGGGAAGATTCAGGGCCCCAATTTCGGTATCTTCTCAATGAACTCCACTTAGGTGTCATAACATCAAGTTCATCATGTAACAAGTTAGTTCCTTTTGATACATCCTGCATCCTAGCTCCGTCCGAACCTCTAGTTTCCTTTAAATCTAGGAAGTCATTCTCAAGATCTTTCATTATATATCTTTGAGATCCTGTCACCTTAATTGTGTTCATATATTTAGGGCTGAGAGGAGACAAAGAAAGCGGAGAGTGTGCTAATTTTGCACTAGCTGCTAGATGATCATAATAGGATATAGAATCCTTGCTCCCAAGTAAAGGACCATCAGTGAATGCATTAGAATTGCTCCTAGTAACATCCCATTCTGGGCTCCAGCTGGAGCACCTAGGGGTTGGTGTATCCTGGGTTTCAAAAGAATTGAGGCACCCTGTGTTGGCTTTTTTATTATCTTGGAAGCCAATATTGTATAGTTTATCGGCTGAATCAGAATTCCTAAATCTAGAATCACCAGAAGAAAGATTGAGCACATCACCATTGAACTGTTTAGGGAGCACATTTTTCAATGGAGAGAACAGTCTTTTCCTTGCCTGAAGTTCATGCTTATCAAATGGCAAATGACAATTACTATTGACCAAAGATGAATCGACCATATTCGTTTCTGTTCCATCAGAGCCTCCACAGCCAGAATCAAAGCCCACAACCCTTCTTGCCGGCATGTGGACAGAAGGCACCAATTTAGGAGAAGACCTAGAATTTCCATCCCTTGAATCACTATTTAGTCCATGGAGGTCTGCATGTTCAAATTTATGACTGTCTTTAGAATACCCATTTGATTCATTCGGACCATCTAATGTGGTCTTTCTATTGAAATCACCTATCAATGGGTACAATAGCACCCTGCTAGAGCTTCCCTCAGGAAGCCCATCCAAATCACAGGCACTAACACCTCCAAAATGTGGAGGGCAAGAAATAGAGGTCCTCAGTGATGTTGGCGCATCATCCTTGACTGTTGAAGGTTGGGGTATACCCATGGCAGCCTAGTTTGGAATAGCACCTAAAATGTAGTAGTTATTCAAGTCTTTTTGATGTCCTTCAGATTCAGAATCCGTATTTTTCAGCCTCCAGAACACCAAACTGATGTCCAAGAATCATCTACTGAACTCAAGTCAATACAGGAAAGGTAGAACTACACTCAGGATGCCTCCGAAGAAAGAACACCATCATCATCTTTGCGCTGCTACTGCGGCAACTGGAGATGAAGCACAACTTGGACCCTGAACAAGCAACCAGAAACCTGGGATGAACCATGCCCATCACAGTCCTGCAGAAGTAAATCGAAGGGCATTACATACTTCACCATACAGCTGAGCTCAGTTAATGCCATGAGCTATTTATTATATTACTTCATTCAGTTCATAAAAGGAAACTGTCAGCTTGTGGAACTTCTACTTGCTGCCTCAAAAATAGTAAGTGAACAGACAACTATGGTTGCATCAATACCCACTAAACACTAGAACATGAAATGAAATACAGACTATTACTACTACACATAAATCAAAATCAATAGACAGTACAGGTTCACCGCATAAATACGCGAGTACTACTCTGGAAACAAACAAAATTGAAGATGAACCAAAAAATCACATTCGGACTGGCGAACCTCAGTTCGATTAAAGGAAGGACTTCACAGCAGCTGTAAGCGCAAGAAAGGAAGAAGCACGGATTTTGGGCGAACACAAGAACAGCCTTGTTATCGATCGGGACAAGCAAAGTAAGTTATCACAAAGCCACAAATAACTGAACCGAGCCCAAGACTACAAGAGAAATTGCAGGAATCCAAACCAAAATTACTTGGATATACCCATAAATCAAGACGGCACGCGCCAGCCTACCTGACCGACCAAACAGAGAAATCAACCGCATGGTCGCCGAACGGAGTCGGGTCTTCAGCGAGGGACTGCTTCGATCCGATCGCTGCTAGAAATTCGGCCAAGAAACCGGGGGTGCAATCCTGCCGATTGATTCCTCCTGGGTTCTTGGCTTCCCCCTCAGTTTATCCCCCTCCCTCTCTCTCCCCCGCTTCCCCCCTCCTTTGCGTTCTTGGCTGCTCCACCTCCCCTATCTTCTGAAATGGTGGCTATATAATTGTGCAACAAGACACGAGTCGTTATTTGAGGCGCTAATCAGAGATTCCTACGGTGGGAAACGCTGGATTAGTAGTGCTGGTAGCATCTGGTAGTTTCCAATCAGGCGGAAGGCTGTTTTGGTTTGGCTTCCTGTGTTTTTTTTTTAACTCACAGCTTTATAAACCCAGAGCTCCAGGCAAATCGCCGGAGACCATATTGTTTACAAAGCTCGGTGCCCGGCACCAGAATGCATACTCTCCATCAGGAAAAGCAGCTACACTATAGTTGGCTAAAGAATCAGTCACTCTATTACATGATCTAGGACAGATAGATATAGAACATGAAACAAAGTTTCTAGTCATTGCTAACTGAATCTATCTAAATAAAGTTCCTTTCAGGCCACAATCCATCAGACTTGTTGTCAAGGCCTTCCCCAGGTTTGAGGCATTGTCTCTAGGATTATCCTCGTCATTCCTAAATCTTCAGCTCTTTCGAGACCTTGGAGGGCTGCTAAGGCTTCAACATGTAGGGCACTTCCTGCTCTTATGATGTTACCAGCCCCAGTGTCCAGCATTTCCCTTGTGTTATCCCTTATCACACAGCCCCATCCACTCTTCATTGTTAGGGCCGAGAAAGCTGCATCCACATTCAGCTTATATTGCTCATCCAGTGGTGGTTTCCACTTCAAATTTGGTGCCTGAACTTGCTGCTTCACTGGACACTTCAGTTTTGCAAATTCACTTAGGTGGTAATGCACCGAGCTGCATACCTCCCCCGCGCTTTGGACTCTTTCACCCGCGTTTGCTTTATTTCTCGCTGTCCACCATCTCTACAGCCATACCACTATTTTGAGTTGTTGGTCGTGGTGCATTGTCCATATTTTTTCAGCTACTTCCTTTCCTGACCGACCATTTTCCAAACAGCAGCGAGCATCTTCCATTTGCAGCTCTCGCCAACATTCACGAGCCTTTTTGCATTTGAAGAATACATGCCCACAATCTTCATCTCGCCTTCTGCACATCGGGCATATTGTTTCAGTCTTAATCTTCCTTCTTTTTAGATTGTTTCGCACCGGCAGGCTGTTGTGAACCAAGCGCCACAGAAACATTTGGACCTTATTAGGCACCTTCATTTGCCAGATTTTATGCCATGGGAATTGGTAATCCACTGCTCCTCCCCCAGCCGACGCTTCCGCATCTGTTCCAGCCTCCTTATCTCTATGTTGCACCGCTAGTTTGTAGGATGATTTCACAGAAAAAAGGCCCTTCGAATCAAAATGCCAAGCTGGCCAATCCGGTGTTTCAACCCCAATTGGGATCGACAAAATCGCCTCAGCATCCTCAACCCAGAAGGTGTCCCTCACCAACTGTTCATCCCAGCCTCTGTTTATCGGATCCATTAGCTCATCCACCCTTGTTAGCAAGGAAGTTCCCCTTGGGATAGCAGGTCGGCGTGTCAATCCTTGGGGAATCCATGGGTCAGTCCAGATTTTTATGTTGCACCCATCCCCCACCCGCCAAATCAGGCTCTTTTTCATCAGCTCCACCCCTTGTAGGATACTTCTCCAGGAGTATGATATGTCATCTTTTGGACGACACTCCAAAATGTTGTTGTTTGGGAAGTATTTAGCTTTCAACACCTTTCCACAAAAACTGTCCGGGTTAGTCAACAACCTCCACGCCTGTCTTTCCAGCATCGCCAAGTTAAAAATGTGTAGATCTCTAAATCCCAAACCCCCCTTTTTCTTTGATCGTGCCAGCTTCTCCCAACTAAGCCAGTGAATCTTATGTTTTTTATCTTGTTGGCTCCACCAGTACCTGCTCACCATTGCACTCAGCTCATCACATAGGGTTTTTGTTATGTCAAAACATGACATGACATATGTAGGAATGGCTTGGGCCACTGCCTTGACTAGGATTTCTTTGCCCTGCACCATATTTTTGTTTTATGTATGCAAAAGTTTTCTTCTTTGCTATTCCAATGGAAACCAGCAATCCTAGGTACCGTTCACCCCATTTTTCTTGTGAAATTGACAGGGCAACTTTCATTTGGTCCCTTACTGCTCTTACTGTATTTGGGCTGAAAAGGACTGATGTTTTTTCCTTGTTGATAACTTGACCTGACACCCTTTCATACACTTCCAGCACTCTCTTCAACTCTGCAGCTTCTTCGTTTCTTGCTCGCATTAGGATCAGGGAGTCATCCGCAAAGAAAAGGTGATTGACGCTTGGAGCTGCGCGACACACCTTTAAACCAACAATTTTCTGGTCCCTCTCTGCCTTTTGTAGCATGGCTGACAGCCCCTCCGCACAAATGATAAAAAGGTAGGGGGACAGGGATCCCCCTGTCGGAGGCCCCGCTGTGGTGTAATTGTCTCTGTGTAGTCCCTGTTCACTTTGATGTGGTAATTCACCGTTGTTACACATCTCATTACTAGATCAACCCACTTGCTACTGAAACCCATCTTGATCATCATATTGTACAGGAATCCCCATTCAACACGATCATACGTCTTGCTCATATCAAGCTTTATTGTTGTTGCCCCCTCAGTTCCGCTCCTCTTATTTTTAAGATAATGTGTTAGCTTATATGCCAAAAGTACATTGTCGGTTATCAGGTGCCCTGGTACAAAAGCACTTTGAGATGGTGAGATCACCTCAGGCAGCACCACCTTTAACCGACTGGCAATCACTTTGGAGATCAGTTTGTACAACACAGTACACATGCTGATTGGCCTGAGGTCTTTGAGCCTTTACGGTTTATTGGTTTTTGGGATGAGAACTATCACTGTGTCATTCCATCCAGCAGGCATCTCCCCTCTGTTTAACATCCTCAGTACTTCCATCTTCACCCGTTCCCCAATCAGTCCCCAGAAGCGCTTGTAAAAAATGGCTGGAATGCCATCGACACCAGGCGCTTTCAGGTCTCCGATACTCTCCAGTGCCTTCCACACCTCTTCGCCCGAGTAGGGGCCTGAAGGAGCTCATTCATCTCCCTTGTTATAGACCACTGCACACAACTAGTTACTTCTTCAACATCTCCATCTACCTGTGTGGAAAACAGGGCTTGGTACTGCTCAATAATGTACATTTTCAGCCTATCACCCTCCACCACTCCTCCTCCGTCATCAGTTAGCCGCTTGACTCCATTCTTCCTCCTCCTTTCCGAAGCAAAAGCATGAAATTTTTTTGTATTTCGATCACCATTCAGCAGCAAGGAGTTGTGGGCTCGCTGCTTCCAGTACACGTGCAACTGGTCCTCTAGCCTTTCCAACTTGAACCGCAGGATGTGCTCTCGGTTCACACTGTCCTGAGAGATCCCTCGCCTTCTGCATTCTCCCAACTCCCTCCTGGCGTTTTCACCCTCTTTTCTAACTCCCCCAAGACCAAGCGATCCCATTCCCATAACTCCCCCAACACCCGACCTTGCAGCTCCAAAAGAGTAGTGGTGCCCTCCAGCAGGGCTGAGCCCCAGGCCTCCTCCACTTTAGCCACACAGTCCTCCTCATCCAGCCATCTGGCTTCAAAATTTCTCATCACTTCCCGTGGGCCTTCCCATCTCCGCACCTCCCTCTCCCCCACCTCCACAATCACGGGTCTGTGATCAGAATGTCTTGGATTGCCGTTGATGACTCGGACTAGAGGGAACTTGCATCTCCACGTCGTGTTGGCAAGAGCCCGATCCAAGCGCTCTCGCGTGTAGCTCCCCACATTGTGGTGGTTGTTGCGCCATGTGAAAGCATCCCCCACATATCCCAGATCATGGAGATCACAGTCCTCCAAAACCCTCCTAAATTTCTCCATCGTTGCCTCTGATTTTGGCAGCCCCCTCCTTCTCATGAGCAAAAAGGACCTCATTGAAGTCACCCGCACACACCCAGGGAAGGGATAGCGCCCCATGTAAGGATCGGATCGTATCCCAAGTCTTCTCCTTGTCTTCACTTCTGGACTCCCCATACACACCAGAAAACCTCCACTCAAAATGATCTTCCTCTTTTATTACCATGTCTATGTGGTACTTAGACATGCTCTTAACCGTAAGGTCAATTTCCTTCCTCCAGAAAACAGCGAGACCCCCACTCGCCCCTACACTATCTTTTGGTTTTGTGTTTTACTTGGTATCCTATTGTTTGTTCGACGCCCATGGATAAAAATGTTTCCCGAGGACTCACATCTTACATTTTAGTCCCTAAGGTCCTCCGATTTGAAAAAAAAGAGGAGTGGTAGGATATACTCCCTCGGTCTACAAGTTATTTTAGTTTTTATACATACTTTATTATACACTTAGATATAATAAAATGTATATTTAGAAAAAACAAAAATGACCTACTCCCTCCGTCCCAAAAAAAATGCATGTGTGTCCAGGTTCATAGCTAGAATTGAATTTTTTTTGGACGGAGAGAGTATAATTTAAAATGATAGAGTAGATGTTAACCTAAGATCTGTGTTGTCGCCATGCTCATATCTATCGAATCTAACGACTCATGGACGAAGGGAAGCTCGAGGGCGGTGATAAGCAACAAATTAAGGTCTGTTGTAGATCACGGCCACGCGCAAAGAGGGAGGGTATGGTGTTCGCCCATGAAAAATCACAACAACTTTACGTAATGACGCCTATTAGGGAGATCATTAATTGTTGATCTCACAAAGTCAACGACTAAAGGAGTGGTGGAGGGGATTTCCATGCAAAGAGCTTGGTGATGGGTGGAGCTTGGAGCGATGGAGAGGTGTTTGGAGTCATTGCCTGTGTAAAAAGGAACTCCTAGAGTACCTAGCGTGGCTTAGGACGAGCAAACACGTGGAGAGAAATAGTAGACGGTGGGAAATTTTGTTTCTTTTTACTTCCCACTTAACACATTTTGCATTCAGGGGCTGATCCAGGGGGCTGGGTGGGCTCCAGCCCCCCCTTGAGCATAATTACTCCATTAGATTAGGTAATTAAGTCTCAAATTTCATCATTGATCTCTAGGTCTAGTCCTAAATCTTTGTTAGTTAACCTCCCCTTAATCCTTATCCTAGATCCGCCACTATTTGCATTGTATATTATGTAAGTGCCTCATAAGTTTCTAGTTTGAATACCCTATATAACTTAATAAAATGTCTCTTTAAAGTGACTCGACAAGCCGATCCAAACGTGTTGCAAATATGGCCGGGCTTGTTCGATGCAAGCTTCCAGCCGACGTAGCTACAGCTACGCTACATGGCGCAAAATCTACAGTGGACAAAGCCTATCTTTTTATCCCACTACTATTGCTTGTAGCCGTATCTACAGGCTAAACGTTTGCTATGCAAGCAATGTTTTTGTAATTCTAAGGTCAAAACAAATCTTGCCCCGTTACAAAGAGATATCACGTGTTCCATCAAATCAACATCTGAATTTTATGAAAAGAGGAACGTCTAAATTGTTTCATGTCACTTACTATATATATGATTCATATTCGCTTAAACTTATTATCCAGTAATTTTCTCTTGCATAATTAATTAGCTGCAAAAACCATCAATCAAATATGGCCATAGAAAGAGTGAATTGTTATTGTTATAGCAGTCGTGCAAGCAAGCTCCACAGGAACATTGTCTCATTGTTTTCGACGGTACACTTTTTCGCCACAGTCAAGGAAAGCTGGAATAGGTATCCATTTTATCAATTTACAGGGAAACCACATATACATCAACGCTTTGATGTCTCAATCATCATCGGTCATCATGGCGGAAGCGGCGGCTCTGGCCTTAGCGGCCTATATGGCCCATAACATGCACTTGGGCGATGTTTCCTATTTCACAGATAACACTCAACTTCTCAGGTTCTTAGCTTCGGATGATCAATCCAATCCACCAGACTAGAGAATGAAATATTACACTCAGGAGTTCCACAATTTTACAAGGAACTCAATCTTCAGGTTGCACAAGATCAACAGAGGATTCCATTGCTGATGCTTTAGCTAAACAAGTTGCCTCAGTGCAGCCAAACCCGTCTCAGCCTCCCCAGACTGCTTGTAATTTCTATTATCTGGTCTCTCCTTGCCCATGTCTTAAGGCTTTAAACTCTCTTCAACTTCTTAATGTATCTCCTGTAACAGCTTACCAACTTTTTATTTAAATAAATGTCAGATCTCGTAAAAAAAAAAGGAAACGATGAGAGATTGAATATTTTCTGATGTAATGAAGGTGTAACGCTAACTTTTTTAAAACTCGTACCCTAAAAAAATATACGTATATCACGGATGCTTTTAGCCTAGGCTTCTCTTTCTTGCGAAGGTGCGAGTATGAGATGAGAGCACGATGCACATAACAAAAACACTAGTTTTCAGAGGTGCTTATCTGTGAAAGCAACGTGAGAGGAAAAGAAATGAAGCGCGTGGGGACCACAGCAGGTGCGTCTCGGATCCGTACTCAAAGGGTGATAATAATTGCGACCTGTGCTCGCTTCAGCTTTCCTCCATTTCTTCGTTCCATCCCCTCGCTCCGTGCCCATGACCTACCTGCACTTCTCTTTCGTTTTATCTTTCTCGAACTGCGAGCTGCAGTGTCTACAGTAGTTTTTTTTAAAAAAAAAATCTGAGTTAGTACTTCCTTTTTCAAAAAAAAAAGTGTCGATTTTCATTTTTAAGGTGGAATGATATTAAATTTAGTCGAATACATACATGAAATTACTAATATTTATGGCATTGAGCAAGTATTTGTACACCTATATTGAAATATATATTTTTTATAGCAAACATAGATGTAGATCTTACTACGTGTGGCAGAGGTGTGGCATGTACATCGAAAACGATATAATCTATAAGATGAAGGGGCTAGACGTGAGTGATATCATTTTGTTTTGTTTTGTTCTAACATCTATTTCAGGATTTCGTAACAAATATACCTATGAACTTTATCAACTTATTCTGACTCAGTCTTTTAAATATGTCCATAGAGGGTAGTTCATGTACATATATTCATAAGAGAGAGAGAGAGATTCTAAGCAATGATGTAGATTCCAAGCCGTATTGAATTTTGTTGCGACTGTGATTACGACATGTTTGAAAGAAACCGCCAGTACCACCTCTGATTTATTTTTAGTTTTTAAGAAAAAATAGTATCTACAACTTTTGTATTTGCTTTCTAAGAAATAATTTTAACAAAAATATATATTAAAAATATTAATATTCATGATACATAGTATCATTACAAAATTTTAAATCTAGGTTTTTAATAAATATATTTGGATGTTACACGTATTTTTAATAAATTCAATCAAATTTATGCCACGGATAACGAAAACAACCGATATAGTAATTCGGGAATCGTCTCTGTTTCTGCACCACTAGAACCGCATGTCCCTTACTGACGTTTTGTTTGATTTGACCGGTGGCATAGGATGCAAGAAGCGGCCAAAAAGGATGGACGGAGGCATCAAGCTATCCCACCATTGTAGACCATAGAGGCGTCCAGACATTGGAGAGAAACGGGCGACAAGTGCCCAGGGACGACAAGTGCCGCCTGATCCACAACGCCATCCGCTCGTCCGGCGGTGGTGGATGGCAAGCGGCACCCCCCTCTCGCGTCGCGTACTCCACCCGTGAGCCGTCACCATGTTGGTGTATCTTTCCAAGCCGAGGAACTGGTCCATCCAAGGGTCATGGCACGGGGAAGATCGACCAGACCAGACCAGCCCCACAGCCCGCAACTTGCACCGCACATGTAGTCAAGACGTCTCCATTTGTTGCTCTCCCCCTCTCTCGGTATGGGATAGAAGTATACCAAACCACACCCACACCTGTGCGCATCGTGCATAGAATCTTCTGCCTGACCATACATGTCTGTAGGCAGGACGCGTCAAGGAGTGGACGTGCCGAACGCGTCACTCTCGGACACCGCATTATATGATGTCTCTCCTTCAAGGATTTGCCCAAACAATGCTCGCTTCCAGTCTCGGATAACATCTACCGGAGTTTGGCTGGCTGGCTGGGCCATGGATAGACAGAGAGTTTCTAGCGCTAGCATGGAAAAGACGTTATCATAAAACGCGCAACCAGAGTCACTATTTGAGGACCTCTTCCTAATGCATGTTATTGACACCACCTCGCCTCATGTAAAATCTTATCTCCAGAGGCTGCAATCATTCGTGAACCATAAACAGATGCAGAGTCATGCGCAGCCATCCAGCTGCGGCGGCCAAGACAAGAGAACTGGAGTAATCAACACCTCTTGGTGGTGGCTCTACAAAATCAGCTCATGCTAGTTGAGTTGCAGCGGCAGTGGGTACTCATCATACCATTATGGGAAATATCTTTCTGGAGTAATGGACATTAGACAGAGAAATGCAACAGGCAGGGTTCTGTTGAATTAGGCCGCTGCTGCCATCGGTACTGCTGCTCTGTAACAAGCACGCTTGGCTGCCCGGACGATGTCATCCACCTGCAAGTGTCGCAATAACAAGGAGTCAAAAGAAGACACCTACAAATAATCAATCACGTGAGCCTACTTTCAATGCCGCAGACTAATATCACAGCTACCACCGTTCACCTTTTCCTGTGGCATCATGGTGGAGATGCAGTGCACCTATCAGAGTGTGTAGACAGTAGCCTACTGCTCCGTCTTTAAATAAATGATGTTCAAAACAAGCTAATCAGTTCATTATTCAACTGGTTAGCTTGCTCCTAAACGTCATATATTTAAAAAGTAGAGGGAGTGGTATACGTATTTTCTAAAGGATCTGTAAACTGTCTGCTACAACTCACGCACCACACATGCGACCTATCTGAACTCTCATGTGCTTGACACACCTAAGACCTTGTCGGTTAAATCGGCTATTAGCGAAACAGCTATTGTTTCATCACCTAAATTAGTTTTTTTTAATAACAAGAGTTGTGTAACCACAGATCCGTATGCAAACTATAAATGAAAGCAAAAGGACCAGTATGGACCTGTGGAACAGCCAGCCTCTCAAGGTTGGCAGCGTATGGCATGGGCACATCAGCTCCAGCAATCCTCTCAACAGGTGCATCAAGATACTCAAAGCTGTCCTCTACAACAGACATGCTGCAAAGACACATTTCAACCCATTACGAGAGGTGTAGACCATACATCGGGAAGCAGGGAGGGAGAGACTGACCATATTTCAGCACCAATCCCATGTTGAGGGAAGCCTTCTTCCACGGTTACCAATCTATTGGTTTTCCTCACAGATGCATTAATAGCAGCTCTATCCAGCGGTCTAATCGAGCGAAGATTGATTACCTGAACAGAGAATTACTAAAGAATAAGACAACAACAATGGACTCCACGGGAAAAGAGATCTGGTAGCACAAGACTAGTGTAGAAGGAATGCAAAAACAAATTACCTCGGCACTGATACCTTCCTTGGCCAGTATATCGGCGGCCTGAAAAATGACAAACATGAGACATGCAACCAGAACCACCAACGAGAGAAATTGCTTTACTGGATCTTCTTCTTTTTTGTGAAAATTGCAATAGAATAAAGCTACAATTTTAAAAAGGGAATGGCTCATGTTACAGATATACAGGCAAAGCCAATCCGAACAATCAAGGTGCCATCGTGTGCATGTTGATTTCTTTGCTCAACATTGTCCATGATATACAAGGTTGGGCACTTGGGCAAAGAAAACAATACTAATGGGGGAAAGCCTATCTCAGAAGCAAGGGAATGGAAATCATTACTCACCATTCCCAAAAGCAAGGCAACTAGACAGTTATCATCCCATGTAGCTAAGCAATATTAGGTAAAGAATCCAAAACATGCATCATATAGTATACATTGATCTAGTTGGAAATATCTCTGTGAAAAATCATCCTTCATAAACAGAATAACAGATACAGTTCAGAACCACATTATTAGCCATGTTAAATTCCGATGACTATAAAATACATGGATAAGAATGCAAGTCAACACATGTATAAGCATTAAGCAAACAATTCTTCCATCTACTTAAGAAATCTACATTCACACACCTGAAGAGCATATCCAACCATCTTGGAGAATGCAGTGATAGTGACATCTTTCCCTTGTCGCTCTATCTACATTCATAAAAACAAAAAAATAAGATTTGCAGAAAATCCATCAAGGGAAGCCTGATCAGATTGAACTCTTCACTTTCACTAATAAATATAAGAACATACCTTAGCCTTTCCAATCGGAAGGCAGAAGCTAGAATCAAGTACCTCATCAGAAACAGGAAACGATTCACCATAACTGCAGAAAAATGCATTATATAATGAGACGTCAACTCAAACAAATAACATAGAGAATATAGTTGAACAGAGAAAGATATTGCATACAGAAGTTCATTTTCAAGGAACACAACAGGATCTGGATCCCTGATTGCTGCTTTTAGCAAACCTCGAGCATCTTCTGCAGAATATGGAGCCAGAACTTTCAATCCAGGAACATGTGCAAACCAAGCTGCATAGCACTGCATACCAAGACAGTTAGTAATTACATCAAAGTACAGCAACATACCTATCTGTAAATATTTACAGACTAATGTCCAGGAGATGGCACTGCATGATTTTCAAGCATCCTAAAGCTTAAACCTCTTTCTCAGTAAACACATTTACATTTTATTTCCATTTTGAAACAGTTCTACAACCTATTACAGTATGGAGATAAATAATTCTTGCAATTAACTATTTAGTCCTGCAATTAATCTATCCTCGTCAATGTTGTCCCAGTACAAGACTTTCAGAACATTAAATCATATAGCATAAGTATTTGTCTGAATAAGAATAAGAACAGAAAGGAACTATATAGAGGTAAGTTTGTGCCAATAACCTGTGAGTGTTGGGCACCAACTCCAGCAGCAGCACCATTTGGACCCCTGAAGACAATAGGTACAGATATCTGGCCAGCTGACATGTAGTTCGACTTGGCAGCTGAATTAATTATGTGATCAATTGCCTGGATATACAACAGGGTGCAATTAAGAGATGTGTTTTTCAGCATATGGAGTTTCCAGTATTCATATTCTCAAAGATGGAGAGCAGTAACAGAATAACAAACATTATTGTTGCAGAAAATTGTAAAGACAAATTGCTGTGCAAGGAATTATAATCACCAAACGTTGATCAGAGACACCATATCAGATTATATCCCCTCTGATTCAGTAATCAAATCAGAATGGATCATAGTGTTTGGTGGATCTGACAAATTTTCCCAGATATTCTACCACGTGACAATAAACTGGACTGAGGTTGTTCATGTCACTTTTTGTAAAGAGAAGATGTCTGCGGACATGTTAGCATGCTGGTTCCGTATATACATCTTTCCTCAATGAAGTGATACTTAATAAAAATGCATTACAATCGTAAACCATTAGAAGCCATTCTAAATTATGCAACAAATGCTTCTTAGAAATAGAAAGCAAAGAGAGAAGGACAAAAAAAGATATGAAATAAGATGCTGCAATAAACAGAAATTTCTGGGATTGCAAAGCATGTAGACAAAATGAGTACAGAAACCAGCAGATATGCCAAGGAGTAAAGAACACATAAAAGCAAGCAAATAGTTTCATAATTGAATCAGTATGGTGATTTTCAGAAATGATTACACAACTGACCTGCATGGAAAAGTTAAATGTCATGAACTCTACTATAGGTCGAAGACCATGGTAGGCCGCACCAACACCAATGCCAGTGAAGCCAGCCTGAACCAAAACAAATAAGATTAATATTAGGATCTGATCGTGTCAACCTGACAGCTTATGAATGGACAATGGTGATCAATTTGCAGGGTTATAACCTCAGTGATCGGAGTATCGAGAACCCTATCAGGGCCATACTTGTCAAGCAAACCCTTGGATATCTGAAACAATGAAGAGAAGCTCAATAACAGTAACAGTAGTATATTACAATTCAGTTGCCACAGGGAGCAAAAAACGAAGCATAAATCTTTGGAAATATTACTGACCTTATATGCACCTTGGTACTCACCAACCTACCAGACACAAAAATAATAAATTAAACCAAAAGAAGCAAGAATGGGACAGAGAAAATAAACAAGTACAGGTACTGGTGGTACCTCTTCTCCCATCAAGAAAACAGACGGGTCTGCCGACATTTCTTCATCTAATGCGGTATTCAATGCATCCCGTACAGTTATCTAAATAAGCAAAAAAAAAAAAGTGGCTGTGTAAAACTTCATGCCAAATGTCAAGATCATAACATACAAGTTGTCATCTGTAGAGAACCAAGCCAACTTCTTGAATTAATAACTCAACAGAACATATATATAATGTTACCAACTGTCCCTGAATCCTGAGATCTCAAAGGTATAGTTCAGAGAATCAGAGATCACACTGGACACTTAGGTTCGCTATCTACACGAAACCATTGAATCGCCAAAATCAATTCATTACGCCGTTGTTAGTCCAGTTATTCAGAGTTGGTTAGCTTTTTTCAGGTATGAAGCATCCATCGCCTGAGAGCACCTGGCATCTAGTCAGTATACTGTTCACACCCCAGCATAGGTAGAGAAAGTACCGTGCCATACAGTTCCCGCCTAATGCCTAAACAGTATCAGCGGTGAACAATCCATAATCTACACAAATGCAGTATGTTTTCCATCGCAAGCAAACTAATCATCATCATCAGTCTGATTCACAACTGCTCCATGATCCAACCACTTTAGATTCCCCCCACCTACCCGTTTCCCCATACAGATACAGCTACGGCCATCCGTTTTCGATCAAGGTCAACAACAAACACCGGTCGCCATCAATCAGTATCCACCACCATTTACATCTTAGAAAAGGGAGAGAGAGAAGGTTACGAAAATCTAAGTCGCGAGGAGAGAATTTCGCAGTCGCAGGAAAAGTAAGCAAGCGACACGGATCACAGCGAGGAACCAATCTACCGGAGCGCTGACGAACAAACAAACAAACGAATATATTGGCGGTGGCAGGGAAGGCCGGGAGCCGGCGACCAAACGATTCTCATTCCCTTCCCAAGCCGGGAGAAAAACGGGTAGATTCGGCGGCACAACGCGCTGCGACGCGACGCGCGGGGATCGCGAGGAGAGAGTGGCGTGGGAGCGTGGCGCTCACCTCCTTGGCGGCGGCGGAGTAGGTCCTGGCGGGAGCGGCGGCGGGGCGGAGGGCCTGCGACAGCTGGGCGAGCACCTGCAGCGAGGGAAACGGATCACGGTGAGGGCGGGGAGTGGAACAGGGGGGAGGGGAGGAACCCGCCCGGTGGGGGGAGGGCACTGACGCATCCGGATCCGAGACGTCTCCGCGCGACGCCCAGCATCTCCGACGCGATCGGTGCGGGGGCGTTGGAGGTTGGCGACTGGGGAGGACGAGAGGGAGAGGATGGGAGGTGGACGAATATGATTATGATAGGTGTTGTTGTTCGATTTGGCGTGGCGTGGCGACTGGCGTGGTGTATCTGGGGAGTCCCCCGATTGCCAGATGAATCGAGGCGGCGGCGAGCGGCGGGGTGGGTGGGGGGCGTCGCTCTCGGGCTGGCGCGGCCGTGCCGGGAGCCGGGAATGGTATGCGCACGCGCGCGTGCGTGCGGGGGACGGGGGCCAGGATGCGCAGGCGAATTTGCGGCAGCTGATCGGCCTGGCCTGATCCGTCTATATATTATCCAGAAAACAAACTACCAAAGGAAAAGCTTAAATATAAAACAAAATAAAAATAAGAAAATAGAAGAGAATATTATTTGTATGAACTCTAGTATATTCTTTTTTTTTCAACTGCCAATATCCTTTTTAGCGAGGTGTCACTGCTGCCACGCAAGTGTCTAGTAGGACGGACGAAGAAATGTTAATCGTTGATACGAGAAAGAAAAAACCCAGTTGGCAGTTGCCATCCATCCATCTATCCACATCCAAAATTTGTATGGCCGAGACGAGACGTCTCCGGGGGGCGTGGGGGTGCAGAAATCGGGGAGACAGTGTTAGAATATTAGGTAATTTTTATGTCATTTTAATTCTATAAATTAGCATAATGATGATGACATATTTTAAAGTTAGGATCATGACATCAACCATATTCATAACCATATGAAACATATTGATATCAAAAGCATATAAACATGATATATATAACATAACAGTAAAGCATGACATACATTTTATAACAACAACGAAACATGCCAGAAATGCTGAAACATATATGCAGAACAAAACAACAACAGGAACAAAAGAGCATACAGATTACGAAACGACACAGCAGAGCATGTGAAACAGATTCGCTACAGCATATGAAACATCATAGAAGAACTACTGAAACATATATGAACTGTATGACGGAAAACAGTGACATGACGAGATGAACATACCCGCTCATCCGCACACCATCCGTTGAACCAAAACCTTGACCAACCTCGATGGTCATGACGTAGAGGACGAAGGTGTACAGTCCACCGAGAAGAAGACGACGCCGACGATCACCGGGAAGAAGACAACGGCGGCGTCACCTCCGAGAAGAAGACCACGACGGCGGCGGCAACAACCTCCTGGAAGAAGACGATGACGGCGTTCTTCGAGCAGTCGCGTAGACGCTCTCCAAAAACCTAATTGTCGATCCCCCGTGCAAGGTCTCGAACGACAAAGGCTCCGGAGGCACCTGCCCTCCCGCTTCTCCGTGCGCGCGGATTCACGAGATAGGAATACAACTAGCAGTTGAACGGTGTTCTGAAAAAGTAAGTTCGGAACCGTCCCGAGTTGGAAGAGGGGGGGGGATTTATCTCTCACGCATGAGAGACCAAAAGGTCGCGCAAGCTGCTGCATGCGGGAAACAGAGAGATGGCCGTGCATGGCGGCATGCGGGTGTGGGAGAGGGAGAGTGCGTAGGAATTCAGTCATCAAGCCAAAAGGAAACTCCTGTAACTCTCTCCCATTAATGGCTATTAAAAGGTTAATTGTCATGACATGCATGCACACTTGCTTGCCTTCTCAACTTCTCAATTAAAATAGATTAAAATCCACCTTTTAAGTTGAGTCAATGTCTCTTGAACTTCCAATCCGGTACAAGTAATAAAATACACAATTATATACCCATAGAGCTTATTGATTTATTGAATAAATAAATGGGGTTGGCCCATAAATAAATCCAACAATCCCCACCAAGCTCTAGGGTTTGTAACCGTGTAATTCCAGAATCACAATTCTTTGATATACCAGTTTTTCGATGGAGACTGTTAAGTTGAACATCCACTTAGAATAAGAGTTTCACTCAGTCACAACTGAACAATGGACTATGCCTTGAATTGACAGTTTTGTGCGACGTAAGATTCACTCAAGTCCTTTGCTGATACTAGGCTGCAAAAACATCCCCGCTGTTTTGAAGCATATAAGTCACACTTCAGTGCCTTTCATGAGTATTTAGGAATTACCCAAATTCCATAGACTATGACCAGTAGTCTGACTCATATAGGTGTACTCCTCATCAGATGTTCTTTATGACAACATCTCACCTTTGGAATACATTAAGATAAATAGCCGGAATTGGTTTTTCAGCCACCGGTAAATCTAATAGGAAATCACGTAGCCACTCGGCCTCAGCCCCAGCAGTGTCTAGCGTTGTGAGTTCTGTTTTCATTGTAGACTTCGTTGAGATAGTCTGCTTGCAAGACTTTTAGGAAACAACGTCACCTCCAAGCAAAAACACATATCTGCTCGTGGCATAAAGCTCATCAGCATCAGAGATCCAGTTGACATCACAATAGCCTTTTAGCACTCTTGGGTTACCAGTATAATGAATATCATATGTCATAGTACCTTTCAGATAGCGCAATACTCTCTCAAGAGCACGCCAATGATCATCTCCTGGCTTTGACACAAACCGGCTCAGCTTGCTCACAGCATATGAGATGTCAAGCCTTATTACACTAGCAAGGTACATGAGTGAACCAATAATTTGGGAGTATGTTAATTGATCCCTTGCTATTCTTAGATTTTTCCTCAATAGCACACTTGAAAGGTCCTTGTGTGATTTTGGTAATTGAGTGACAACTTAGGTGAACTAATATGTGTTTAAGTGATATATACACAGGAGATTAGTTCACAGGTGATTGTGTGATGAAGGAGCTAAATTACACATGAGACATGACATGGAGTCATGTGATCAAGGTGGAGAAGATCAAGATGAGGCTTGGCTTGATAGATCGGTTGCAAGTGTGAAGGGCAAGCGGGTGATGCTTGGTGCTGATGGACCGACGCAACGGTGAAGAGCAAGTGAGGTCAAAATCGATGAACCAATACGGTCACGTGATAATATGAAGTAGATCATATCTTTTGGTGATAGGTTGGTGCATGTGTTGCATCAACATTGGAGAAGGAGATAGAATGGAATGTGCAAGACAAAGGTACAACCATAGGGCATTTCATTTCATCGGTCATAGGTGTGTAGAGAAGTATATGACCGGGTTTATGATAGATGGTTGTACTATCAAGAGGGGCAAACTTGTTTGCATATCGGTCATCTAGTGCCACTTGAGCGATCTAACATTACGATGCATTAGGATCGAGTGGCGCGGTGAGAGCAAGTGAAAATCCTTTGAAAATGATTGTGAAAATGCTAACACACATGCACATGGTGATGTACACTTGGTGGTGTTGGCACATTTGCAAAGGAGAAGGTGTTGGAGTTGAATTGAATCAACTCGGAGAAGAGAAAAATATTTTTCGGTATGCTCCTAACACTAGGATGTCTCTTGGATTGGAATACTGCTTTGATTCATTGTGATATGGATCAAATGGTTTTAAGGGTTGTGTAGCCCTCTGAGTTAGCTTTCCAAAAAGTCCAAGATCATCGAAATCGGAGTTCGGAGCTAAGAGATACAAACGTTTTAGTGCGGACTGCGCAGGTCCGGACGCGAAACTTGGTCCGAACCGAGCACTGTAGCAGTCCGGACCTAGCTGACCGGAGAGCAGTTCCAGAGAGGTTTTTAGTCCGAATGCGTGCCCTTTAGTCCGGAGGTTAGGGTCCGGACATGCGTCCGGAGGTTCGAAAACCCTGTTTCGAAGTATATGTGAAGGTCCGGACGCTAACTATGGTCCGGACCTCTACTGTAGCTAGTGTTCGGAGGCTGTTTTCAGCTGAGAAAAGCGCGCCAACGGCTCGATTCAAATGGCTAGGTGGTCCAGACGCTTGGGCAATGGTCCGGACCCAAGTGTTGAGAGCGTCCGGACCTACGCAGAGAGTGGGAAAACGGCTAGTTTCTTCCCCTCTCTATAAATAGGAGTGGTGGCTGCTCTTGGCTTGCTTTGCTGAGCACCCTAGGGCCTTTGTGGCTTGTGTTGGTGTGCTTGGGAAGCCTTCTAACTCACATACACTTGATAGTGATCATCTGATTGTGTGAGAGAGTGATTCTAGTGCGTTGCATTGCGAGTTTGCATCGAGTGGCACTAGGTGATCGTGTTGCAAGCCGGTGACGCTTGTTACTCTTGGAGGTTGCCACCTCCTAGACGGCTTGGTGGTGGCTCCATCGAAGCCCGCAAGAAGATTGTGCGGCGCTCCGGAGAAGTGCTTTGTGAGGGGTATTGTGCTCGCCCCGCGGGAGATCGCGAAGAGCAACTCTAGTTGAGCGTGTCATTGAGTTACCCTCACTTGTGGGTAGATTCTTGCGACGCCCGAGATAGTGGGCTAGGATTGTGAACGCCTATTAGCCGCCGAATCACCAAGTGAGTGGTCGACACAACGGGGACTAGCTTGGTGGCGACCAAGTGAACCTCGGGAGAAAAATCACCGTGTCAACCTTGTACATCTTCTCGGTGGTTTGCATTCTCCAAATCACTAGCTTGTATTTACTTATTCTTACTTGTGCTAGTGGTTAGTTGTTGCTCTTGTAACTAGTTAGCTTGTGTATCTTAACTAGTTGCCTTCTAGCTTGTGTCGCATAGAAGTAGCTCTTGAGTAGCTAATTGGCTTGTGTAGCCTTGTTAGTCACATTGCTTAGTTTGTGTAGCTAAGTAAGTTGAGTTCTCTAGTTGGCTTGTGCAGTCTTGTTAGAGAGCATTGCTAGTGAGCTTAGGTGCTTTGTGCTTTGCTTACTAGTATGTGTAGGAGCTCTCTTTGTGCTTAGAGTACTAGTTGCTTAGGTTTGTGTGACCTTACAACCTAGACTTGTTTAGGTGAGCTTCCTAGCTTGGCACCTTAGTAAGCCCAATTAGTATACTTTGCTAGGTGCTAGAGTAATAGATAGAGGGGTGTAGTCTTGGCTAGACCGATAGTTTTAATTCCGCATTTGATTCGGTTAGCCAGAGCGTTTAAGTTTTAGAAAAGACTATTCACCCCCTTCTAGTCTGCCATCTCGACCCTACAACACTGGGGTCATAAGGCATGGGAGCAGGGTCACAGTCACTAAACCCAAAGCGACTTAACACCTTTTCCACATAATGGGAGTGTAACAAAGTTATCCCACCATCACCTTCTTTTATAAGCTTGATGTTCAGAATCACATCAGTTTCTTCCAAATCTTTCATTTCAAAATTGCTCGACAAGAGAGACTTTACTTCCTCAATCACATTGAGATTAGATCCGAATATCAAGATGTCATCAACATAAAGACACAGTATAACAACCTCACCCCCACCATACCGATAATACACACACGTGTCAGACTCATTCACTACAAAACCAACAATTGTGAGAGTATTATCAAACTTTTCATGTCATTGCTTAGGTGCTTGTTTTAGGCCATACAATGACTTTAACAACCTGCACACCTTGTTCTCTTGACCATCCACGATGAAACCGTCAGGATGATCCATATAGATCTCCTCATCTAACTCTCCATTTAGGAAAGTTGTCTTTACATCCATCTGATGAATGATAAGACCATATGAGGCTACCACAACAATCAAAGTGCGAATTGTAGTCAATCGAGCCACTGGTGAATAGGTGTCAAAGAAATCTTCACCCTCTTTCTGGGTATATCCTTTGGCCACAAGTCTTGCCTTGTACCTCTCAATAGTACCATCAGGCCTAAACTTTTTCTTAAAGATCCATTTGCAGCCTATGGGTTGACAACCATATGGACGGTCAACGACCTCCCATGTTCCATTAGACATAATAGAATCTATTTCACTCCTTACTGCTGTAGGGTCGAGATGACGGACTAAGGGGGGGTGAATAGTCTTTTCTAAAACTTAACCATCACGGCTAACCGAAACTATTGCGGAATTAAAACTATCGGTCTAGCTAAGACTACACCCCTCTATCTATTACTTTAGCACCTAGCAAAGATGTCTATTATGCTACTTAAGGTGCCGAGCTAGGAGGCTCACCTACACAAGTCTAGGTTGCAAGGTCACACAAACATAAGCAACTAGTACTCTAAACAAACCGGAGAGCTCCTACAAATACTAGTAAGCAAAGCACAAAGCACCTAAGCTCACTAGCAATGCTCTCTAGCAAGACTACACAAGTCAACTAGAGAGCTCAACTTACTTAGCTACACAAACTAAGCAATGTGACTAACAAGGCTACACAAGCCAATTAGCTACTCAAGAGCTACTTCTATGCTACACAAGCTAGAAGGCAACTAGTTAAGCTACACAAGCTAACTAGTTACAAGAGCAACAACTAACCACTAGCACAAGTAAGAATAAGTAAATACAAGCTAGTGATTTGGAGAATGCAAACCACCGAGAAGATGTACAAGGTTGACACGGTGATTTTTCTCCCGAGGTTCACTTGGTCGCCACCAAGCTAGTCCCCGTTGTGTCGACCACTCACTTGGTGATTCGGCGGCTAATAGGCGTTCACAATCCTAGCCCACTAACTCGGGCGTCGCAAGAATCTACCCACAAGTGAGGGTAGCTCAATGACACGCTCAACTAGAGTTGCTCTTCGTGATCTCCCGCGGGGCGAGCACAATACCCCTCACAAAGCACTTCTCCGGAGCGCCGCACAATCTTCTTGCGCGCTTCGACAGAGCCTCAAGCCACCAAGCCGTTTAGGAGGTGCCAACCTCCAAGAGTAACAAGCACTCTGGCTTGCAACACGATCACCTAGTGCCACACGATGCAATCTCTCAAAGCAACGCACTAGAAATCTCTCTCTCACTCAATCGGATGAACACTATCGAAGTATGAGTGAGGTAGAGGGCTCCCAAACCAAGCACACTAGAGGAAACAAATGCCCAAGGTGCTCTCCCAGCCCCAAGGGCCGGCCAAGGGCTATAAATAGCCACACCATCGAAACTAGCCGTTTTGCCCACTCAATGGGCTTCCTGCAGAGGGTCCGGACGCATGCAACAGTGCGGGTCCGGACCATGCGGCCTGCGTCCGGACTCCTTCCCGTTTGAATCTTCCTATTGGTGCACTCGCTGATTGCTGCCACGCGTCTCCGGACGTTACTGTTCACCGGGTCCGGACGCACTTCACCGAGCGTCCGGAAATATTTCCCAAACACCCGAGAGCTCACAGCACCTCCGGACGCACTCAACAATGCCACACCAGACCAACACGCGTGCGTCCGGACCTCCACTCAGAGTCGTTATAGAGAGCTCCAACCTCCGGACGTTGCGTCCGGAGTTCCCCGTCCGGACGACGAACAGTGTCCCGATCACCTCTGTCAGCACAGCGTAGTCAGAGGGGGTAGCGTCCGGACGCATAGCCAATGGTCCGGACCGCCCGAACCCCCTGCGCCCGGAGTCACTAGACTCGGCCAGACCTAGGGTTTGGTTCCAGACCCATGCGCAATGGTCCGGACCCCCTAGGCACTTGCGTCCGGAGCTCGGTTTTCAGCCGAGACTCCGCACTTCTTCCTTTGTTTCTCAAGTGCTAACACAAATGTGTTCACCACCTTGTGTATGTGTGTTAGTATTTTCACAATCATTTTTCAAAGCATTTCACTTGCTTCTCACCACGCCACTCGATCCTAATTCATCGCAAAGTTAGATCGCTCACGGTGGCACTAGATAACCGATATGCAAACAAGTTTGCTCCTCTTGATAGTACGGCTATCTATCCTAAACCCGGTCATAATCTTCTCTACACATCTATGACTGGTGAAATGAAATGCCCTATGGTTATACCTTTGCCTTGTGCATTTCATTCCATCTCCTTCTCCAATGTTGATGCAACACATGCACCAATCACTTGTCAAATGATATGATCCACTCCATATCATCACATGACCGTGTTGGTTCATCAATCTTGACCTCACTTGCTCTTTACCATTGCCTTGGTCCATCGGCGCCAAGCATCACCCGCTTGCCCTTCACACTTGTAACCGGTCCATCAAGCCAAGCCTCATCTTGATCTTCTCCACCTTGATCACATGACTCCATGTCATGTTTCATGTGGAATAAGCTCCTTCATCACACAATCATATGTGAACTAATCTCCTGTGTATATATCACTTAAACACATATTAGTTCACCTAAGTTGTCACTTAATTACCAAAATCACATAGGAACTCTCAACTGCTTCCTTCCATAAGTCACCAAAACTCGTATGACAGAAGCGTGAATGTCATAAATCCGACTCATCAGAAATATCAACAGAATTCACCATCTTATTACACATATCATGCAAGGATAAGCGGAACCGACCTCCGCAATCATATCCTTTACCCACAAAAATACCATGTTTCGATACAACACATTTATTCGACTCAAGGACAACTTTATTGCCATCTCGACATAGCATAGACGCACTAACAAGATTCTTCTTGATGGAGGGCACATGCTGCACGTTCTTCAGTGGCACCGTCTTTCCCGAAGTAAACTTCAGAATGACCGTACCAACACCAAGAACATGAGCACCCGACCCATTTCCCATCAACAAGGCGCCAGACCTCCCGACCTAGTAAGTGGAGAACAAAGACACATCAGCACACACATGTATATTTGCACCACTGTCCATCCACCACTCTGGTGAATTACATACTGAAAGAACAAATGGTAAAGAATTACCATACCCAGATGTTCCTCCTTCAGTATCAGCAGTAACAACATTAGCTGATTTTTTCTCTTGTTTGAACTTGCGATCTGGGCACTCACTTGCTCAGTGCTGTTCACTGCCACACACATAGCAGCCTCAATTCCTCTTGTTCGTGTTGTTGTTCTTCTTTTTAAACTGTGCTGTTTGAACAAGCTTTGGGGCATTCTCTTGGTTGTTCTGGTTTTTCTTGTTGTTGTTGAACTTGCGGAAATTAGAGTTTCTCTTCTGCACCACATCTGTAGTAGAGTTCTCAACACCTTTTTCCATTGTCCTTTGCTCTAGCTCTCTCCTCAACATCAAGAGTACCAATGAGCTCTTTCACATTGAACTCTTGTCTCTTATGTTTGAGGGAGGTGTCAAAGTCCTTCCAAGAAGATGGTAACTTGGCGATTATACCGCCAGCCACAAACTTGTTAGGCAAAGGACAAGGAAAAAGTTTAAGTTCCTTTGCTAGTACCTGAAACTCATGAGCCTGTTCCACTACCGATCGGTTCTCAACCATTGTGTAGTCATACAGCTGCTCCATGAGGTACAACTCGCTACCAGCATCAGTAACTCTAAACTTTCCAACAAGTGCATCCCACAGCTCTTTCCCCGTGGGAGGAATGATATATCTTTTCTGGAATTTTGTATCAAGTGCGCTAATCACTGCACCTCGAAAGAGGTTGTCATCAGCCTTAAATCTAGCCTCATCCGCAAGAGGAAGATTAGCAGGCTTGCCCTCAGCGGCATAAAAACATGACATTGCAGTGAGTCATAATTCCATCTTAGCTTTCCATATCAAGAAGTTTTTACCATCAAACAGATTAGGATTTAATACGGAAGGAAAACCTCTGACAGAAAAATGCCTATTATTAGGTTTTTGGATTGTTAGAATATTAGACAATTTCCATGTCATTTTAATTCTATAAATTAGCATAATGATGGTGACATATAAAAGATTATTTAAAGTTAGGATCATGACATCAACCGTATTCATAACCATATGAAACATGTTGATATCAAAAGCATGTAAACATGATGTATATAACATAACAGTAAAACATGACATATATTTTATAACAACAACGAACAGATTGCATATGAAACGATATAACAGACCTACTGAAACGTATATACAGAAGCATATGAAACAACATGCTAGAAACGCTGAAACATATATGCAGAACAGAACAACATCAGGAACAAAGAGCATACATATTACGAAACGACACAGCAGAACATGTGAAACAGATTCACTACAGCATATGAAACATCATAGAAGAACTACTGAAACATATATGAACTGTATGACGGAAAACAGTGACATGACGAGATGAACATACCCGCCCATCCGCGCACCATTCGATGAACCAGAACCTTGACCAACCTCGATGGTCATGACGTAGAGGACGAAGATGTACAGTCCACCGGGAAGAAGACGACGACGACGATCACCGGGAAGAAGACAGCGGCGGCGTCACCTCCGGGAAGAAGACCACGACGACGGCGGCAACAACCTCCTGGAAGAAGACGATGACGGCAGCAGGGACGTCTCCTCTGGGAAGAAGATGACGACGGCGTTCTTCGGGCAGTCGCGTAGACGCTCCCCAAAAACCTAATTGTCGAGATGGCTGTGCATGACGGCATGCGGGTGTGGGGAGGGAGAGTGCGCAGGAATTCAGCCATCAAGCCAAAAGGAAACTTCTGTAACTCCCTCATATTAATGACTATTAAAAGGTTAATTGTCATGACACGCATGCACACTTGCTTATCTTCTCAACTTCTTAATTAAAATGGATTAAAATCCATCTTTTAAGTTGAGTCAATGTCTCTTGAACTTTTAATCTGGTACAAGTAATAAAATACACAATTATATATTTATAGAGCTTATTGACTTATTGAATAAATAAATGAGACTGACCCATCAATAAATCAACAGACAGGAACGTCGATGGCGGCCGGGTATCTGGCCAGCGCCGCTACCGAGGGCCAGCGACAGCGAGCGAAAGCCGCCCGTTCGGGGCGTGCAGGGGCCGCGGACGCCGAGCCGGAGCGACGGAGACGCGCGTGCGCGCGCGCCAACTGCCCGCCACCCGTATCCACTGGTTCACGCGTTCTCGTTCGGAGTTGCGACGTCACGTCGGCGAACCTGGAGATCTGGAACCGGAAGATCGGCGGGCGTTCTGCGTTGCGGCTGTCGCGCCGTCCGGCGGCCATAAGCTCGTCGGCCACGGTGGCTGGCTGCAGGGTAGGAGGCAGCAACACGCGTGTTCTGGTCTAGAAGTTGCTCGCCGGTCGTCGACGCAGTGAGCTGACTGACCGACCAGTGACCATAGCACCAGCGTGTTCCTGCTGTCACGATGCTTCTGGCCAAGTGCTTCCTCTCGATTAGTTAGGGAGAGGATTAGCTACCTTTAATTAGGCTCAGGCCTACCACCTCCTACTACCGCTCGTTGTTTGTTCAACTTTTGGTGAGTAGTACAGTACTGTATTAGTTAGATGCTGGGTCTTAGCTTTCATAACATGAATAGGACGAAGAATCTAACTCTGCTTTGTCGTCTTAACTAGTAGCAATACTCCATGCAGCTAGTAGACTACGAATCAGCTATGTTTATTATACAGGCATAAATTGAATTTAATTAATAAATAATTAAATATATATATACTGCCTTCATGAATGTGCATGTCATCAACTCAACTGGACGTGCTTAATATGCTCCTCTGTGCGCCACGTGGAAAAAAGAAGCGACGGGGGGGGGGGGGGGGGGGGGGGGATGGAAGTAAAAATCTTAAAAGTAATAAAATTGAAAAATTGAAAATAAAAATAAAAAAATCAGTAGAGGAAAAATTAAAAATTAAAAATGTCAGTAGAGAAAAAATTAAAAAATAAAATATTGCATCTGCTGTGGCAGAGACGGTGAGCAGGCGCCAATTCTTCTCTCGTTGAAAGATAATCTTATATATAGGGTAATATAATATGCTTTTATTTAGTCCAATTGGCGATCATTGCCCTCTGCTTCCTTTTTCCCCTATTTTCGCTTATCGTTCCATGGAAATTAGATGGCATGACTTTGCCTCGATGGACACGGCCACTCTGCAAGTCTGCATCAATAAAGTCAACATCCTGTGTAATCAAAAAGAAAAAAAAAAGAGTCAACAGCAAAATATTGTTCTCCTCGCCTCGCGCCAACTTATTGCATTGCACATTTGCACTGGTGGGTTGGGCATATGGCCCAGACATGCAGCCACAGCTTCCCAGCCCACAGGCATACATGGGCCGGGCCGGGCTGTGCGCCTGTGCCGGGCCGCAAAATGACTACAGATTTTAGTAGTCCCTAGGTCTACTCTTGTGCCTCTGCAAACCAGTGTGCAGCCGATTGTTCAGATCAGATTTATAAACATGGCTGAAAATATAAGCTGTCTCTATAAATCGTTGTCTTGAAAATTTAAACCCCCATCAGGCAGCCACAAGCGCACAAGAAGCGTATTCTTCCTCAGACTATTCCACCGATAAGACACTTGCGTCCATTTTGGATACTTGACCTCCACGTTTGAGCTTCATTTGATTTTGAACTAAGTATTTGGGATCACAACAGATTCAAATTTAAAAGTTGTCAACTACAAAGTTATATAACATTTCAAAATCTACAATTTTAATTCGATCATTTCTTCATCTGATCTCATTTGAAAATTTTAAATTTAAGAAATTCAAACGTAATTTTTCATGCATAGATGATTCCAAATCAAAAGGTTTTCATCTACAAAGTTTCATAACTCTTCGATCTATAACTTTTGTTTTAGTTGTTTCTCCATCTAGGGTCGTTTGAAAATTCAAATATTAATGCACAACTTCTATTTTCTAGAGGCGGCGCCTCTTGAACTAGATTTCTAAAGGCTGCTCATTTCGGTTGCCTCTAGAAATTGATTTCAAAAGGCGGCTAGAAAACTGAGTCACGGCTAGAATAGGGGTATTTCTAGAGGCGGCTCAAAATATAGTCTTGAATAGAATCGTCTCTATAAATGCATTTATAGATGTGGTTGAAAATTGAGCCGCCTTGAAAAAACTCTCGTTGCTAAAAATCAGTTATGTAGAAGAACTCTTGAATTGAGGCTCCAAGCATGGTAATATTTATTTTTTATGACTATTACTATTTTTTATAACTAAGGGTGTGTTTGGGACTGCTCTACTCCATCAATTTCACCATAGACAGTTATGCGATACTAACTAGCTCCAACTCTAGCTCTAGCAATAGATTGTTCCCTGCAGATGATCTATTATGCCTTTTATTTACGTTTGTTTATTCAAGTAGTACTAAGCACATGCATTTGTTATTCTTGTTCATAATGAGATTCCTATTTTTTTTTGGAAATAAAGAATTGCATAATTAAAAAAAAGATAAAAATGTTGACCCTATACTAGGCTAAAGGCTGAGCAGCACAGCCCAGCCGGCCAAGGAACTAGGCCAAACACCTTCAACTACGAGCTGCAGACAACAAGGAAAGGGACGGCGGCCGATCCACATAGGACGGAGGGATAGGTGATTAATGGGTGACAAGCCTCGGCTCTCTGCTTAACTTGTTATCCTAACAAGCCAGAAATCTAACTCGACTCGACTCGTTTAAATTCGCGAGTAGGTATAAAAAAATCACAAAATATAATATTTATATTTATCTAAAGCTTGATAATAGTAATAGTAATAATACAAAAGTAAAATATTCAACCGTCTTAAATTGAAAAAAAAATTAATATGTGCTAACATATATACTAGAGTATTGAAGAATCATGGTCCCTTGTGTTTAGGCGATTAACGACAATGCTAGGTCACTATGACTAATGTGTGTTTTGCAGAGGCAAAGTCATTATAAGTTAGGTCATTAGTGATGCTAAGAATGTGCTTAATGGATATTCATGCCCCCAAGATGGAAATCGTTTCGGTTTCAAAGGATGGAGTTTCAAGCTGAAGACTAGGCTAGTCCTTAGTGCCATAAGTTTGAGAAGGGCACTAAGTATAGCTAGGGCTTTGTTTTTTTTCCTTTGACCATACTATAAAGGGGGTATAAGATTAGTAGCTTGACCTAGGAGAGTTTGGGAAAGTTGGTGTATGCATATTTGTCACAACTAGTCCTAGAGACCCTGTTAATAGCCCTTATAATGGTAGGAACAAAACCCTTGAGTAAACTTAGTGAAATTAGTTGAAACAGGGGGAGAAAGAGGCTCAGGACCAGTCTGCCAAGTAGGCGTCGGACCAAGGAGAGTGGTCCGACGGTCCCTGACTTAGGCAAAGGTTCAGTGAGATAGCTCCGGACCACCTGTTTGAAAAGTACTGGACCATAGGCGAGTGGTCCGGTGGTCCTTGCCAGAGGAAGTCAGCCTCAGAGGAGGCTCCAGACTAGTCCGACGGTGAGTCCGACGGCTAGTCCGACGCTCTCAGTTAGAGAAGTTTGAGAACTCAGTAAGCACCCTGGCTCCAGACCTCTACGTTGGACCAGGGCACCGAACTATAGCGAGTGGTCCGGTGGTGCCAAGCTCAGTTGAGTTTTCAACTCAGTGAGCACCTTGGCTCCGGACCTGAGAGTCGGACTAGGGCGTCGGACCATAGCGAGTGGACCGACGGTGCCTGCTTTCCAGTGGATTTTGAATTGCGAGTGAGCTCCGGACCAGTTGCTTTGGTCCGGTGGTGTGTCCTCCGGACTAGTCCGGTGCCTTCGCAGAAAGTGGAAAAAGCAAGAAATGGCTAGTTTTGGAGGTGGAGACTATTTATAGGAACCCCCTTTGTCCTTAGGACCTCTCTTGGCCTGTGTTACACCTGAGGAACCTTGGAGAGAGTTCTTGGAGAGCCAAGTGCCTAGTGACGGAGAGATTTGAGAGAGTTCATCTTGTTCTTCCCTCCTAGAGTGATTATGAGTGACTTGTGTGCATCCATCCACCTTCCTAGCCTTGAGTTGGTCAAGTGAAGGTCTTGTGCTTGTTACTCTTGGTGTTCGACAACACCTAGACGGTTTGGTGGTCTTCGGAGGAAGTGATCGCCGGAAGATTGTCGGCGGCTCTTCTCCAAGCTTCTGTGATCGGTTGTGGGCGATTCACCAAGCCGGAGTGGCGAAGAATCAGCCCGTAGAGAGCACTCTACCCTTGTGTAGGTAGAGGGGGAGCGATACCTTATGAGGTGCTCCAACGAGGACTAGGGGGTGTGTCGACACCTCGATACCTCGGGAAAACATCGCTGCGTCAAAGAGAATTCCTTTTCCCTAGCTCTTTACATTTCCGCATTTCATTCTGTCTTGTTCTTACCGTTGCTACTAGAATTGCTTAGATTGTCTTTCAATTCCATGAACTGCTACCACTTTCTAGCTAGGACACACGACCGGTAGGCACTAGGGGGTGATTGACATTTGATAGGTTTTCATATTTGCTTTAGAAATTTAAAACAAGCCCAATTCACCCCCCCGTCTTGGGCATCTTGATCCTTTCAATTGGTATCAGAGCCTTATTGCTCTAAATTAGGCTTCACCGTCTAGAGCAAGATGTCCCATGGGGAGGGACCGCCACCCATGTTCGATGGGGATGACTTTCCTTATTGGAAAGTGCGGATGGAGGCCTACCTTGAGGCCGTGGATGTCGGCGTTCACAAAGCCGCCACCATAGGCGGATCGGTATTCGCCGAGGATCCCTTCTTTGAGAAGAACAATGCTAAGGCGAAGAACATTCTTTTCCGTGGCATTTGCAAGGATGTGTTCAACCGTGTGCGAAATTCCTAAACCGCACATAATGTTTGGACAAACGTTTGTGCACTACATGAGAGGACCAAGTGTGAGCGTGAGGAGCGCCACCACTTGGTCATTGCTAAGTTAAATGCTTTCACCATGCTATCTCATGAAAATGCTAATGAAATATACTCTCGCTTGAATGTGCTTGTAGAGGAGTTGAATGGCCTTGGGCTCACCCAAATGACATTGGCCGATGTGGTGCGCAAGATACTTTATGTCCTACCAATAGACAAGTATAGCCACATCGTCACGGTCCTTCATCAAGGCGATCTCTCCGCAACTACACCAACACAAGTGTTGGGCAAGATCAATGCTCATGAGATGTACATGAAGATCAATGATGGAAGTTTATCCTCTTCTAAGAAGAAAGAGAAGGAGGAGAAGGGCTTGGCTCTCAAGGCATCTTCCAAGGAGAAGTGTAAGATTCAATATGTCATTGAGAGTGCAAGTGATGATGATGATGAAGACAACATCGCTCTTATGGTGAAGAAGACCGCCAAGATGTTGAAGAGGCTAAACAAGAATGGATTCAAATTTGACTCAAAGAAGAAGAAATTCTTCACAAGCTCTTCAAGGAAGCCAATCTCCCAAATGAAGTGCTACAATTGCGGCACTCTTAGTCATCTAGCTCATGCTTGCCCCGAAGAGAAGAAAGACAAGTTCAAGAACTACAAGAAGAACAAGGGCGGCAATGATGATTCGAGTGATGATGACAAGAAACAAGACAAGCCTTACAAGAAGAAGAACTTCAACTTCCACAAGAAGAAGAAGGATGACAAAGCTTACATTGTGGGTGATTGGCTCACTGACATTGAAGATTCAAGTAACTCCTCCGAGGATGAGAGTGAAGAAGAGAAGGTGGCCGCATTGGTGATTGGTTCTTCTATTCCATCGCCACCTCCTCCTTCATCGCCGGGCTCATCCTCTACACACCTATGCCTCATGGCTAAAGGTGACAAGAAGGTACAAAAAGAGGATGGTGGTGATGACCTCTCTAGTGATGATAGTGACGATGAAGAAGCACCTTCCTATGATGAGCTAATTAAAATTTGCAACAAGTACGCTAGCATCATAAGGAAGTACAAGAGTAAAAATGAAAAACTTCTTGAGATCAAAGAAAACTTGCATGATAAGCTTGACACCTTGTCTAGTGCTAATGATGATTTGAAGCTTGAGATTAATTCTCTCACATCTAGCACTAGGGAGCTCAAAGCCTATCTTAAGAAAGCTAATGAGAAACATGATAAGCTTGAGAGGTCAACATAAGAGCTCCACACAAGGTATAACTTTCTAAAAGATGACTACAACAAAGTCAAGGAAGAACATGGCACATTGGTGGTAGCAAATGAATTGCTTACTCAAGATCTTACACATGTTGCTACTAACCCGTATGCTAAGTGTGCAAGTGCTACCTCTTGTGAAATCGAGCTTGATGATGTGGCTCTTGAGAAAAGTGCTAAGTGCAAGGGCAAGAGAGTTGTAGAAGCCGACAAGTATGATGATTATGTGAAGATGAGGGAAGAGAACTCAAAGCTCAAGGAAGAGCTAATCAACCTCAAGGCAAACAAGCCCTTCACCATCAAGTCGACCAAGGAAGAAGAAGACAAAGATGCTATTACCTTGATCAACTCTCTTAGAGAAGAAATTGCCAAGCTCAAGAGTTACAAGACCAAGCTTGCTAGTGGCCTTGACAAGTTCACCAAGGGCCACAATCTCCAAAGTGAGCTTCTAATGAGCACCGTCATGAAGAATGATAAGACCGATATTGGGTTCAAGGAAAACCAAGTGATGAAGGCTAAGGTCAAGATTGAAGCCAAGAACTACTACAAGAACAAGTACAATGGCTACAATCAAGAGAAGCCAAAGCCCAAGCCTAAGAGGTGCTTTGGATGTGGACAAATTGGTCACTTCGAGTTTCAATGCAAGACTCTACTTCCCAAGACCTTGCCCAAGCACACTAGGCCATTTGCTCATGATGCTCACTATGTCATCAATAAAGATTCCAAGGGTAGACCACTTGTGGTGTTCCTTGGACCACCAATGAATAACAAGCCTAGGGTTCTTTGGGTTGCTAAGGAGTTGGTTGACAAGGCAATGGGGCCCCGCACTAAGGGGGTTCCCAAACAACAAACTTAACTCCAAGTTGCTTGTGTGTAGGTGAACTACAAGACCGGTGGGAGCCATTGGGTAATTGATAGTGGTTGCACTCAACACATGATCGGCGACCCCCGGATGTTCACCACACTTGATGAGGATTGTGCAAATCAAGACAAGATTACTTTTGGGGATAATTCAAAGGGCAAAGTACAAGGCTTAGGCAAAGTGGCAATCTCCCAAGATCAATCAATTTCCAATGTCTTGCTAGTACAATCATTGAGCTTCAATTTGCTATCGTTTGGTCAACTTTGTGATCTCAGATTCCAATGTCTCTTCACTCCAAATGAGGTAGTTGTGACCAAGATTGATGATTCATCCTTGATATTCAAAGGGTTTAGGCACAACAATCTCTATTTAGTGGACTTCACCTCAAATGAAGCTAGTTTGCAAGCTTGTTTATTCTCCAAGAATTCTGTGGGTTGACTATGGCATAAAAGATTAGCACATGTGGGCATGTCAACCTTGAAGAAGCTTGTCAAGAAGGAGATGGTTAGAGGAATTAAGGATGTGATGTTTGAGAAGGATAAATTGTGTAGTGCTTGTCAAGCCGGCAAGCAAGTGGCAAACACTCATCCAACCAAAGCTTTCATGTCAACCTCAAGAGTCCTAGAGTTGCTACACATGGATCTATTTGGCCCTACCACCTATGCTAGTCTTGGAGGAAATCTCTATTGCTTAGTGGTAGTGGATGACTACTCTCGGTACACTTGGGTATTCTTTCTTCAAGACAAGGGAGAGACAACCGGCATATTCAAGAAGTTTGCTACAAAAGCTCAAAATGAATTTGTTGTGAAGATCAAGAAGATTAGAAGTGACAATGGCACCGAGTTTGTGAACACAAAGATTGAAGATTATTGTGATGAAGTGGGGATCAAGCATGAAGTATCCGCCACATATACTCCACAACAAAATGGTGTTGTAGAGAGGAAGAACCGGACGCTCATAACTCTAGCAAGGTCTATGCTTGATGAGTACAACACTCCGGAGAAGTTTTGGGCAGAGGCAATCAACACCGCTTGCTATGCGACAAACTGTCTCTTCATCCAAAGGCTATTGAAGAAGACCCCCTATGAGCTTGTCAATGGGAAGAAGCCGGATATATCATTCTTCCGGGTGTTTGGTTGCAAAGTGTACATCTACAAGAAGCGCCAACACTTGGGTAAATTCTAACGGCGGTGTGATATTGGTTTCCTTGTTGGATATTCACTTAAATCCAAGGCATACCGTGTATTTAACAAAGCCACCGGCTTAGTTGAAGAAACGTATGACTTGGAGTTTGATGAAACTAATGGCTCCCAAGGAGCGCTTGAGGATATTGATGTAGGTGATGAACCCTTGAGGGAGGCAATGAAGAATATGCCAATTGGTGCTATCAACCCGCAAGAGGTGGAAGAAGTTGAAGATGAAGCAAATCAAGATCCTTCTCCACCTCGCACGCCTCAAGTTGATGAAGAAGATCAAGTGAGGGAAGCTCAAGAAGACACATCCCTCAAGATCAAGCCGAGGCCGAAGCAAGCAATGTTGAAGCACCGCATCCCCCTCCTCAAGAGACAAATAGAAGATCAACACCTATCCTTCAAGCTCACCCCATGATCAAATTATAGGGAGTCCATCAAAGGGAGTTATGACTCGCTCTAGACTTGCATCTTATGTGGAACATCACTCGTTTGTTTCCTTTGTTGAGCCTTCTAGTGTTGAAGAAGCACTTGCGGATCTGGATTGGGTGAATGCCATGCATGAAGAACTCAACAACTTCACCCGGAACCAAGTGTGGACACTTGAAGAGAAGCCAAAGGATGCAAGAATCATTGGTACCAAGTGGGTGTTTAGGAACAAGCAAGATGATCAAGGCGTGGTTGTAAGGAATAAGGCAAGATTGGTGGCAAAGGGGTTCTCTCAAGTAGAAAGACTCGATTTTGGAGAGACCTTTGCTCCGGTTGCAAGACTTGAAGCCATCCGTATCCTTTTGGCGTATGCTTCACATCACAAAATGAAACTCTTTCAAATGGATGTGAAGAGCGCTTTCTTAAATGGTTTCATCAATGAACTTGTCTATGTCTCACAACCTCCCGGGTTTGAAGACCCAAACTTACCTAATCATGTGTATAGGTTGTCCAAGGCACTCTACGGATTGAAGCAAGCTCCAAGAGCTTGGTATGAGAGGCTAAGGGACTTCCTACTCAAGAAGGGTTTCAAGATCAGGATCGTCGACACAACACTATTCACCAAGAAACTTAATGGAGAGATCTTCGTTTGCCAAGTATATATCGATGACATTATATTTGGGTTAACAAACCAAGACCATTGCAGGGAGTTCGGTGACTTGATGTCCAAAGAGTTCGAGATGTCAATGATTGGCGAGCTAACCTTCTTCCTTGGCTTTCAAGTGAAGCAAATGAGAGAAGGGACCTTCATCTCTCAAGAAAAGTACACTCATGATCTACTTAAGAAGTTCAAGATGGAGGATTGCAAGCCAATCAAGACCCCAATGCCTACTAATGGACATCTCGACCTTGATGAGGGAGGTAAACCAATTGATCAAACTCTCTATCGTTCTATGATCGGTAGTTTACTTTACCTCACCGCATCTAGGCCGGATATCATGTTTAGTGTGTGTATGTGTGCTAGGTTTCAAGCAAGCCCTAAGAAGTCACATCTCTGTGCGGTTAAAAGAATCCTTAGGTACATAAGGCACACCCCTAGCATGGGTCTTTGGTATCCCAAAGGAGCCCCCTTCCAACTAGTTGGCTATTCTAATTCGGATTATGCCGGGTGTAAGGTTGATAGGAGGAGTACCTCCGGCGAGTGCCACATGCTAGGAAGATCACTTGTCTCTTGGTCCTCAAAGAAGCAAAACAATGTGGCATTGTCAACCGCTGAGGCGGAATACATTGCCATGGGAGCAAGTTGTGCACAAATCTTATACATGACCCAAACACTTCTTGATTACGACGTTGTTTTAAAAGATGTTCCCCTTTTGTGTGATAATGAAAGCGCCGTAAAGCTTGCTAACAACCCGGTTCAACACTCTCGCACCAAGCACATAGATATTCGCCATCACTTTCTTAGAGATCATGTGGCTAGGAAAGACATCACACTAGTTGGAGTTAAGAGCGAAGATCAATTGGCGGATATCTTCACAAAACCACTCGATGAAACAACCTTTTGTAGGTTGAGAAGCGAGTTGAATGTGCTTGATCACTCAAACTTCACTAAAAAATGAGATTGTGTGAACCATGCATTCATATGTAATATAACATGTTTAATTTGGTAATGCACATAGGCTTGGCTAACGCGGTTGAGATAACCGCCCTCAAAGCGTGTGACAAAGCTTAACCGCGGTTTAAACTTGCAAGCAACCTAGATTCAAATTCCGTATTGCATAGTATATGCATGTGTGTTGCTTCGTCGTTTCTTTTCGCTTAAGCTTGATCATCCTCTAGGCTCGTCACTTAGGGGGAGCATTCAAAGCTCTAGCTGCAGCTAAAACCCCTCTTGTGCCCCTATGGTGATCCTTGGAGTTTTCTTGATCTATTTTCCTATGAAAACTAATTCTAGCCTATGGCAAACTACTTCTAAATTGAGGGTTTGAGAGATGGTTCTTATGCCAGGTTCAACAAGTGTTTCTTTTTGCTCTTTTGTGTTGGTACTTGGCTAAGAGAAAAGATTGGAGAGAAAAACAGGAAAATTCAAAGCAAATTGAGCACCGGACTACCCTCCGGACCACTCTGCTTGGTCCGACGCCAAGTGGTCCGGCGCTCTGTCCCTCTCTGCGTAATCTCCTCCAACCACAGAATCCCGTCGGACCACCCGTCCGACGGTCCTCCGGACCATGCCTCAAAGGTCTGGTGCCTCAGTCAGCGCCAAACAGTTCAGTCAAAGGACCATCAGACTCCTTCAGTTAGTCCGACGCGTCGTCCGATGCTCTAGTCCGAAGGTCGGTCCCTTACTGTGTTGAATCTTATTTCTTCTCAAACCGTCGGACCACCTCACCGGACACTCCACCGGACCATGACGAGTGGTCCAATGCTTTGAAATTTTGTGGTAACTCCCCGGCATCGACTGTTTCTCTTGGTGTTTCTTCTCCACCATCCGTACACCGCGCCGCCTCCTGTGCTCCGCCGCTTCCCTCGCGTGCTCGTCCATGCTGCTCTCGCCGCCAGTGAGCACCTCACCGGAGCACCACCCTAGCTCCACCACACATTTCCCCTACTAGCTCTGCTCCTCGCGCCCTCGCCTTCTCCCAGCAGAGCAGCGCCGCCACAACACCACCACCGCCGCCATTTGCCGCCGCCAAAGCTCGCCGTTGAGGATCCATCTCACCGACGAACAAGCACCACCACTGCTCTCCTCCACTTTCCAACCGAGAAGTTGTCCCCCCTTAGGGTTTGTCCAAAACCTAGGTTTTGGGATTTCGTCGACGCTTCTCCTCGTCTTCGATCTTCATCATCACCTCTTTGTCCTCTAGGGTATGTTAGTTGATCATGGTTTTAGCGATTTGTCTAGCTATCGATCACTCCATGCCTTAGTCATTTCAATCCAATCTCCAATTCACTTAATTCTCTTGTCAATTGATACTCACAGTTGGCAATTCATCCTCATGGAGTGTGTTTTGGTGCTTGAGTTGCTCTGATTAGATACGCTCACTTACCTCAGGTACCATGGCAGTGTTTCATTCTATCTCTTATCTAGATGCTTGCTTCTATACGGTATCTCGTCTCTAGAATTATATATGCTTATATAATTTTCTATCTAATTCTTTCTAGCAGCAGCAGTGGCAGTATAAACTCAGGGCAAAGCTCGCGAGTATGGATTGAGGCAAAGCCTCAGAAGGTTCAGTCTAGTGGCTTGGCAAGCCTCTCTTAACAGTTGTGATTGATCAGTGACAGTGGTGCTTGTGACAGTTGATTCTTGTCAGTGGTTCTTGCAGTTGGTTTGTGACAGTGGTTCTGATAGTTAGCTCTAGTCAGTGCTCTCTTTGTTGATCAGCTATGGCTCGTGGATCTCGTGCTCGTGTCAGTGGTTCTGGTGATGATCCTCCTCCTCCTCCGCGTCCTTCTAAGGACAAGGGCAAGAAGCAAATTGTCGAGAAGCCAAAGAAGAAGCAGCGAAAGCTTACAGAGGCCGAGCAGGCCGAGGCAGTGGCAGATGCAGCGGATCGCGCAAAGCGAGGTGGTCGCCGAGGCACAGTTTGTATCGGCACCCCTCCGCGAGTTCTACCGTCCACTCCTCCAGCTCAGTCAGAGACCGCAGAGGCTCCAGAGGAGAAAGAGCTAGTCACAGAAGCTCTTGGTACACCATTGGCACCTCTTCCCTGGCGGTGTGTCACTCGCTCCCAGACTGCTCAGTATACTCCACCACGTGGTGATAGTGCTCCTCCAAGTGTCTCAGCAGCTCCTACTGCAGATTCAGAATCAGTACATCTTGACTTGAGGAACCTTACTGCAAAGCACGTGAAGAAGCTTCGTTTTGTGGCCCTTGAGAAATGGTGCCCAGATCAGCGTGACCCTAGAGCTTCACCAGGATGGCACACACCTCTTATGAATGATTTCTACAGGGTAGCTCAACTTTCTTGCATTCAGATACGACCGCACAGGGTTTGCTCCTTGGAGAGTATAGTTGAGCTTGCTGGAGAGGTGGGTCAGGGAGTTCTATGCTACAGTCTGGATTGATCCGGAGCACAACTTTCTTCAGTATACTTTCAGAGGAGAGCATTACAGGCTCTATGTGACTCGGCTCAGAGAGATACTACACCTCACCCAGATAGTCGGAGAGCTCAACCTTCACTATGATTGCTACAGAGGAGTCTCTGTGCCTCACCGAGCTCGAGGTGGCCGTACTTTGACAGTTTAGGAGGTTGCTCCTCTCTTCAAGCCACCTTTCACAGAGGGTTCTCGTCGTACCCCGGCAGAGCTCCGCCCACTGTTCGTCGCATGAATAATGTACTACGGCGTACACTGCTACCTCGCACAGGGTATAAGGAGGGTCTGACAAATATGCAGCAATTCTTACTTCAGGCACTCGTCTCTCAGACATCGTTTGATATAGCTGATTTTCTAGTGTCAGAGATTGAGGATGTGATTGCTGATGGGATGAGAGCACGACGGTAGTTTCCTTATGCTCATTGGATCAGTTATATCCTAGCTATTGAGCTTGAGGGATCCAATCCCGGAGTCCGTGCGTTGCTTGATCAGTCACCGACTTCATTCCCACCATACCGAGTACTAGCTTCTTTTGACAGTCAGTTTGGGAACC
Source organism: Microstegium vimineum (assembly GCA_022036555.1). Lineage (NCBI taxonomy): Eukaryota > Viridiplantae > Streptophyta > Magnoliopsida > Poales > Poaceae > Microstegium > Microstegium vimineum. The sequence goes on from CM039135.1 coordinate 43,622,834, forward strand.
GTGTGCTTCACCTAGTTAGGTAACGGACTGCGCCTGCTGACCAAGATGATGTTGAGACTCAGGATGATTCGATCCGAGGTATTGAACAACATGAGCTCCGTGACTTGGATACTGGGGCTGATGTTACTCCTGAGGATACTTCTTTTGACAGCTCTGACACTGACTTCCAGCCTGTTCCTACCATGCCCCCACGGGCTCACGACACTGAGGCAGGAGGTTCTGGTTCTGCTACAGAAACTATGATGCTGCAGATTCTTGACCATCTGAATGAGCAGCAGAGTTCTCTTGTGACTGCAGTCACCCAGGTCCAGCAGAGACAGGATGAAATGCAAAGGCAGTCTGAGGAGTGACACTTTGAGATGCAGCGACAGATGCTTGCCATGCAGTTGGAGTCACAACGCTTACAACTACAGTCTCAGCAGATTCAGCAGCAGAACATGGCCTTCATGGCACATATGATGAAGTGGACTGGCGCTCCTCTTGAGTTCCCGGCTGCACCTCAGATCCAGATGATGAGTCAGACACAACCATCTCAGTCAGTTGGTCAGATAGCAGCACCACAGCAGTCAGTTGGCCCCTCAGTGGCCCCTTCAGGTTCCACCGGACAGACCGTCACTCCCACCCCAGCCATACAGTCCAGTGGACTTCAGGGTGCCGGAATGACCACCCTGTTCCAGTCCCCGGCGACTCAGGTCACTCAGTGGTTGGACACCTTAGGCTCGACTCAGCAGTTCAGGGAGAGTCGAGTAGTTGGGCTAGCTTCAGGGGGAGCTAGTAGGATTCATTCTTTTGATGTGTATTTACTCTATCGCATCATGCATCACGTTTACCATCTTTATGCATTGTATGATATGTGTGTGATGGTTGAGACTTGATGGTTGTGTGACATGTGTGGACCTTTATTTATATATATCATGTCACTTGGTTATGCTATATTGCTTCCGCGCTAATCTCTGATCTTTTGGCTATACCATATCCTTTTGAAATCAAGTACTATGCTCAATTCATATCCTTTGTGCTTGTCATGGCTTGAATGGTTAGGCATGTTTATGTCTTTCTTATCACTAACTCATTCCTATCTCATGTCAAGTCATGTTTTTCTCTTATCAAAATTCACTCATTATTCTCTACTCGAGCTTGTATTGTCGTCAATCACCTAAAAGGGGGAGATTGAAGAATCATGGTCCCTTGTGTTTAGGCGATTAACGACAATGCTAGGTCACTATGACTAACGTGTGTTTTGCAGAGGCAAAGTCATTATAAGTTAGGTCATTAGTGATGCTAAGAATGGGCTTAATGGATATTCATGCCCCAAGATGGAAATCATTTCGGTTTCAAAGGATGGAGTTTCAAGCTGGAGACTAGGCTAGTCCTTAGTGCCATAAGGTTGAGAAGGGCACTAAGTATAGCTAGGGCTTTGTTTTTTTTCCTTTGACCATACTATAAAGGGGGGGTATGAGATTAGTAGCTTGACCTAGGAGAGTTTGGAAAAGTTGGTGTATGCACACTTGTCACAACTAGTCCTAGAGACCCTGCTAATAGCCCTTAGAATGGTAGGAACAAAACCCCTTGAGTAAACTTAGTGAAATAAGTTGAAACAGGGGGAGAAAGAGGCTCAGGACCAATCTGCCAAGTAGGCGTCGGACCAAGGAGAGTGGTCCGACGGTCCCTGACTTAGGCAAAGGTTCAGTGAGATAGCTCCGGACCACCTGTCTGGAAAGCACCGGACCATAGGCGAGTGGTCCGGTGGTCCTTGCCAGAGGAGGTCAGCCTCAGAGGAGGCTCCGGACTAGTCCGACGGCTAGTCCGACACTCTCAGTCAGAGAAGTTTGAGAACTCAGTAAGCACCCTGGCTCCGGACCTCTGCGTCGGACTAGGGCACCGAACTATAGTGAGTGGTCCGGTGGTGCCAAGCTCAGTTGAGTTTTCAACTCAGTGAGCACCCTGGTTCCGGACCTGAGCGTCGGACCAGGGCGTCGGACCATAGCGAGTGGACCGACGGTGCCTGCTTTTCAGTGGATTTTGAATTGCGAGTGAGCTCCGAACCAGTTGCTTTGGTCCGGTGGTGTGTCCTCCGGACTAGTCCGGTGCCTTCGCAGAAAGTGGAAAAAGCAAGAAATGGCTAGTTTTGGAGGTGGGGACTATTTATAGTTGCCCCTTCGTCCTTAGGACCTCTCTTGGCCTGTGTTACACCTGAGGAACCTTGGAGAGAGTTCTTGGAGAGCCAAGTGCCTAGTGAGGGAGAGATTTGAGAGAGTTCATCTTGTTCTTCCCTCCTAGAGTGATTAGGAGTGACTTGTGTGCATCCATCCACCTTCCTAGCCTTGAGTTGGTCAAGCGAAGGTCTTGTGCTTGTTACTCTTGGTGTTCGACAACACCTAGACGGTTTGGTGGTGTTCGGAGGAAGTGATCGCCGGAAGATTGTCAACGGCTCTTCTCCAAGCTTCTGTGATCGGTTGTGGGCGATTCACCGAGCCGGATTGGCGAAGAATCGGCCCGTAGAGAGCACTCTACCCTTGCGCAGGTAGAGGGGGAGCGATACCTTGTGAGGTGCTCCAACGAGGACTAGGGGGGGTGTGTCGACACCTCGGGAAAACATCGCTGCGTCAAAGAGAATTCCTTTTCCCTAGCTCTTTACATTTCCGCATTTCATTCCGTCTTGTTCTTACCATTGCTACTAGAATTGCTTAGGTTGTCTTTCAATTCCATGAACTGCTACCGCTTTCTAGCTAGGACACACGACCGGTAGGCACTAGGGGTGATTGACATTTGATAGGTTTTCATATTTGCTTTAGAAATTTAAAACAAGCCCAATTCACCCCCCCTCTTGGGCATCTTGATCCTTTCAAGTATAATAATATACAAAAATTAATATAAGTTTTGCTACTTTTCTCCTTAAAAGTGTGACTCATTTGACCCGCGAGCGGCTCACGAGCTAGCTCGAGTTGACTCGTTATAGTTAACAAGTTAAAATCTTGAATCAGCTCGGCTCATTATCTTAACGAGCCGAGCCAGCCACGAGCCGAGCAAGCTAATGAGCTTCAAGTTTTTTATCCAGCCTTAGTGGCAAGTGGATTGTCACACCTAGTTTTAAAGACAAAACGGGATGCAATAACCTTATGTGTGCCCAGAGATCAGTCACACACATAAGCCGATAAATTATCAAAATTGTACCATCACAAGTGTTTATTACATAGCGAATAAGTATCTATTAATGTCTATTACATAACAGCGGAAATAAAATATAACTCTCGCGTAGCTCCATAGCACAGGGACGTCAACTGGTTGACCCCAAACCTAGTAGTCCTCTGGATACTCCTCATAACTCTGATAATCTGGTACCCATCCAGGATTTTTATCCAAATATTGAAAAGAAAACAAGCGTAAGTACTTCTAGTACTCAACAAGCATATATGGGGTTCATGAGGCTCAAAAAGGTTGACATGGTTTACTGCGGTAAGCACTTTTAATTTGTAACAAAACTTTACAAGTGGTAATCAAAGTTATGCTTAAGCCCCCAAATTAAATTGCATGATGATATAAACAACTGAACAGATAACATAATATCATTATAAAGTAATTCATAAAGATAAGTATCAAGTAACCAAAGTTTTTGTGAGTTTTCCGGGCCGCTCGTGTCCGTGAGCACGGCTGATATACCAGTTTTTAACACTCTGCAGAGGTTGTACACTTTACCCATGAGTCGTGTTACCCATATGCCCGGGTTTATAACTCCCAAAACACTACCGAGGTGAGAGGGCAGGGTACACTATGAAGTCTTTCAAAGGGGCTCGCTGACATACCACAGAGAGTACGCATCCACGGGCAAGGGGTATACGGGAGCCCCAAAATGGTACTCACACGCAGCGGTAACCACTCCGGCCGCAACCCGCAACCGCGCGTCAATGGCAACTTTCGTGAACTGCCGCATGCGAGAGAGTGACCCTAATATTGAACTAAAGCCAGAGCCATGTAGCTCTCATGGTTGTACTGTATGTCCCAACTTTTGCTGACAGATAGGGTCCTAAATCCATGTTGCTAAAAAGTCAAGTTTTACTTCATCATTTCATGTAGTCATTAATCAAGATTAAAGATCATGCTTATTAATGGAGCGCCAGCAATACTACCCAGATGCAAATAACCCATAGGATTCCAAGGTTCAAGGTAACAAAGCTAGATAAGCCATAAGGTAACAAGATTAGACTCATGCATATGATTTTTTTAAAACATCATGAATAGGACATCAAGGAAGATCCCATATAATACTTGCCTTGCTCAAAGGGTTCCTGCTGCTCCTGCTCAAAGAAAACTTCCTGGTCACCTACGTACTGCTCACCATCTATACTCGATCACCACATCAACATGCAATCATACCGGGGCATCACATGCAAACATACAAAGGCTATAGATTAGAACAGTACACCAACCATAATAAAACAAGATTAAAAGTTTATAAAATTGATCTACGTCTCACTACGATCACATAGACGTTTGAAACACGAAAAACGTAGCTATAACGAAGAAGATATGAACTAATCAAGTTTCCTAAATTAAACCAGAGATTAAAAGAGATTAAGAAATTAAATATATTTAACAGTTGTCTAACATGAACTATGAACTAACTAACACGTAGATTACGTCGATACGAATCTAACGCAATTGAATGGATGAAATCAGAGTTAAAATGAACATTTTAGAAGCATTGGAAAACGAGTGGCAATTCTGTAAATAGGATTTTCTATTTATTTTCGAATTAAAACAAAACAGAAAGGAAAATACGCTTTCCAGAACTGAAAACGTAGAGAGGGAAAACGCCTAAGGACTGCGGGTTTACACTTTAAAAAGGACAGGGGCTCTTTTGCAAAATAGAACGACGAAGGGGTATCGGGTTATGACAGTCATCCGATCCAAAATGGACGGGTGAGATTAGATCAGGGAGGAGAGAGGTGGCGCGCGGCGGCTGGAGACAGAGGCGGCGGCGGCGCCATGGCCAGACAGCGGCGGCGCGAATCAATCTGAGGCCTCGGTCCACAATTTCCGACACGAAAGGGACCGGGAGAGAGAGGGAGAGATGGCGAGCACGACTACGGGGTCGGTTGCCTCGATTGCGCGCGATGTGCGACGGGGCTCGCGGCACAGCGGCTCGGCACGACGGCGAGCGTGGAACGGCAAAGCAGAGAGGTTGGGAAAGGGAGAGCGAACTCCTGGGACTTTGCTTACCACAACGCGAAGCTCAGGGAACAGGAAGGCGGAGCGGAGATGCTTGGGAACCGCGGAACGACGGTGGCGGCGGCGCTGGGGCTCTGCAGTGCTTCGCGAGGGAGGGGTGAGGGCAGTAGGATGCGGAGCTCTGCTTAAATAGCCCGAAGGCATAGCCGTGAAGGGAAGGGGGAGATCTCCTATCCCAATTGCGTTCGGCCGAGAAGGAAAGCGGCGGCGCGCAGGGAAGGAAAGGGAGGGGAGGAGGAAGAAGGAAAGGGCCGGTGGGCGGCTACCAGGTGGGTCATACACGTCGGGGCAGAGCTGAGCTGAATCGCGTGCGGTCGGGGAGGATTCCCTGCTCCAAACGTGCTCGGCCGAGGGGGATTCGTCGGCGCGGGAGAAAGGAAGGAGAGGGAAAGAAGAAAGGAAAGGGGAGGGGATGGAACTGACAGGCAGGACAGGCTTGTCAGCGGGGTGGGAGGTGGTGCAGTGCGGGAGGGAGAACTGGGCCGGTGTGACTGGGCCGGGCAAAGCCCATGCGGAGGGGAAGAGAGGGGGGGGGGGAAAGAGTTGGGCCGGGGGGAAAAGCCTACGGGCCAGAAAGGAAATAAGAGAGAGAAGGGGAAATTGTTTTTCCTTTTTCATTTTTCAAGAATTCAAACCATTTTCAAACACCAATTTGAATTTCTAGTTTGAAATTGAATAACAACAAACAATACAAAACTCTATGCACCAGCATGAATGCAACAAAAAATGTTTCTACTATTGTGCTAACTTTTATTTTGTGAAAACTTATTTAATTTTCCCTATGTTTAAATGACCACAAAAATACATTTCAATTACTTTTAATCTATTTTGAAAAATGTAAATTTTAGGGTGTTACATGGATAATTACCCTTCAACTTTATATGCGAGTAAAAAAAACTCAGAAATTGGAGTATCTTCTGAGATGCTAAAAAAATGTAGAGTTGATCTTTAACTCCATCTTTTTTTTTGAGTGGAGTTCTTGAAGCTAAAGGTGTTTAGCAACACAGAGTTGGAACGGAAACAGTGACCAATATCCTCTAAGTGTCCGTTATTAATACATTCTTATTATGTATATTAAACACCACAGGTCATCTCCCACTTTTTTTACAACAAAGAAACGATGAATTTAAGTATTTGTCAAGCACATAAAAGAAACTCATGAAAGTAGACTAGTAAAAAACATGTTAGCTGAAGAGTTCGATCTATTGATTCAACATGCCGTTTCTTCCGATTAACAAGTCCACTTTAGAAACTTATTTGCAACACATAGCCTATGATTCAAAATTCCCATATGGTTCAATGTGCATTGCTGCTGTAGCTGGGTTTACCGATGTAGTTGGGTTTCATTGTACGATTTGTGCATCTCTCGCTATCCTGTCCACCAGTTGCGAAATCTCATCAGGACCACAAAGGCTAGTACTAACTTTATCTTTAATCTTTTGATATTTTTCTAGAATCGACATTATGGTGGTCTTTTTTCCCCATGCATTAGGTACCTGGAATTTGACGGGAAATTAATCAGGGATTTGAGTGATATCAGTTTATTGACACAAAGAGATGAGTAGCACCACCACTATATACACATAGATATATAGTTTTTACATATGCCTCCGATTTTTAGAGATGGGTCTCTTATTAAGACCCTCCTCCGTAAATATATTTTAGGAACTATCTCGGTAATTGATTTTACAAGACAGTTGATTGTAACCGTCTTGGTTAATAAAGAGGACCACCTCGGTGAATCCTAGGTATATTAACCGAGACGGTTCAAATGTCGTTCCGCCTTTGAGCCCCTTTGCCAAATGCTTCGGTTAAGTTTTATTTCAGCAGTGCCAAGATCCAGTAGAAAACTCTGATGCTAGATACCGCAAGAGATCTAGCATAGATACGTTCACGATATGATGAGCTTGTCGCCGGCGGCCACACACTATTTTTTTGCACGTTGGAAGTTGGAACAGCACCAATAATGAATATGAATACGATGATGACGACGAGCTTGTCCTCCAATGTAGCATGGGTATCGTGGATATGCTCATCAGAAAAATGTGTAAATTTGTTGTTTCTAATTTAGCACCCAAACTTTGAATCTTCCTTGTCTGTACCCCTTGAAACTTTTGTTCTCAAATTGACACTACCGTCACTTTAATCGTACCATAGGGTTAAGTGACATGTGAGCCCACCTGTTTAAAAACTAACATGTCCCTGCCTCATTACATAAGCAAGAAGAGAAAGGGGATCGTGTTATCCGTAGAGCAATGCACATGCCGCAGCCTTCTCTCAGCCGAAGGGGTCACGAAACGCATCCGACATCACACGGTGGCCATGCACACGCCATTGTGGTTGTGCAGCAGCAGCTAGCGTCCATCCCCGCGGTGCCCGGCCCATCGCGCCACCTCCGATCCCAACCACCGACCGGGCCGTCGGTCTGCATGAGAGCTGAGCGTGAGGATCGGAGCACGATGACATTGAGGTTGGAGAAGGTATTTGAGTGGGTGGTGCACGATGCCGTCGGCGAGCAGGAGCATGAAGGCTAGCTGCGTGGACAGGGGGACAGCAGCAGGGATAAGGTAGTCACGGGCACGTATGAGGAGCCATAGGAGAAGAGGAGTTTTTTCACGCCCAAAAGTACGCCGACGACAGTAAAACAATTATGCATGTATTCCAAGGAACAGCAGCCATGTGAAAAAAGAAAAAAAAAAGGTGCCAAAACATATGTCCGTACACAAGAGAAACTAAAGGAGGGACAGAATCGTCCTTTTGAGTTTGAGGTAACACCGATAGATGTCTACAGTGATAATTTGGGAATAAAAATTTCAAGAAAGTCTAGACAAGGAACATTTTAAGGACGATTTTTTTGTCAAATAAGGAATTTTCTCTATATTACACTACTATAGAAACGACAATCACTGCCGACCCATCACTACCGGTTTTGTTTAGGCCGGCAGTGATGTCTCTTCACTGCCGATTCAAGCTCTGACAGACCCCCAATTATTGGGGGCACGAGCTGAACCGGTAGTGAAAGACCACATCACTGCCGGTTCGTGGCTTGAACCGGCAGTGATAGGCTGCCGGTTCAAGCCATCAACCGGCAGTGATGTGGTCTTTCACTGCCGGTTCGTGGCTCCAACCGGCAGTGATGTTGTGTACAGTATAAAGCACGCGATCTCCTCTCTCCCTCCTCTGCCCAACAGTACACAACAGTGCTCGGAGCTCCCTCTCTCCATTGTTGCGGCTGGTGGATTTCTTGATCTCCATTTTTAGCTCATCTTCACTCTTGGATTCTCATATCTTCTTGCTCATGGTTAGTAACAAGCATAATTCTTTAGAATTGTTGGTTTACATTGTTTTTATGTGTAAATCTATAGTTTAGAGCTATGCTAGTTTTCATGATCAAGAAGGGAGATGTTGCAATTTGTGTCAATTTTTGTGTACCTTTTAGATCTAAAAGTATTTAGAAAAATTGTAGCACTTTGTTTTTATTGGATAATTATTGTATAATCATTGAGTAGCTAGGTTCGAAAGATTCGTCTTGAAAATTATGGATAAAAATTGTAATTAGTTATATTTATTACTTACATTTAATACTCCATGCATGTATTAAAGATTTGATGGGACGTGGAATAGATTCGGTATTTATTACTTACATTTAATATTCCATGCATGCATGCATTTAATATTTACATTTAATACTCTATGTATGTATTTAATACTCACATTTAATACTCCATGCATCCACCTATTTTGTTGTCTCACTTTTTATAGCGCGATCAAATTCAAATTATAAAGAAAAAAATATTGTTCAAAAATGCTCCTATTAATATGTTCCTATGTTTTCTCTGCTCTGTCCATTTTATCAGTGCAGACATGGCTCGAGGAGGGATGTACGATCTGTCACATACAGACCCACGGTACTTGACGGACATCGACGATTTCATCAAGCGAGCTAGAGCCAATGCTAGGGACTCACATCTTGTATTCTGTCCATGCAAAGACTGCAAGAATACGAGAAAATAGGGCGACGTGAAGCATATACGTTTGCACTTGATCACAAGGGGGTTCATGAGAAACTACACGATTTGAAATTTACATGGAGAGGTTGGTCAAAATGTTAATACTGATGTGCCCATGCCTAGTGTATCCCTGAATGCATTATTGTCTGTTCATGAGTACACCGAACATGTACCTACCAATGATGATGTGTTTATGAATACATTAGCTGACGACACTAAGGAAAATGATGGCATTTCACAGCTTCTACATAATGTGCATGGGGGATTCCTTAGTGCTTCACAGTTGAAAAAACTGGAGATGATGAGAAAGGATGCAAAAACACTATTGTTTCCGTGTCGCCCAATAAGCAAACTGGAAGCCAACATCATGCTATTGGAGTTCAAATCAACGAATGGGTTGAGTGATAAAGGCTTCGATAACTTGTTAGTTATACTACATAAACTGTTCCCGGAGGTCGAGTTAGCAGAAAAGACTTACCTTGCGAAGCAAATAATTTGCCCAATTGGCCTCGAGGTTGAGAAAATCCACGTGTGTTTCAACGACTGCATATTGTACCGTGGAGAGAAATACAAAGACTTGGATGCATGTCTCAAGTGTAAAACTCCCCGATACAAGCAAGGGCCATCAAATGATGGAAGCAAGACCAGAGGAGAACCAGTAAAGTCCATGTGGTATTTTCCTATAGCTCCACGAGTGCATAGGTTGTTTACAAATGAGAAGTCAGCCAAGCTGTTGCGTTAGCACGACAAAGAGCGAAAGAAAGATTCAATGATGAGACACCCCACCGATGGGTCGGACTGGAGGACTATCAACACTATGTTCTATAAGAACATCGGTGGAGAGGTAAGACATCTGTGGTTTGCTTTGAGCACGGATGGGATGAACCCGTTTGACCAGGTGAGAACCAATCATAGCACTTGGCCAGATACAACCTTCCACCCTGGCTTTGTATGAAACAGGTATACGTCCAGATGCCATTACTAATCCAAGGACCAAGACATCCTAGTAATGATATTGATGTGCTTCTACAACCAGTGATCGATGAACTACTACAGATGTGGGAGACAGGTGTGAAGGATGTCTGGGATGAGTACAAAAAAGAACATGTCACGGTAAAGGTTATACTTATCGCTACAATCACCGACCTACCAGGGTGAGGTTCCTTGTCTGGAGAAAAGACAAAAGGATACACTGGGTGTGTCGAGTGCTTGGACGAGACTAATGCTACACATCTACCAGAAAATAGGAAGATGGTCTACATGGGACACCGTAGGTTCCTACGTCGTGATCACCCTTACCGTAGGAATACAAAAGATTTTAATGGGACTACTGAGAAACGTGGACCTCCAAAGTATCGAGACGGGAAATAGCTGCTTCAACAATTAAGCAAACTCACAAATGTTGTCCTTGGGAAAGGGGGCGGGGCAGTAACAGCGCCAACCGATAGTTGTAGAGAATTAAAAATTATGCAACTTTTATGTTTGGAGTTTTTCAAGTTCTAGTAAAAAATCAGGAGTAATTTGAATTCTAAAGCAAAAGGCAGATTTAAAAAAATACACACATCACTTCCGGTTATAGAGGAACCGACAGTGATGTGCCTCTATCACTGCCGGTTCGAATAACCAACCGACAGTGATGCGCCATCATCACTGCCGGTTCAAAAGAACCGGCACTGATGCGCACTCGTCACTGCCGGTTCCTATTACAAACCGGCAGTGATAGGGGACATCACTGCCGGTTGGTATCTAGAAACGGCAGTGATGAGGCCGAGTATATAAGGAAAGGGCGCGATCTGAAATTTCCATACTCGCGCCCATTCCACAGTTAGCCATTTCTGCTCGACGCCGCCCGAGCTCTAGCCCGACGCCGCCGCTCGACGCCACAGAAGGAGCTCCGACGACGCTCGAGCTCGCCACCGCTCCTGCCCGACGTCGCTGCCGCCCGACGCGCCGCCTTCGCCGACTCCCGACGCACCGACGCTCCCCTCCGATGCTCAAGCTCGGCCAGTGCACGCGCCGCCGTCGCCCGACGCAGCAGGAGCTCCCCGCAGCTCGAGCTCGACTTCAGACCACCCTACACAGGTGCATTGACGCCGCCATAGGAGCTCCTCGACGGCGCCGCTGAGCTCCTCACGCCGCCACCCCTCTCTCGGTGAGCTGCCCCTTAGGTGTTCGACACAATGTCCATAAGGAGTTGCTGGGAAGAGGAGAGGAAGAAGGAAGAGGAGAGGAGAGGAGAGGAGCGTTGACGCATTGGGAGTTAGAGAGAGATAGAGATTAGAGAGAGAGAGAGAGAGGAAGGAGAAGGATGGAGAGGAGAGAGGAAGGAAGAAGGAAGAAGGAAGAAGGAGATAGAAAGTTAGAGAGTTAGAGAGAGATAGAGATTAGAGAAAGATATGCTTGTATATATGATTCACTTATGCTTGTGGAGATGCATGACTTACCCATAGAAATAGATAGATACACTTATGCTTGTATATATGTCATCATCCTATGCTTGTATATATGATTCACTTATGACTTATATATAGCTTGTAAACCCCCCTATCACTTATGACTTATGATTCACTTATGACTTATCACTTATGCCTTATATAGAGAGATAGCTTGTATATAGAGATGTATAACATGGCTTTAGAGAGATAGAGATAGAGAGATAGAGATAGATGGAGAGATGTATAACATGACTTGTCTATATACTTATCTATATTTTGTGGAGACACATTTTGTGGTGATGCATGACTTGTCTATATACTTATCTATATAATCGAAATTCATGTCCAGAAACATGACAATTAAGCGCCGATTCACCACCCGTCGCCCTGCGACCGAAGTGCCGGTGGAGCCAACTAGTGGTGGCGGTGTTGAACGTGACCAAGGAGCCGATGACAACCAGCAAGGGGATCAAAGACCTTGGAGCCCTAGCCATATGCTAAATCTAGAAGAGGGCCAAGGAGACGAGGTAATAACTTAGGTCATACCTAAAAACACGGTAGATATAGCCAGAAAAGTTTGATGGGGACTTATTTATAAATTTTGAAGCAGGTTCCGCCGGAAGGTCCAAGTACTGGTGAGAGTTCCAGAAGGACTAAGCGTGGTGCAACCAAGCTCCCTCACACAACTAGACACTGGCACATCTCTTAGTTCGACCAACTAGGGGAGCCGGTGGAGCCTATTAAAGCATTGGGCCCATACAAGAGTACCATCGGGGCACTTGTAAGGGACTTCATCCCGATCAAATACAGGAAGTGGAATGACAGTGAGCAAGACCCGTGGAGGGTTCCAGAAGTAGAGAAGGAACTAGTTTGGAACAAGCTCAGAGGGTATTTCACTTTCCCTAATGATTATGATGAAGCGACAGTCAAGAAGAGGGCCAAGGAAATCATGGGTCACTCCTTCAAGAATTTCAAGGGAAAGTTGCACAAGCTCATCAAGGAGGAAAAAGAACCAAATTTTGCGGGAGGTGAATTCAGCAAGCAGAGGGACTTCTGGGAGGAGTTCAAGGCTTACAAGCTATCCGAAGAGGCCAAGGCATCAAGAGAAAGAAACAAAGCAAACTCGCTTAGGTCAAATAATCCTCACCGCCTAGGATCGCGTGGGTATGTAAGGAATATTCCGGATTGGGATGCCCAAGTCGAAGCACTAGAGCGGAGCAGCGTTACGCCTCAGACAAGCGATTGGCAGCCTAGATGAGTGAACTACCTACTCGCAAGGGGGGCACGATACAATCCTGACGGGAGCCTTTTCGCCAGCGCTGAACCCGTCACGGATCTCCTCTAGAAGATTTCCACGATCACTGACGAAGTGCATAGAGGGGCTCGCAGGTCGGATAGAGAAAATGACGTGCTCACGCAAGCACTTGGAACCAAGGAGCACCCCGGTCGCACTAGAGGAGCCGGGGTAATTCCTTGAGAGAAAGCATTTGAAGGTGAATCTGCTTCCTATAGGATGCGAGAACACAAAGAGAAGAGGAGTTCCAAAGGATGCGAGAGGAGCTAGAATAGAGCATGGAAGCACGGATAGCTGCTCAAGTGGCGAGCACTATGCAAACCATGTGTTCGAGTCAAGGGCCGCATGCAATCCCTGCTTTGAATAGCCCAGTGCTCGGCAAGGGCCGCAGTAGCTGTGGCTCAACCCCTATGCCTGACGAAGAAGAGGTCAATGCTCCTCATCCGGTGGATGACATAACAGAACCTGTGAATGTCAGGTTGTACATCCATCAGCAGTGGACCAAAGACAAGGTGGCAGTCGGACAAGCATTTCCTAGAGGAGAGAACGTCATTCATGGCAAGTCAGTGCCACTCGGGTATGTCAGGGTCACCTTTCCCAGTGGAGGAAGAAAGGTGAAAGACCTTGTTTGGTTTTGGTTAATTGATAAAACCTATAGACTAACCCTTGAACTAAGTGTATGATCAAGATAGGGTGGTTCACGTTGAGACATGAAGCTAGATGAAAGATCATGATGGATCAAGTGCTCCATGACTAAGGAAAAGAAGAAAGAGAAAAACAAAAATGGGCTCAAGGCAAAGGTATATCATAGGGCCATTTTTGGTTTAGTGATCAAGACACTATAGAGAGTGTGATCACCTTTAGGATAGATAGCCGTACTATTAAGAAGGGAAAACTCGTTTTGATTACGGTTATCATGTGGCACTAGGTCATTTGCATTGCATATCTAAAATGAACCTAAGTGACACAAAGAACTAAATATAATCCAAGAAATATATGTTACAAAGGCTAACATAGGTGAACAAGGTTTGGATCATAAGGTGTTAGCACTTGAAGACTTGGAGAAGAAAGAGGCAACTCGTTTTGGGACTCAGAAGGGCTCCGGACGCAAGGTCTGGACGCTAGTGAGATGCAGTTCAGACCAATGAAGATGTGTCCGGAAGCACACCCTAAGGCTCGGCCTCGGCGCACAGGAGGTCCGGACGCAGAAGTGAGTCCAGACGCTGACTCTGGTCACACGTCCGGAGCTCGGCGCTCTCTAGACCTCTCTGCTCAGATGATCCGGATGCAAAGCTTGGTCCGGACCGAGGCAACCGAACGCGTGTCCGGAGCTCGGAGCTCTCTGGACCCCTCTCTGGACTGGGTCCGGACGCAAGGCGAAGAGGGTCCAGACGCTACTGTGTTGTGCATCCGGAGGCTACATGTCGGCACAGTCAGGGCGCCAACGGGCGAATTCAAAATGGAGGAGGGTCCGGACGCATGCGCGATGGTCCGGACCCCCCATGCAAAGTGCGTCCAGAGCTACGCAGATTCGAGTGAAAAGGAGCAAAACGGTTAGCTCGGTTTGGATGGCTATTTAAGTGGATTGGTCGGCTCCTAGGGCTCACTCTTGCACCTCTCATTCATTTGATATACTTGTGCTTGCTTGAGATAGCCCCCAACTCACTCTCTTCACTCTTGTTGCATATTTGTGAGAGTTTGAGTGATCCAAGTGCATTGATCATTGCATTGCATCTTAGTGGCACTTGGTCATCGTCATCGCCGTGTGGTTTCTTGTTATTCTTGGTGTTTGCCAACACCTAGACGGCTTGGCGATTGTGGAGAAGCTTCGGCGAAATTGATGATTGTTTGCGGCTAACTTCGGTGATTGTGAGAGGGCTTGTACCCACCTCGGTGGAGAGCCAAAGGGTAACTCTAGTGGATTGCTCGTGTCATTGAGTTACTCTCATTTGGGTGGATTCTTGTGGCGCCCGAGTTAGTGATTTAGGCTTGTCATTGCCTATTATCCACCGAATCACCACTTGAGTAGTCGACACAACGGGGACTAGCTTGGTGGCAACCAAGTGAACCTCGGGAGAAAAATCGATTGTCATCTTGTCTCCCGGCTACTCTTTGGTATTCATTGTGATTGGTTCATCCTATTGACATCCATCCATCACAAGGCATCGGTATAGCAATCACCTCCTATCTTGTATTTACTATTTCATATCTTGTCTAGTTAGCTTGCTAGTTAGCTTCTTTAGTAGTTGTTCTTGCTAGCTTGTGCTAAGTGCTTTAGGTTCTTGCTATTGATTGACAAGCACTTAGTTGACTAGAATTGCATTGGATAGGTGGCTTTGCACCCCAAGTAGAGCTAGAGCAAAAAGCTTCACTCAAGTATTATCTAACCATTTTCTCTAGTGATTTGTAGAATTTTTATTAGGCTATTCACCCCCATCTAGCCATCTAGGACCTTTCAAGTGGTATCAAAGTCGTGGTCACTGCTATTATCAAGGCTTGACAACCTTCGGTGTTAGTGACGACTCAAATATCATTCAACCATGTGGGGAGCAAACCACCAATGTTTGATGGCACATCATTTGATTATTGGAAGAGGAAAATGAAGATGCATCTAGGCTGATTACATAAGAAGGTGTGGAGTGCGACCAAACATGACTTTGTCATTCTTGATGAAGCCGCTCCCACACCTAGAGAGCAAGAGAACCGCCAATGCAACACCATGGCACTCAATGTTATCTACAATGGCATTGATTCCAAGGTGTTTGAACAAATCAAAGATCTAGAGAAAGCAAGTGAAGTGTGGAAGAGATTAGAAGATGCATATGAGGGCACTTCAACGGTAAAGAATGTCAAGCTATATATGCTCAAGGACAAGCTATCTCACTTCAAGATGAAGGATAATGAGTCCACCCCGGAGATGTTTCATAGGCTCCAAGTGATCATCAATGATCTCAAGAGCTTGGGTGAGAAGGTCAAAGATGAAGACTTCTCAAACTGCTTTCTTGGTTGTTTTCCCAAGAAATACAAAACCTTGAGGCAAATAATTAGGAGAGATGGTTTGGACAAGATCACTCCCAATGAAGTACTTGGTGAGATCATGACCGAAGAGCAATACAATGAGGAAAGTGAACAATAAGAGGTCAAGGAAGAAAAGAAAGAAAAGAAGAGCTTAGCATTCAAAGCTTCTTCATCCAAGAGCAAGGGCAAAGCAAAGAAGCAAGAGTCAAGTGATGATGAAGAAGCTAGTGATGATGATGATGATATGATGGCCCTCTTCGTGAGTAACTTTTGCAAGTTCATGAAGAAGAAGGGCTATGGTGCTAGAAAGAGAAGAGATAACTTCAAGGGCAAAGAATATGAGAAGAGATGCTACAAATGCAAGAGCACCAGTCACATGATTGCGGATTGTCCCAATCATAGTGATGATGATGAGAAGAAGAAGAGAAAGCATGACAAGAAGGAGAAGAAGCTATCCTTCACCAAGAAGAAGAAGGGTGAATCCTATGTGGTGACTTGGGATGATAGTGACTCTTCCAATGATGACTCTAGTGATGATGAAAGGAAGAAGTACAAGAAGAAGGTTATGGCAAGCATTGCTATCAATAACAAGCCATCCATCTTCTACACTCCATCATGCTTCATGGCTAAGCCAACCAAGGTACAATCTCATGATGATAGTGATAGTGATGATGATAGTAGTGATAATGAGGAGGAGTACTCTAAGGAAGAACTAGTTGATATGATGAAGCAAACTTATGAGTGCTTTGATAAGAAGAGAAAGGAGTGCAAAGAATTGAACAAGAAGCTTAAGGCTCTTGAACAATCCTTTGATGAGCTCAATGGCTCTCATGAGAGGCTAATGGAAGTCCATGAGAAGCTTGAGAGGACTCACTACAAGCTTGAAAAGGCTCACTCCTCTCTCCTTGATCAAAGCAAGGATAAGGTTGTTGCATCATGCAATGTTGGAGTAACTTGTGATATTCTAGATGAATCATTTTTCACTCCTATCATTGTTGCACCAACCGAAACACAATGTAGCACCTCCACTTGCACATCTACTAGTACTAGTGATAGCTCAAAGGATGATGCTACACTAGTGATTGAAAATGAAAAATTGAAAAATGATGTTAATGAACTCACTCATGCTTTGGGTAAGGCATATGGTGGAGATGCCCGCTTGCTAAAGTGCTTGGGTAGCCAAAGATTCTCTCATTACAAAGAGGGTTTGGGCTATACCTCCAAGAAGGGCAAGTCGGCCTTTGTCACTCCTAAGCCTAGCTTTGTGAGGAGCAATGGTCGGTTTTGCACAAAATGCAAGCAAGTAGGGCATGTAGACCAATATTGCAAACTTAACATAAGCCAAACCAAGTTTGCTAAAGCTACATCTATGCACTTTGATTCATGTTATATGCTTACCAAAAGTGTTAAAGGTATCATGGCTAAGTATGTTGGCACATCCATAGTTGACCCAAAGAAGAAGGCTATTTGGGTACCAAAATCCTTGGTCACTAACTTTGGAGGACCCAAACAAGTATGGGTACCTAAAAGAAACTAATTTATTTTGTAGGTCAATTACAAAGCCGGAGGAAGGCATTGAGTGCTTGATAGTGGGTGCACTCAGCACATGACCGGAGATTCTAGAATGTTCAAATCAATCAACTCCAACACCAATGATGGCATTGATAGTATTACATTTGGTGATAATGGAAAAGGCAAGGTCAAGGGTCTTGGTAAGATTGCAATATCCAATGACTTGAGCATATCCAATGTTTTGCTAGTTGAGAGCTTGAACTTCAATTTGCTATCGGTAGCTCAATTGTGTGATCTTAGATTCAAATGCATATTTGGAATAGATGATGTAGAGATCATTAGTGTAGATGGTTCAAACTTAATCTTCAAAGGCTTTAGATATGAGAACCTCTACCTAGTTGATTTTAATGCTAGTGAAGCTCAATTGTCAACTTGCTTGCTCACTAAATCAAGTATGGGTTGGTTATGGCATAGAAGGCTTGGTCATGTTGGAATGAAGCAATTGAATAGATTGATCAAACATGACTTAGTAAGAGGCTTGAAAGATGTTGTATTTGAGAAGGACAAACTTTGTAGCTCTTGTCAAGCCGGCAAACAAGTTGGTAACACCCATCCAAAGAAGGGCATGATGAGCACTAGTAGAGCACTTGAGTTGTTGCACATGAATCTCTTTGGACCAAAAACTTACACAAGTATTGGAGGCAACAAGTACGGTTTTGTCATAGTGGATGATCTTACAAGATACACTTGGGTATTCTTTCTCAATGACAAGAGTGATACATTTGCAACCTTCAAATCTTTTGTCAAGAGATGTCACAATGAGTTTGAAACAACCATCAAGAAAGTGAGAAGTGACAATAGAAGTGAATTCAAGAATACAAGACTTGAAGAGCTATGTGATGAGCTTGGAATCAAGCATCAACTCTCAGCCAAGTACACTCCACAATCAAATGGCCTTGTTGAGAGGAATAATAGAACATTGATTGATATGGCAAGATCTATGCTTAGTGAGTACAATATGAGTCAATCCTTTTGGGCCGAAGCTATCAACACCGCTTGCTACTCTAGCAATCGGTTGTATTGTCATCCATTGATGGAAAAGACTCCATATGAGCTTTTTAATGGAAGAAAGCCCAACATTGCATACTTTAGAGTCTTTGGGTGCAAATGATACATATTGAAGAAAGGCGCAAGACTTGGGAAGTTTGACAAGAAGTGTGATGAAGGGTTCTTACTTGGTTACTCAACCACAAGCAAAGCCTATAGAGTGTGGAATTCGGCTAGTGGTATACTTGAGGAGGTCCATGATGTTGAGTTTGATGAAACCAATGGCTCCCAAGTTGAGAATGAGAATCTAGAAGATGTGAGTGGATCTCAATTGGCAAATGCTATGAAGAGCATGGACATTGGTGATATTCGGCCTAGGCAAGTGATTGATATTGAAGATCATAAAGATCAAGTGCTCAACTCACCTCAAACACAAGCTAGTATCTCTCAAGTGCAAGATCAACAAGTTTCTAGTTCATCTCAACCAAGCTCAAGCAATCAAGTCCCTATCCTCCAACCAACTAACATTGCAAGAGATCATCCCATTGATCAAATAGTTGGTGACATTACAAGTGGTGTTCAAACAAGATCAAGATTGGCATCCTTTTGTGAGCACTAATCCTTTGTATCATCCATAGAGCCAACAAAGGTAGATGAAGCCCTACAAGATGTTGATTGGGTCAATGCTATGCATGAAGAGCTCAACAATTTCACTAGGAACCAAGTTTGGGAACTAGTTGAAAGACCCAAGAACTACAATGTGATTGGCACAAGATGGGTATTTAGAAACAAGAAAGATCAAGATGGTATAGTTGTGAGAAACAAAGCAAGATTGGTAGCTCAAGGATACACTCAAGTTGAGGGTCTTGACTTTGGAGAAACCTATGCTCCGGTTGCAAGATTAGAGGAAATAATAATTCTATTGGCCTATGCATGTGCACACAATATCAAGCTATACCAAATGGATGTGAAGAGTGCTTTCTTGAATGGATACATCAATGAGCTAGTATATGTTGAGCAACCTCCCGGTTTTGAAGATGACAAGAAGCCCAACCATGTGTACAAGTTGAGGAAAGCTTTATATGGCTTAAAGCAAGCACCTAGAGCATGGTATGAAAGATTGAGAGATTTCCTTCTATCTAAAGGGTTCATTATGGGGAAGGTTGATACTACTCTCTTCACCAAGAAGCTTGGCAAGGATCTATTTGTGCTCCAAATATATGTGGATGACATCATATTCGGTTCAACCAATCAAGATTTTTGTGAAGAATTTGGCAAGATGATGGCAAATGAGTTTGAAATGTCAATGATTGGTGAACTTAGCTACTTCCTTGGTCTTCAAATCAAGAAATTGAAGAATGGCACCTTTGTGAGTCAAGGCAAGTACATCAAGGATATGATGAAGAAGTTTGGCTTAGAAGATTCAAAAGGCATTAGCACTCCAATGGGCACTAATGGACACTTGGATAGTGATGCTAGTGGCAATATGGTGGATCAAAAGTTGTATCGGTCTATGATTGGAAGCCTACTCTATGTGACCGCTTCTAGGCCGGATGTGATGTTTAGTGTATGCATGTGTGCAAGATTCCAAGCCTCTCCAAGAGAAAGTCACTTGAAGGCTACAAAGAGAATATTGAGGTACTTGAAGCATACACAAGATGTTGGATTGTGGTATCCCAAGGGGTCAAACTTTGAGTTACTTGGATATTCGGACTCCGACTATGCGGGATGCAAGATTGATAGAAAGAGCACATCGGGCACATGTCAATTGTTAGGCATGTCACTTGTATCTTGGTCATCAAAGAAGCAAAATAATGTTGCACTCTCTACCGCCGAAGCCGAATACATAAGTGTGGGTAGTTGTTGTGCTCAATTACTTTGGATGAAAGCCACTTTGAATGACTATGGGATCAACTTCAAGCAAGTGCCATTGCTATGTGACAATAAAAGTGTGGTAAAGCTCACCAACAATCCGGTTCAACATTCAAGAACCAAGCACATTGATGTGAGATACCACTTCATAAGAGACCATCAACTCAAGGGTGATATCAAAATCACAAGTGTTGGCACCGATGATCAACTTGCCGACATATTCACCAAGCCATTAGATGAGAAGAGGTTTTGCAAGCCAAGGAATGAATTGAACATTCTTGACTTCTCAAATATGTGTTGATGCACCCCCCATATATATGACATGCCTCTCCTTCGAGCTATGCAAGGTACAAGTTGTTTGACATGTCATTCATCCTTATTAGGAATTGTTAGTGCATCTAGACATAAATTCATTAGGCTCATTTATGAAAATCAAATGATTTGATGCTTATATGGTACCACTATTGCCTCTATGCTTGATATGATCTAGTGGTAGCATATGACATATTTGTAGGCTTGCAATCCTAGAACTTGATCTAGATCATGAACTTCAAGTGTTTAGCTCAACATGGGCAAGATAACCATTCTAGGATGTGTGAACAAGCTTGTTCATGGTTTAAACCGAGTTAAATAGCTTGGGGCAAGTAATCTAGATTGAACCACAACTAAGCTTCTCTCCAATAATCAAACCTTTGAGCACATCTTTTATGATAATAGATGACAAATGGGGAGAAGTAAGTAGTACAACAAAAAGAAATATTTTTGAAAATTTTGAAAATGAAAGCACACGAGTAGGGGGAGCAAGCCTATGATTAAAGTTGTTGCATATCTTTGTGCATTCATAAGTGCTTGCTTGCATATGTTTTTTACATTCATGATATGCTTATGTGGTGAATGCTAGAACCTAAATTGATATGGTGTTTGAGGAACTAGCATGCTTAGATTGTTACATCTTTAAGTGGTATTTAGTTCTCTCAAAATGTTTCCAAGTTGTTTGTCAAATGGTTTCTAGGCATTCATGGTGCTAAGGATGGTTTATATTGCACTCCGATTGGTATCACGCTTCAAAGGTCCATCCTACACACCTTAGCATCATTTGGTAGCATTTACTCTCCCACAATTCCTATTCATGCATATGTGATCAAAATGAACCAAACTCATATATCACATATGTAGGGGGAGCTAATACTACCAAAGTGAAAATTTTCATCATATATATTCTTTTGTGAAAGGTTGTCATCAATTACCAAAAAGGGGGAGATTGAAAGACCTTTTTGGTTTTGGTTAATTGATGAAACCTATAGACTAACCCTTGAACTAAGTGTATGATCAAGATAGGGTGGTTCACCTTGAGACATGAAGCTAGATGAAAGATCATGATGGATCAAGTGCTCCATAACTAAGGAAAAGAAGAAAGAGAAAAACAAAAATGGACTCAAGGCAAAGGTATATCATAGGGCCATTTTTGGTTTAGTGATCAAGACACTATAGAGTGTGATCACCTTTAGGATAGATAGTCGTACTATTAAGAAGGGAAAACTCGTTTCGATTACGGTTATCATGTGCCACTAGGTCATTTTCATTGCATATCTAAAATGAACCTAAGTGACACAAAGAACTAAATATAATCCAAGAAATATATGTTACAAAGGCTAACATAGGTGAACAAGGTTTGGATCATAAGGTGTTAGCACTTGAAGACTTGGAGAAGAAAGAGGCAGCTCGTTTTGGGACTCAGAAGGGCTCCGGACGCAAGGTCCGGACGCTAGTGAGATGCAGTCCGGACCAATGAAGATGCGTCCGGAAGCACACCCTAAGGCTCGGCCTCGGCGCACAGGAGGTCCGGACGCAGAAGTGAGTCCGGACGCTGACTCCGGTCACACGTCCGGAGCTCGGCGCTCTCTGGACCTCTTTGCTCAGATGATCCGGACGCAAAGCTTGGTCCGTACCGAGGCAACCGGACGCGTGTCCGGAGCTCAGAGCTCTCTGGACCCCTCTCTGGACTGGGTCCGGACGCAAGGCGAAGAGGGTCTGGACGCTACTGTGCTGTGCGTCCGAAGGCTACACGTCGGCACAGTCAGGACACCAATGGCGAATTCAAAATGGAGGAGGGTCCGGACGCATGCGCGATGGTCCGGACCCCCATGCAAAGTGCGTCCGGAGTTACGCAGATTTCAGTGAAAAGGAGCAAAACGGCTAGCTCGGTTTGGATGGCTATTTAAGTGTCTTCGCCGGCTCCTAGGGTTCACTCTTGCACCTCTCATTCATTTGATACACTTGTGCTTGCTTGAGATAGCCCACAACTCACTCTCTTCACTCTTGTTGCATATTTGTGAGAGTTTGAGTGATCTAAGTGCATTGATCATTGCATTGCATCTTAGTGGCACTTGGTCATCGTCATCGCCGCGTGGTTTCTTGTTATTCTTGGTGTTTGCCAACACCTAGACGGCTTGGAGATTGTGGAGAAGCTTCGGCAAAATTGGTGATTGTTTGCGGCTGACTTCGGTGATTGTGAGAGGGTTTGTACCCACCTCGGCGGAGAGCCAAAGGGTAACTCTAGTGGATTGCTCGTGTCATTGAGTTACTCTCATTTGGGTGGATTCTTGTGGCGCCCGAGTTAGTGGGCTAGGCTTGTCATTGCCTATTAGCCACCGAATCACCACTTGAGTAGTCGACACAACGGGGACTAGCTTGGTGGCAACCAAGTGAACCTCGGAAGAAAAATCAATTGTCATCTTGTCTCCCGACTACTCTTTGGTATTCATTGTGATTGGTTCATCCTATTGACATCCATCCATCACAAGGCATCGGTATAGCAATCACCTCCTATCTTGTATTTACTATTTCATATCTTGTCTAGTTAGCTTCTTTAGTAGTTGTTCTTGCTAGCTTGTGCTAAGTGCTTTAGGTTCTTGCTATTGATTGACAAGCACTTAGTTGACAAGAATTGCATTGGATAGGTGGCTTTGCACCCCAAGTAGAGCTAGAGCAAAAAGCTTCGCTCAAGTGTTATCTAACCATTTTCTCTAGTGATTTGTAGAATTTTTATTAGGCTATTCACCCCCCCCTCTAGCCATTTAGGACCTTTCAAAAGGCCGCGTCTAGTTCACAACTTGGGCACTCATGTCGCCTGACGCAAATGCTTCATCAAGCTAGACGAGCAGCTATCTTCGGAAGATGA
Organism: Microstegium vimineum; assembly: GCA_022036555.1. Classification (NCBI taxonomy): domain Eukaryota; kingdom Viridiplantae; phylum Streptophyta; class Magnoliopsida; order Poales; family Poaceae; genus Microstegium; species Microstegium vimineum. The sequence goes on from CM039135.1 coordinate 43,646,432, forward strand.
TGATGACAGTGAATCATCTCGGTCCCCTCTGCGAAGAGGTTTCTCTCCTCGTCAAGATCCACCAACACCTGACACTGCCAAAGGAGAAGACTCCTCCTCCTCTTTATCCTCCACCAGCTTCAAAGTCCAGAGGACTGGGATCTCGATGGCCTAGCTCTAGATCAGGTTCGTCTTCGCAACAGAGGAGGTCATCAGCTTCGGTTGGCAAAGATCTCAAGATGACTAGTAAAAGGCAGAAGCTAGCGCCGACTGAGGACAAAATTCTACAAGCTAAGATTGCAGAAAAGGCCGCCAAACTTGCCTTGTACAAACGATTGACTTATATACCTGAGAAACAGAGCGAATTTGAAAGGTAAAGGAAAAATCCGGGTAATGTAGAAAGATCTAGAGAAATACACACCTTACAGCAGCCAGAGATACAAACCTTGGCCGCGGACCTGGACATAAGCATGAAGGATGCCGAGAATCTATATTTTGGAAAAACCGAATTTGAAAATGCCAAAGTTGTATACAAGTTTGAACTAGGCAAGCCTATGGTCGCCAGCGAAGAAGAGTATAGAAAATTGCCAACAAACATGCGACAGTTGCATGATTATTACATCATAGACAGTAATAGCAGCGAAGATAAGATAGCAACCTTTGAAGTATGCATCCCTTCCTGTTTACATTTTAATCATCCTGAAGAAGTTGTGCATACTATTCATTATGAAGACCTCTTTCAACTCTTTCAACGACGCTCACTGGATGTGCATATTATGATGATATGGACTCTGTAAGTACCATACCCTAACAACATTATAATAAACTACGTGATCTGCATTTGAATATATCCATGCATGTTTATTTTGCAGGTCTATAGAAAAATTTTGCCTCCAAAAACGAAATAGCATTTTTGACTTCTTGGACCCCATCTTGGTAAATGAGACAACATGCAAAGCCGATCTCCAAGATCCGTATGTCTCAGCAAGTTTGAAGATAGAGTTTGAAAGAATGTTCTCAGTCAGCAAAACAAATGCACTACTAACCTACAATTGTGAGTATGTGTTCTCGACCCTTACTTAAGTGTTTTTTTTCTTGATATATCATTCAATAACATGAGCTTTGTGATTGCAGCAACCATTATGTCCTCGTAGATATAAGTCTTAAAAATTCAACTATCGAGGTGTGAGACTCAAAAAAGAAGCCACTTGAACTTATCGAACCCTAGTCAAAGTGCTAAATATGTAAGTGAACCCAATATCACCACACTATTCAATCACATATGATATTATAGTTAATGTCCTCAGCCTTCACACTTCATTTACATTGTCACATAGAATGAAGGCGTTACCTGATTGGAGAAATATTGAGCCTAAGCTGCAAAAGAAATGGAAAGCCCCATTCAAAGTGGAGTATATGAAGAAGGTCAAGCACCTAGATCAATCAATGGGGAACAACGAGTGCGGGTTCTATGTGATGTGGGCAATGCTTGCCTACTTTGACGCAAAACTAGGAATAGGAGATGACATGGTACGTACGCGTCGTATTATAATTCTATTGTTTTGTCTTACGTATGTGCATCTCAATATCATCTTGTATCAATTTACAGCGCAAAGATCAGGTTGGTAGATTTTGAGATAAGAGGATTTCAAGAGGAGATAGCAGCTCTTATTATGGACGAGATAGTGTATAGAAAAGGATATCTGTCCATTGTGCAGAGTAAGGACTTCAAGAAGATCTACGGAAAAGACCGCCTCGAAGGCTATTGTAATGCGACATTTAATTCAATATTTTAAGTTTTGTTTGGATGTTTTGTAATAATTATTATAAATGTGTGATGGGTTTGTATTGTCACTAGTCCACAACCACCTTCAATTCACATCGATATCAAATGGATCGATAGCAAACACCTCCACGATCTCCCTCCCCACCACCTCTACCCTAAACCCCAAATGAAAATTAAACAATTAATAAAATGCAATTTTAAAAATAATATCACTGTCGGTTCAATTAAAACCGACAGTGATGGCTCAAGCATCACTGCCGGTTTGGCATAACCGGCAGTGATGGTTTGACCTCATCAGTGCCGAATTTTCAGTATGAGATCTTATCTTCCATAAGAGCATCTTCAACAAGGGTCCTCAAATTAAAGTCCCTACTTTTAATTTAAGGGTTTTCCTTATTTTTGAAGTCTTAAATTTATTGTTCATACTCCAGCAGTAGCCCTCAAATTAGGCCCCTCAAATCCTTTAATAGACACTGACAATTAATGTCCACCTGTAGTGATGAGACGTGGGTAAACATCGATCATCAGAGACGAAAAAAAAACACGTTACCTATATTATACGCCTGTGATGTGTCATCTGAGAAAAAAAAACACGTTACCTATATTATACGTCTGTGATGTGTCATCTGAGAGATCTTAAACAAAACACGTCTCTGATGTGAGTAACGACGATCCCTTGTAAATAATAACTACTGTAGAATTTACTGAACCGGTGGTCAGATTTACCTTCGTTTTGTTTTGAGAAGTTTTTCGTGATATTTTTTTAGGTGCACGGAGGCCCGAAAATCTCCTCTTTCATGCCGCATGCATGCAAAGGCTAATAAATACTAATAGAGACGTTTAATACTAATAGAGGGTTTAGATGTAGGGGCTAAAGTTTAGCTCATATCACATTAAACATTTCAGATGCTAATTAGGAAGATTAATCTCTAAATTAGTGTTAAATATCTGACATGACAATCCTAAAGTGCGTCCAGTCACGGTCCGTCGTCGTCGCCTCAGTGTCGGGACCTCACCTCAGCGTCAGAAAAGTTGATCCCCGAATAAAAGAGACGTGCTAAGCTAGTCTGCTGCGTGGGCCCTGTTATCTTTGTATAAGAAGAAGAGGTCATGGCCGCCGTTCATCAGACTGCCAGTCGACAGCCCAACAACAAAAATCAACGCAGCGGCAGCTATGGGAAGAGAGGCGGCGATGGCGGTAGCTCTGCTGGTGGCGCTGGTCGCGGCGGCGGTCACGTTGCCGGGGACGGCAAGCGCGTCGCCGGCGGAAGGGATCCAGCCGCTGTCCAAGATCGCCGTCCACAAGGCCACCGTCGTAATGGAGCCGTCGGCGTACGTGCAGGCGACCCCGTTCCTGCTTGGCGAGCAGGTAATACGCTGTGCCCGTGTTGTTCTTTCATTCATTCTTTTTATATTTTAATAGAAGAGATAGAAAAAGCTAACTCTTAATCAAGAGCTACCTTATAAACACATTTTGAGGTCACGTGAGAATACCGTGTGAACCTAATCATACTATGAAATATTACTAAAAGCTAGTATTATTAGAGATGTTGGTTTGGAGCTAGTGATTGACTTATATCATTACGGGTGCCCTCACAATATGTCATTAACACTTTCTTCAAAGCAATTACTGGAACTACAACGTTGGTAGTTACTTTTTACAAGTCAACGGTGGTGGAGTTGTTTTTCTCTCCCATCTTAAAATAGATTAAAATTGAGTTGGTGGAGTTGTTTTTGTGCTTCTCCAACCAAACGGCCTTAAAGAAAAATGCTCTAGACGAGCCCCGAAAACCCCATTGACTAAAGGTTCTGCGCATAACTAGAACTAGAAATTGTAACTTCACACGCACGAGCCCTATACCGATTGGACGTGGTGCCCTTCTTCGCTGTCATCGATGGATATTGAGGAGACGAGTGGGCGCGGCACCGATTGTGCACTAATTTAGAGAGTTAAATAGTTATTACAATACTAATTGCAATATGGAGACTAATTTACAAATAAATTTATTAAATCTAATTAGTTCAGAATTTAATAATATAATGCTATATATAATATGTGAACATTCAAGTCGACCAAACACTTCCCCAATACTATAAGGAGCAACAGAGACCATTAACAGGCTGGATAGCTACTACTACCATTCTCAGCCGGGATCCCGGATCCGGCCGTCATTCAGGACAAAAAGTAGTGCTACCTGCTGCCTGCCAAAAAGCCTGGCCGTCCGTGGAGTAGAAAACGCAGGACTATTAAATTCGCCGTCGTTAGCGGCCTGCGTCAGCCGGACACGCCGTCACCGGTAGACTATTGTCTACTGTCGTTTTAGGGCACGGTTGGTAGATCTGACCCATGTTCACTTGGTTTATCAGCCACCGAAACAGTAAACGATATCTGATCGCTTTTCAGCCACCAAAATGATGAAACGAACAGGGTGTAGCTCCTAGTAGTTCTTTAGTTGTGCTTCAAAATTCACCAGTGAAATGATTTTGTGGCTGAAAATAATTTTCTTTTGGTTTTTTACTCTAAACTCTTAATATTAGTATAGAGAATCACCTCACAAAATAACTGAAACAATTTTTTTCAACTCTCAACCTTTTAGTTCATTTCAGAAAATCGCTTCGTAGAATCAGTAGAGAATTATTTCTCGCTGAAAAATGTATTTGACAGTCACTGAGAATCTACTCCATATAGCCCTGCCAAACGGAATGAGATCCTCTAACTTCACCCGAAACGACTGCACCTGCAGTCAGCGCATCTACGCCCTTTGTTGAAGATCGGACGCTTGTGTGCATTGGCCAATAATTTTTGTCCTCACAGCCTGCTGGTTTGGCTCAACTACAGCCCGCTCGTGAAGTCTCACGCAGCTCTTGAGTTGTCGAGTCGCTGGGCATCTAGCGACGCGAAGCCATACGCCGCTAGCCGCTTTGCTCTGCGCCGCGCTGCTAGCCGCGTCGACGCTAGCATCCGTGCGGTGCGCCGCCGCTCGTCGTTGTGTGCTCCCTTCGGTGGTCCGCGTGCGCAGCCGGCCATGGCTAAGTGCTCTCCTCTGTGGTCTGCAGTGTTGTTCCCCTCTGAGGGACACGATGCAGCAGCAAGTGAGCGACAGACTTGTTCTTTGGCCAAGGCCCAGTAGACGAGTGACCTACAGGCTTGAAGCTGCGTCCTTCGATCTTCAACGAACGGCAAAGATGTGCTGACTGCAGGTGCAGTCATTTCACGTGAAGTTAGAGGATCTCATTCCGCCAAACGACCCTTTAAACCGACGTGACTCCAGCGCAGACCCGTGATGTACGGATAGCACTAGCTGTTGTAGTTTCCATGGCGTGGTCGTCGTGAGGCGCTGCGGCGGCGGCGACATGGTGGCCACTATGGTGGCGCTGGTCAGTGAGCGTGTCCCTGTCGGAAGGGATCCAGCCTCTGTTCAGGATCGCCGTGCACAAGGCCACCGTCGAAATCCAGCCGTCAGCCTACGTGGAGGCGACACGTACTCGTACGTGCCCTTCTCACGCTAAGGTGGTCGGCAACTTAATTAGATTAACATTTGCGGTTGGGATTTTTTTTAGACTTTGTTTAGATGGACATGTATATAACTCAAGCCATATGTATTGGAGTGTATTACAATAGAACTTAGTTTAAGTATACTCTAATCCATTTTACATGTGGGTTGAGATAAATATATAAAAATTGAAACAAGCTAAGCCCTTAATCATTTTTAATTAATATTTTATTAATGATAACCACGATAAAAAAGAATAATCAAATTAGTACTTTGATCACGCTAGCGCGGGTGGCACGACCAAACCAAGCTATCGTGCCACATACAGTGGCGAATGAGGATGGCTGGCATGACGGGCCGCCTTAGAAAGTGGGCCGGGCCGAGCAAACCTAATTAGAAAAGCCTTCCCGGGACACGACCCAAACTCTTTCACTTGCTTTTTTGACAAACTTTTTTTAGTTGCACTTGCTGCACACAATGCATGTCTACATGCTTGATTGGTTCTCAAACCTTTTGAACGTGGCAGGGAGAAGACACGGAATGGGTAACTGTGAAGTACGGCTGGACAGACCCGTCCGACGACGACTGGATCGGCGTCTTCTCTCCAGCTGAATTCAAGTAAAGTTTCACGCTTCATTGGTACTCTGTACTACAGTACGTTGTTTGCAACTCGATCCATCATCAAACGGTGGTGTGTTATGTATGTATATGCAGCTCTTCGGCTACGTGTCCTAACCCATGGCCAGCAGAAGAACCCTATCTCTGCACAGCACCCATCAAGGTAACTGTAGTAGCGCCCGTGCTATAGTACTAATTTGCAACTGTATCAGCCAGGCTCTAATATATACTGCACTAGTATCTAATGCCTCAACTATGAATTTGCAATTGCAACCTTCCCGTGCTTGAACTATGAATTGAAGAAAATATATATATATATCCAATGTCTGAACTTAATATGTAGAGGACCATCTTTAGTTCTTTGACTCAAAAAGGTTTGTGCATGTGTGTTGCCCTCAGTATCAATTCGCCAACTACTCGGAAAACTACATCTACTGGGGCAAGGGCAGCATCCGTCTGCAGCTCATCAACCAGCGCTCCGACTTCTCCTTCGCCCTCTTCACCGGCGGCCTCGACAACGTACGTCATGACCGAGCTCTGCTACGTAGTTAACTGCTCATTAATTAAAGCAAGGCCGGCCGTCTCATCGTTGCGCATCATCCATCCATTCGTGCAGCCGAAGCTGATCTCGGTGTCGGAGCCGATCTCGTTCAAGAACCCCAAGGCGCCCGTGTTCCCGCGCCTCGCGCAGGGCAAGTCCCACGACGAGATGACGGTGACATGGACCAGCGGCTACGACATCAGCGAGGCATACCCGTTCGTGGAGTGGGGCGCCCTGGTCGCCGGCGCCGCCGCTCAGCAGCTCGCGCGCGCCCCCGCCGGGACGCTCACCTTCAACCGCGGCAGCATGTGCGGCGAGCCGGCGCGCACCGTCGGGTGGAGAGACCCCGGCTTCATCCACACCGCCTTCCTCAGGGACCTCTGGCCCAACAAGGAGTACTACTACAGGATCGGGCACGAGCTGACGGACGGGTCGGTGGTGTGGGGAAAGTCCTACACGTTCCGCGCGCCGCCATCGCCGGGGCAGAAGTCACTACAGCGCATCATCGTGTTCGGCGACATGGGGAAGGCAGAACGCGACGGGTCGAACGAGTACGCGGCGTACCAGCCGGGTTCGCTGAACACGACGGACACGCTGATCGATGACCTGGACAACTACGACATCGTGTTCCACATCGGCGACATGCCGTACGCGAACGGGTTCATCTCGCAGTGGGACCAGTTCACGGCGCAGGTGGCGCCCATCACGGCTCGGAAACCTTACATGGTGGCGAGCGGCAACCACGAGCGGGACTGGCCCGACACGGCGGCGTTCTGGGACGTGAACGACTCCGGCGGCGAGTGCGGCGTCCCCGCCGAGACATACTACTACTACCCCGCCGAGAACCGGGCCAACTTCTGGTACAAGGTGGACTACGGCATGTTCCGTTTCTGCGTCGGCGACTCCGAGCACGACTGGCGAGTCGGCACGCCGCAGTACGAGTTCATCGAGCACTGCCTGTCGACGGTGGACCGGAAGCACCAGCCGTGGCTCGTCTTCGCGACGCACCGCGTGCTGGGGTACTCGTCCAACGCGTGGTACGCCGGCGAAGGGTCGTTCGAGGAGCCTGAGGGTAGGGAGCACCTGCAGAGGCTGTGGCAGAAGTACCGCGTCGACATCGCCTTCTTTGGCCACGTGCATAACTACGAGAGGACCTGCCCCATGTACCAGAGCCAGTGTATGACCCGCGAGAAGAGCCACTACTCCGGGACCATGAACGGGACCATCTTCGTCGTCGCCGGTGGCGGTGGCTGCCACCTGTCGGAGTACACCACGGCGATCCCTAAGTGGAGTATCTACCGTGACAAGGACTACGGGTTCGTCAAGCTCACGGCGTTCAACCACTCGTCGCTGCTGTTCGAGTACAAGAAGAGCAGCGATGGCAAGGTCTATGACTCCTTCACCATCGACAGAGACTACCGCGACGTGCTCCGGTGCGTGCACGACAGCTGCTTCCCCACCACGCTCGCCACCTAATTAAGCCACTGTTTAAGACACTGGTTTTGGCAATTTGGCTAGCTTTGGTCCAAATAAAACGTGTCACTTAGGTCAGTTTTAATGGAGAGTTTTATGGTGTTATTTCGAGGACTGTTATGTCATATGAAATAAAATGAAACTCAGATAAAATAACCATTTTCAGTGGAGAGTTTTCTGGTACAAGGTCGCCTACGGCGTATTTCGGTTCTGCATGAAGGCAAAACCGACAGGAACATTTTGATCTCCAGTAGTGATCGCTGGCTGACTCGGATCGGATGTGCCCGGCGCTGTCCGGTGTACCAGGGCCCGTGCGTGAGCGGCGAGAGCCGGCCGGTACTCCTGGACGACGAACAGCACCGTCTTCAAGCTGAGCCACCTGCCGGAGCACGAGACGGCGATCACCCAAGTGGAGTATGGGGGTGTTTAGATCCAAAACCAAAATGCAAAATGACACTGTAGTATTTTTGTTTGTATTTGATAATTATTGTCCAATCATAAAGTAATTAGGCTCAAAAGATTCGTCTCTCCAATTCCAGATGAACTGTGTAATTAATTATTAATTTAATCTACATTTAATCATCCATATATGTGTCCAAAGATTCGATGTGATGGAGAATCTTGAAATATTTTGGATTTTGAGGTGGAACTAAACACCCCCTATATCTTGCATCCGTGACAAAGACTACGGGTTCATGAAGATCACCTGCTATTTCCATTTTCAGTGATATATTTGCAAGGAAAAGATGTTTAAGTGGCTGCTTGCCCAGGCTCATAATCACATTCACCCTGCTACCTGTAGTACTTTTCCCCTGAGAAGGCAACTTCCCTGATCACAGGTTATTAGTCTCGACGACTTGTTGGATTGGACGCCATGGGCCCATGGCAGTAAGGCCCTCTGTTAGGTATCCGCTAAGTTCACGGGCTGGAGATAAGCGGATTTGAATGGCTGACATCCGCCACAGGGTAAACCACCGTGTCGTCAGCCGACAAGCTTTCAACAGCAGAGAGTATATCCATCTTCCACCAACAAAAGGAAGAGGAAGGCGATTTTCTCGTTGATATCTTATTCCACTTTGATTCTGAGCCCATTTTCGAAGGAAAAACCACGGCAACATTCGATGCTCGATTCAGACACGGCACCGCAACCATGTTCGTCCTGTTTCTTGAAATTGTCACAAACTATCGGCCGAATTGGGTTCTTCCGGTTCGTCTGACGTTCCGAATGGCGAGTCTCAGCTCTCAGGCTCTCAGCCACCTTTCTTGGCAACTTGCGATTCCTGAACTACCTTTCTTGGCAACTTGCGATTCCTGAACTGGGACATGGTTTTGCGGTAAGAAGGGAGGTTGCTACACCTCCCGCTGACATGACACATCTAGTTCTGCAACGTGACATGCCAACACGAGGCACTGATACTTATCCAAAAAAAAAAACGAGGCACAACATGATATTAGGATGCCCTGTTACCATTATAGGCTTGAATTAAAGACGAGCAACATGATTGATGTCATAATAGAAGGTAAAACCAGACATGTATTTTTAACTACCCTGCTCTGAGTTCAGGAAAAAAAAAATGGATGCTGTGGATATCCTATGTCTATGTCTCGTGGTTAGGAACAAACAAGAGCACGAAAGTTTCAGCTAGCAGAAGCCTTGCCGCCAACCCAACCGTCAGGGCAACCAAGCAATTGTTATGTTACTTTCAGATCTACCAGCCAGTGGCCAAAAAAAGTGGCACATCGCTCTCCAAAGGGTGGCACATGTCCAACAAAGTTTAAAGCGGCTCACCCATTACTTCTCCAGTAGCGTGCAGGAAGCTCAGCTCACGCCTGAAGCCTCCGGAATTCAATCAGCTCAAGATGCAGCGCAGCCATCAGCACGATGTAGCACACTCATCTTTTTGTTTCATTCATTAGTAGCCCACATGAATTGAATGAAAAGGAGAAACGTCCCAAGAGTGAAGAGACGAGATCATCTTCCCAACTTTTCCAGAATTAATTATTACCACTAAGGCTACTGTTATTATATTGATTAAAAGTTTCAAAAGGCCACCAGATCAGCTAGAGAGAGTAGAGAGAGACCCTTCTTCGCAAAGCTTCGGCCCTCCGTTGCATTGCAGCTCTCATGGCGGCACCAACCACACCACACCACAAATATGCTACGTGTCTTGCAAGCAAAACCAGCATCTAAAGCCACTCGCAGCAGCAGCAGCCACCACTGTACTTCGCAGCTTTTCTGTCATATACACTTGCTAAATCTGTACCCTCCACGGCCACCTCTAAGCATGTAATGTACCGCGCACAGCTGAATTCAGCCCAGCAATATCTGCTCTGAGTTTGTCAGGTCCTTGAGATGGGATCGCTCAAGATGACTGAAAAAGCCCCCGGTGCTGCGCTGCCAGAGTCTTCATGTGCCTACTTGCTTCAAGAACTCAAGGTACACAGTTTTTTCAACAATTACAGTTCTAGCTGAAATGCTTACTAAACTCTGCATGGTGCTTAGATGATATGGGATGAGGTTGGGCAAGACCAAAATGAAAGGGAAAGAATACTGGAAGAGCTTGAGCAGGAATGCCAAGAAGTTTACAGAAGAAAAGTAAATAGTGCCAATATGTCCCGGATTCACCTGCATCAAGCATTAGCTGAATCTGAGGCTGAATTTACCAACCTGCTGCTATCCCTTGGAGAAAGATCATTCCCAGGACGAGTAAATATCCAAATCTTGGGGGTCTCATCATTTATCCATATCTAACATGAAACGGTTGGGAACTAACCTGAAAACCATTTCTGCAGCCTGAGAAAATGTCGGGTACTCTAAAGGAGCAGCTGAATTCCATTACACCTGCCCTACAAGAAATGCAGATGAGAAAGGAAGCCAGAGTAAAGCAGTTCATGGAGGTTCAAACTGAAATACACAGAATTGCTTCTGAAATTGCAGGACGCTTAGGAGATCAAGCTGTCAATGTGAATGAAGAAGATCTGTCACTAAAGAAACTAGAGGAGTTCCAAAGCGAATTGCAAAGACTGAAAAGAGAAAAGGTACACATGCCTCCTTCACTTGATGATAAACATGAACTTTCATAAATGTATTATAACACTACTGGATCTGATTTCAGAATTTTATTTTCTCCAGAGTGATCGCCTCTGCAAAGTGGAAGAGTACAAAGTTCTAATTCACAATTTTGCAAAAGTAATGGGGATGGATCCTTCAAAGATACTTGCTAATGTTCACCCAAGATTGCTAGATGGACCAAATGAGCAACAGACGAAGAATATCAGTGATGACATCCTCAACAAGCTCAATATGACTGTTCAGCAGCTAAAAGAAGAGAAGAGCAATAGGAAGGAAAAGGTGATTCGTCATCCTTCTGGCACCAACCATTGTAGCCAGCCCTATTTCACTTGATCATAGTGATAGCATGAAAAATAGAGGACACATTCAGGTTCTCAGGGAGTGATACATATATAAACCAATCTAATAGCATACCTAGTTTAATAATAGCATAAAGAAAATAGCATAATGCATCCAGAAGATACTTCATTGGTCTTCTTACAAAAAATATCACCTCTGAACTGATTAATAATGTTAGCATTAGCAACCTATTCCTGTTGCTAGTTCTAACAAGAAATATATCATACGAATATTCAAGAAAAAGAGAGAATCTTGAACTGCTTTAATATTATTACTAATGCAGGTATTATTTTGTAGCTCCAAAACCTTGTAAAAGCATTAACAAACTTATGGAATACTCTGGATACTACTATGGAAGAGCGTCAACCATATGGGCAAATTAAGGTACTCGCAATGACTTCAGTAAATGGTAAGTTAGGTCCTGGAAGCCTCACACTTGAGACAATTCAACAGGTAAAGACCAGAGATTAAACTTGAAAACAAATATGAATTATGTCCAGGTAATTAACTGTCCTGAAGCTGATAGGTTATTGATTTTAACATATTCGATGAAATAGGTTGAATCTGAAGTTCAGCGGCTGAATCAGTTGAAGGCAAGCAAAATGAAAGAGCTATTCCTAAAAAAGAGAGCAGAAGTCGACGAAATTTGCAACAAATCACACATGGACATGCCTTATCAAACAGAAATGGAAAAAATAATGAATCTGATAATGTCAGGTGCGTTCGGCACAGTTATATGTTATTATCTTTGTTTCAGTGCCGAGGTATATTTACCAGTCTCTACTGCGTTGACTAATATAACTGATTGGGGAATAAATGAACAGGAGATGTGGTCCATGATGATCTATTAAAGACAATGGATGAATATATATACAAAGCAAAAGAGGAGGCCACAAGCCGGAAAGATATAATGGATAAAGTTGAAAAATGGATGGCTTCATGTGATGAAGAGCGATGGCTAGAAGAATACAGCAGGGTGCACTAGCTGCCTGATGACCATAGCCATAGACAAAGACATTGCCTTCTCTAGAAGTTTAATTTTTACTAAGTTAATTATAATTTTGTACAGGATGAGCGAAGGTACTCAATAAGCAGAGGAGCGCACAGGCACTTGAAAAGGGCAGAGCGTGCTCGAATTATAGTTAACAAAATTCCAGGTATGCATCATATCTATAGAGTAAAGTGGAAATTGAAATGCCACATATATTTACTAGAAATTGTGCAGGCTTGGTAGAACAGTTAATGGCCAAGACACAATTCTGGGAACAGGAGAGAAACAAGATCTTCTACTATGATGAGGTGCGACCTCATGAACTTCAAACATAATCACCTGATCTGAAACATCCTTTCAAAATTTGAATTTTAATTTGTCATAAATATTTATCATATACTGACCTAGATCACCCCATGTTTTCTTTTAAAAAACTGTAACTAGTAACTGCTTTTCTCGCTTCAGCCCATCTTTGAACTAATATAAACATGATTTTATACTGCTCTACAAAGAATTAAACTTTCATACTTCAGCGATGCCAAAATACTAAACAAATGTAGCAATTCTGGTATTGTAGTGGCACATAGAAGCATTTTAAATTCGCACATTTATAATTTATGGATAGAGAGGCTAGGTATTTTTTGGCAGGAAAATCACTGGATAAGGTGGCAGCATGTAAACGTTAGCTTCATGAATTCAACCTTCTCCTGTAAACCTTGTGAATATGCTTATTTGCAACAGCAAACTGAATGACAGAAACAATTATGTATGCAACATTTCTTATAGCTTGTAATTATGCTATAGCATCATTGACAAATGACAACAGCATTCTCCCAAGGCCATCATCTGAGGGTATTAAGTACAATAATGAGTGCTACCTCCATTCCAAAATACAGTTCACTATAGCTTTGTTCTTTCCTTAAATAAATTTCTCTAACTTGGACAGTTTTCAGAAAGATACATTAACATCTACAAGTTTAAATAAGTGCACTATCAAGGCATATTTCATGGAGAATTTAGTGAAATCAATTTGATGTTGTAGATGGTGCATTTTTCTATAAACTTAATCAAAATTAGAGATTTCACTTAGGACAAAGCTAGTTTGGAACAGAGGTATTAGAATAGTTGGTCTTCAAAGTAAAAGTGACAGTGAAGAGAACATACTTGTGATGTTGCTAAGAAGTAATAAGAAGTATATTTTGTGAACAGCATGGCATGGAAGAAATGGTATCATGTTTAAACCGGTAAAACTATATATTCCATTCCTGTACATAGAAAAACAAGCAAGAGGCAGCTTACTAGCACAAACCTATTCCTTAGCATTAAAACATGGAAGTGTAAAAAAAGAATCAGAAATTACTGGAGGACAATGCATGAGGGATACATGTTGCCACTGCAAAGTCAAACTGGATAAGAGTATAAGGCCCAGTTTGGTAGGACTCCTACCGGCTCTAACTTCTCTAACTATTCATAGAAACCGTTTTTATCTCTCATCTTCCCTCTCAGAGCCAGTGGGAGCAGTGAAGCTAAAAAAACTGGCTTTCCCACTGGCTCTGTGAGAGGAGGGGAGAGGAGAGATAAAAACGGCTCCTGTGAATAGTGTTTGAATAGTGTATGCGTCAAAGAAGCTGGAGCCGGTAGGAGCCCTGCCAAACAGAGCCTAAGACTACACTCAACTAGGGTGAGAACCTAAGAAAATCTCTATAGTAGAAACAATAAACAAAATGATTGTGATTCTCGAAGGGAAAAATGCAAAATACTGCACTACCAAAAAGATCTTATGTTACCATCAACCAATAGTTAATTCAAAAAAAATATTATTCTATAAATAACCATACAGATACCACAAAGTAGTACTGGTAAATAAATTAACATATGCAGTAATTCATAAGTAAACATTGCACAAATGAAGTAACAAAAAAGACTGATATCTGTATTTGCATGGTTAACTCTTTAGTCTTTTTTTTACATGTAAAAACAATCTTCAGCAAATTTCTTGTATTGGAACAACAATTTGAAACATTTCACTAAAAAATCAAACAGACATTAAAGTTAGCTAGATTGATTATCAAGTACTGATTCCAAATGATAAAGTCTTAATTTCTTCAGCAAAACTACTAACATAAGCTTTTGCAGCTCCCACTTCTGGCAATGCTGAAAGACTACATGTTCACACTCAAAGAAAAAGAAGAAGAGAAATACAGGCAACGGGTGAGTAGTTATTAGTCAAGTGGTTGATGGTACAGGGAATCACATAATCTGGTCATACAGGGGGTGCTCAAATAAGGGGGTTGCTCGAGGAACCCTAAGGATTTGGATTCCAACCCCCCTTATCCAAACAGTATCTAAGAATAGAGACATACTACCAGTCAGGATGACATTGATTTCATAATCATTTGTTTACAGGAGAATAAAAAGATACAGACTCTACTCGTAAAGAGGAATGAGAACTCAATAATGTTAAGGCCCAACACAAGCTTCAGTCGTCCATCAAGCAGAGGCTTCAATACGAGTCCTGGCTCCACATCCATCTGGAGCAGCCAAGTTTCTGCCAAAGTTCAACTGCCTGACTCAGAGAACTCGCCAGCTGAAAAAGATATGCGTGCAAAAAGAATTAGGAACAGAGGTATGCAGGGTGTGTTGGGAAATAACAGAAACTGTTCAATCTCTCATGAAGATAAAGCAGAAGTCTCCACTGTGAAGCGCCTTCCACCAATTTAATATTTTTTCACTTTAAATTTCTACTGAAATTTGTCTGCCTGACGTAAAGTTGCAACAACCCCCTTAAGCTATTAGAGAAGAGAAGTATGTTTGTATGCAGCTTATACCATATTCATATATTTATTGATGTATGATTCAGTAAAATGCGTTGTTTTAGCTGTTTCGGTGCCGAAGTACTAACAGAGATCATCACAACAAAAAGGAAAGGTGACTTACCATGTTAGCGGAACAATTCTATGACTTCTGACAGCATATCAATCATTTCCTTGCAGAGGGTGTGAAAGATGCCAATTAAGATGTGTACGCCCACTTCTATTATGATATAAAACCTGCCAAGCAGATCGTCAATGAGAGGACCGGCTAAACATAAAAACAAACCAAACACTCCTGGTTCTGCCCGAAGCCATAAATGGAAATAATTTATCATACATCAGTCACAATCATTCCCTCTTCAGAGGCCACATTAGTCAGTTAAGCACATCAAGGCAAGAACTCATATATATAATATGTATAATGAATATGAATGTGACAATAGTATCTTCATACCATGCCCAATTCATGTAACCACTAGCCAAGCTATTTTACATCTTACATTTTTTTTATATTTAGTAAACCACTTCATCCTCACTAATAGTGTTTTGCTAAGTAACTTTGGTTTTATAATTTGCTGGCCTCTCCTGGACTTGAGTGCATTGTACCTAGAAGGAACAAGACCTTTGCTGATTGGTGGGGAAAAGCAAACAAAAGATTTGAACAGTATGGTGATCCTGGGACTGGGAGCATGGACCTTGTGGATTCACAGGAAAAGAAGAGTTTTTGACAGTGTGACTCCTTCCCTAGCAACGCCGCAGCATTCCTTCAAAGAGGAATTGAACATTGGTGCTTCACTGACTGCTCAAAAACTTCAGGAGCTATTTTTTGGTCGTGGAGAGATGCTAGTATAAGTAGCTAGAAAGGTCGGGTCATTTCTTCCTTGTAAAAAGGGTAAAGTGCTGTGTGGTGTTTTTTTTCTTGCAACCTTCTCTTGTCTCATAGGTGAGGCATAGGGGTTGCCTTGTATGGGTTTCTATCCCCTTTTTTCTCTCTATAATATAAAGATGCACAGCTCTCCTGCAGGCTTGAGAAAAAAGCTAACCATGTCAATAATAAGATGTATTGCATAAGCAACATATAAGAAACTAAAAGGCCAACAAAACAATCCAAACAATACCTCTTCCAGTATGACATATGCAACATAAGAAACTAAAAGGTCAAATAAGCAACTCACAACTTTCTGATCACTTCCTCCTGTGCAGAGGTATTCGTCATTAGGGGCTACAGCAACCTGGGATTTATACCATGAAAAATCAATACCAAAAGACGTAAGCTGAAGATCCCCACAAGTAGAACATCACAATATATGCTCACCGCATTAGCACATCGAGTATGAGCGACGATATGCCTGACACAAGGTTGACCTAGAGTAACGTCCCACATTCCAACACTAAAAGCAGAGTAAATTAATAGTTAGGCATTTTCATCATATGAATGACACAATGTGTATGTCATTGGGCTAATTACTCACCTGCCATCACCACTTACAGTGACAAGTACAGGTTCGTTGTGCAGCCACTGTGTGGCATTTACCCCCTGATCACCCTCATCAACATGACTGGAACAGATCAACAGACAACAGAGAAGATACTCAATATATACAAAAGTGGATAACAAAACAAAAGGATGCTGCATTGGAAGACAATGAACAGAGTAGTGTTTAGATTTTATAGCCACAGTCTGCAAACCATGTGGTAGGAAACAATGAACACAGGGCATGTCCATAATATTAGCAGGGGTTATCAAGTGGCCAAACAACACCACATTTAGTCTCAACTAGAGGGTATTAGCAAGGGTTACCGGTTACCTAGTGGACAAACAACAACAAAGACTTGTAGTCCCGAGCAGGTGGAGTAGGCTAGAGATGAAACCCAAACAAAAGCTACCAAGAAACAAGGTCTAAAACTAAAACTAGCAATAGTCATCATAGTAAAAGAGGATATGCTCACGTCATAAAACAATATTATTTTGTCTCAAAAATACATTTTGTAATACAAGTATATAACACCATTTCATAAATGTGTAACGTTTTGGAGTTTGGACATTGGCACGGTTTTTAGAACACAAATTTCGCACGTTTGGTTAGAACATTTATAAAACATAGCAAAAGTAAAAAGGTATAGAACATATGCCCGAAGTTCACTTTAACATTAGTCCTATGTCAAACTTATCTAACTTGACCAAGCTTATAGAAAAAATGCATAAACATCTACAATATCAAAATAGTTTCATGAAATTCTCAATGAAATGTCTTGATAGTGCATCCAATTTGAACTTGTAGATGTTAGTTTATTTTTCTAAAAACTTGGTCAAAATTACAGAAGTTTGACTTGGGACAAAGCTAAATCTATACACGATCTCCAATACGTGACTAGAAATATCTAAAAAAAAATATACCATCTTAAATTAAAATTAAAATAGTTATACAATATGAAAGTATAACTCCGCCTAGGTTGGAGTGCCTTTGGTGTTCCAGCATAGCAGGTCCCAAGCCCTGGTAAAGGAGGAGGGTGTGATAGGCTTGGCGAGCCAACATCAAAACTTAGCCACTTTCATGGAAATGAGACCCAAAAGATTCCGTTGGGGCGTAACCCTCTTAGCGACGCGCCATGCCGGAACCCAGGTATGGTGTTAAATGAGCAAGGGCCGGGTCGTCACCCCCGTGGCGCGCCGTGTCTTGATCTGGGCACGGTGTCAAGTGAGCAAGGATCGGGTCGTCGCATCCTTAGTGGCGCGCCACATCGGCACCCGGATGTGGTGCAAAATGAGCAAGGGTCTTCACACCTCCCTCGGCGGGTGCGAAGGGTAAGGAAGCTAGTCGAACCAACCAAGATCCGTTTAGGTAGCTGGAATGTTGGGTCCCTCACAGGTAGGTTAAGAGAGCTAGTTGACACTATGGTTAGGAGCGCGTGTAAATATCTTGTGCGTTCAAGAGACCAAATGGAAGGGTCAAAAGGCGGAGGTGGACAATACAGGCTTCAAGCTATGGTACACAGGGGCAACTTCGAATAGAAATGGAGTCGGAGTTTTGATCGATAAGAGCCTCCAAGGTGGTGTGGTGGAGGTGAAAAGGCAAGGAGATAGGATTATCTTAGTTAAACTTGTCATTAGTGATTTAGTCTTAAACGTTATTAGTGCGTATGCTCCCCAAGTAGGCCTTGATGAGTGTGCTAAGAGGCAATTTTGGGAGGATTTGGATGGCATAGTCAGGGCTGTACCAAGTAGCGAGAAGCTCTTCAATTGAGGGGACCTTAATGGCCATGTAGGAGCATCTAGTACAGGTTACGAGGCAGCACATGGAGGTTTTGGTTTCGGAAGAAGGAACCAGGAGGGAGAGGATATCCTAGACTTTGCTACAGCTTTTGATATGATGGTAGCAAACACTTTCTTCCAAAAGCGAGAGTCGCACTTAGTGACCTTTAGTAGTGGCTTGTCCTGCAGTCAGATTGACTTTGTCCTTGCAAGAAGGGGAGATAAACGTGCTTGTGTGGATTGTAAGGTGATACCTGGGGAATGTGTGGTGTCTCAGCACAAGCTAGTGGTGGCTGACTTCCGCTTTCTAATGCAAACTTGTAGGGCTAAACAAGCCAAGATTGCAAGGACAAAGTGGTGGAATTTAGAAGGGGAGACATCAAAGGTCTTCAAGGCAAGAGTTATTGAAGAGGGTCCGTGGAAGGACGAAGGTGACGCCAACAATATGTGGGAGAAGATGGCGACATACGTTCGAAAGGTTGCTGCAGAGGTGCTAGGTGTGACCAAAGGAAGTGGATGCGCTATGAAAGACACTTGGTGGTGGAATGAGGATGTTCAAAAGGCAATTAAGGAGAAGAAGGAAGGCTATAAGAGCTTGTTCCAGGACCGGAGTGCAGATAACATAGAGAAGTATAAGGTGGCAAAGAAGGCTGCAAAACGGGCAGTGGCGGAGGCAAAAGGACGTGCTTATGAAGATTTGTACAAGCGTCTTGATACGAAGGAAGGAGAAAAGGACATCTATAGGATGGCTAGGACTCGTGATAGGAAGACGAGGGACTTTACTCAAGTCAAGTGCATTAAGGATGAGAGGGAGCAACTCTTGGTGAAAGAGGATGAGATCAGACAAAGATGGCAAGAGTATTTTGACAAATTGTTCAATGGGGAGAACGAGAACTACCCTGTTCAGTTGAACGACTCGTTTGATGACAACAACAGGCGCTTTGAGCGGAGGATTCAAGAATCGGAGGTTAGAGAAGCGTTGAAAAGGATGAAAGGGAGCAAAGCGATGGGCCCGGATGGTATCCCAATCAAGGTGTGGAGATGCCTTGGGGATATAGCTATAGTATGGCTAACCAAGATGTTCAATAATATCTTCCGATCGAACAAGATGCCTGAGGAGTGGAGAAGAAGCACTTTGGTACCAATCTACAAGAACAAGGGTGACATCCAGAGTTGTAATAACTATCGTGGGATTAAGTTGATGAGCCACACTATGAAGCTATGGGAGAGAGTCATCGAGCACCGCCTGCAAAGGACACGAGTATCTACCAACCAATTTGGCTTCATGCCTGGAAGGTCAACCACAGAAGCAATCTTCTTGTTAAGACAAGTTATGGAGCGATTTAGAGAGCAGAAGAAGGACCTACATATGGTTTTCATTGACTTGGAGAAAGCTTATGACAAGATACCAAGAAATGTTATGTGGTGGGCTTTGGATAGACATAAAGTCCCAACAAAGTACGTGAACCTCATCAAGGACATGTACAACAATGTTGTGACTAGCGTTCGAACCAATGATGGTAATACTGATTACTTCCCGATTAGAATTGGGCTTCATCAAGGGTCAGCCTTGAGCCCGTATCTCTTTGCCTTGGCAATGGACGAGATTACAAGAGACATTCAAGGGGACATCCCTTGGTGCATGCTCTTCGCCGATGATGTAGTGTTAGTTGATGAAAGCTTGGCGGGAGTAAATAGGAAACTTGAGCTGTGGCGGCAGACCCTTGAGTCTAAAGGTTTTAGACTAAGTCGGACTAAAACCGAGTATATGAAATGTGACTTTGGCACAACGGCTCAGGATGAGGGAGATGTGAGTTTGGAAGGTCAAGTCGTGCCTAAAAAGGACACCTTCCGATATCTGGGATCGATGCTACAAAGGGATGGAGATATTGATGCAGACGTTAGCCATAGAATCAAAGCAGGGTGGATCAAGTGGCGTCAAGCTTCTGGCATTCTATGTGACAAGAGGGTACCCCAAAAGCTAAAAGGCAAGTTCTATAGGACAGCAATTAGACCTGCAATGTTGTATGGAGCCGAATGTTGGCCCACAAAGGCTCGACATGTTCAACAAATGAGTGTTGCAGAAATGCGCATGTTGCGTTGGATCTGTGGTCACACAAGAATGGACCGGGTGCGGAATGATGATATACGTGATCGCCTAGGGGTGGCACCAATTGAAGAAAAGCTTGTCCAACATCGGTTGAGATGGTTTGGCCATGTCCAGAGGAGACCGCCAGATGCACCAGTGCGCTGTGGGTGTGGAGTCCCAAGCCAAGCTAATAATATAAGGAGAGGCAGAGGAAGGCCGAAGTTGACATGGGCGGAGGCGGTGAATAGGGATTTAAAAGCTTGGGATATATCTAGAGATCTATGTTTGGATAGGATTGCCTGGAAAGCAGCTATTGAAGTGCCGGAACCATGACTTGGGTATCTTGTTGGGTTTCAACTCTAGCCTACCCCAACTTGCTTGTGACTACAGGCTTTGTTGATGTTGATGTTGATACAATATGAAAGTATGTTTCATAATGAACCTAGTAATACTAATCTTATGTTTCATAATGAATCTAGTAAAGCTAACCTTATGTTACCAATTTATATAAAACTTTATATATTCATAGGCAAATGGTAAAAAAAAATAATTAGGACAAACCAAGATGGACTTATATTTCAGATCAGAAGAAATAGATCTTATAAATGTATTACATAAAGTACAAACTCTGAGCACATACGGAACATCTAACAGAATGGAGCCATCATGAGCATACCAATAATCAGCCAGAATATGATGTATTAAATGTTTCCTCTATTTTTTTATATATAATTTTGCAACTTCAGGAGTGACTAACATAGCATGAATGAAGATCTTTGTAAATGAAGTTTAAAGCCTTTACTGTAGTTCTGTTTTCTACTTTCTTTTTGAGGGGAATAAAGTAGGGAAAGGCTCTTGGTAAAAAAAAAAAAAAAAAAAGGAAAATACAACAGAAACGTCTACACAAGCAGGCAACTTCAGAACAGGCTATTCAACAAAAAAGAGGCTATTGCTAAGAGAGAACTTAAATCTGTGTAGAAGCAGCTTTAGAGTATGTACAGGTTTTCTATTTTTCTTGTGAAGCTACCTCCGACTAAATAAAACAGACGGCAACAGTCTACATCAGATTACTAAAAACAGCACATCATGAATCCAGTGAAAAACTAAATTGCAATTCATAGTATAGATGATTTCCACTAGGTTCACAATTGAAGTCATATAAATTGTCACCAACTTTTCAGGCATAACTAATCACAAGATGCAATAATAATTAGTGCCGCATTTACATACCCTGGCAGTTGACTTGTGTATTCTGCAGTAGGCATCTGATTACCATGGCTAAAGCAATGTAAAGGCCGAAAAAATCGCATGTCTCTGCTTCGCGAAACATCCTTGCTTTGATTTATTGGGACAAGCCTTGTATCCCAAACCAAAGTATTGTTTGATGTGCTAGAAGCAGAAAAATAGGTGCCACAGTTGCTAAATGAAACAGATGTAACCTGTTGAGAAGCAACATATTTATTATCAGTTATCAGAAAAGAAATATGTTGGTAATCAAGAGATCGATAAGATTTCAGTGTCACAAAAGCACTGAAATAATTTCCACATTATCAATTCAAACTACAGCTCTCAATTCTAACTTCTATGCAACAATACCTCACAACCAGATCCCACTGACAAGTGGCTAATTGCGGAACAAGTACGGATGTCAAATAAGCCAATAGTCCCATCACCAGAACCTGCATATTGGAAGTAAAGACAAAAATACAGTTCATCATAGCTGCAATAGGGGAGATCCCATGTGACAGAAAGGATAAATAACCTGTAATGAGAGTGTTGCCAGCAGGGTTGACTTTAAGGGAAGTAATGTACTGTGACAGAGATATGTTAGTTCTCCATTAACCTCTAAAAGTCATACATACATAGAAACAAAAGGAGAAGGTACATACAGAGTCACTTGCAGAGAAAGATAAATAAGACTCTGGAGAATCAATATCCCATAATTGTACCACAGCTGAGCCACCATAGTCACAATCACTTCCACATGCCAGATGATTCTCACTATAGAACTCCATTGTATCAACTGAGGGATAGATCATATCCTGGGACCTACATTAACACAGATTGACAGGGATTGAGTCTGGTTTAACAGTTTAAGCATACTGGGATTTTGCACTTTGGTCCTCAGCTTAAGAAACTTTCCACTGCAAAATGCACCCATATAGTTTCTACTCTCTATATAACTGTATCAACATTTTTTTATCTTTTTTCCTCAAAAAGTCAAAAACACAGGAGAGGTGTGTATCTTTGTATGAAACAAAGAATAAGGAAACTGTCCCTCACAAAGAAGACACTCTATCTCAATTAGGGGATTAGGGTTTAATTTTTCTTGAACATGCAGGAGAGCTGTGTATCATTGTATTAATGGAAGAATAGTCATACATAGCCAAAATGGTTCGTTCGAAGGGAGAATAACTCTCAAAGCAAACCATCTGGGTCTTTTTAACTTTTCAAATGGTTCGTTCGAAGGGAGAATAACTAAATACTGTCGTAGACGTTAACAATTCATATTCAATAAATTTAAAAATAAAAAGGTTAATATTACACTACAACACAATAACTTATGGTATGGAAATTGTGAACTAGGGTAGAACAAGTGCTTATAAGAGAAAAATTGAAAACAAAATGGGATGAACAAAGACAAATTCACATGTTACCTCAAGTTCGAATTTAGATCAGAAGCAAGTTCACCTCTTAAAGCATTCCATAGTAGAAGCTTCCCATCACCCTTTGCTCCACTAGTGACAACAAGACCTGTAAATGTACACCGTGTTGAGATCAAAATAATATAAAGAAAGATGGAATAAAAATAGAGATAATTATGATTCATTTAAGAGAAGAAACATAAGGCAAACGAACAAACCAGTAGAGCTAACACAACACAGAAAGTTATCCCCATTATCTGGAGTTAATATATCCTTATCTTCCATAGATGTTGCACACATCACCCAACAAATTCACTATTCTAGTGAGACATCAGAACAGAAAATTGAACAGAACAAGCTATGGTACATAGTGAGTCAATCAGCATAAAAACACAAACGAACATAAGGTTGCTGTATGTTCTATGGAAAATCTGCCAGCTCAACATCAATTGTCTGAGAAAACTACCAACATACAAGAAAAAAAAGGAGAAATATATGAATCAAACAAAATGCAAATAAGACATACAAGATGTAGGAGTTTGTGGGATAAAGAGATAAGGTTGATGAAAAGCACACATACAGGATTGCCATTTATTCACTGCCATAGCATTTATTTTCTGAGTGTGCCCCACTGAATTTTGGTCATCACCACCCAGCGTATAGAGGCAAGAGCCGGTAATGCAGTCCCATACCTATTCTTCAGTACAGGAAGAGAAGCAATAAACAACTTTATTCTCACATCAGTTGCAGGGATCGCCAAGGAACAAAATCTACTTACCTTTAATAAATTAGAAGCACAAGACACTACACTCGCTCCTTTGACTGCAAACGCGATAGACTGGATCTGAGAACAATAAGGCCATGTTCGGTTATCTCGGATTGAAGACCCGGAACCAATCCGGCTAGGAATGCATGTGTAATTTGTAACAAGGACCAGAATAATTCCAGTCGGAATCGACCCAATCCGGAGAAAGCGAACAAGGCCGTAGAACTAAGTAACAACACTAGTCAACATGGTAAAAGTAAGCGTGAGCATGTCAAAAACTATATCACCATAGAACAACGAAATCCAAAAATAAAATAATTCTAATATAATGTGAAATTCAGATTGGTTAGCACTTGCACAACAAATACTCTTTATATGGTTGTATCACATCCACAAACCAGATATGCTTATGAAACAGTCGGTTTTTCTTTCTCATTTACAGGGCACATTTAGAAGTATTGAGTTGCATGCACTGACTAGTTCAACCCAAAATCTTAAGCTGATGGGGAGGTGGGCAACTCACTTATATTCCAACAAGAAGCAATGTGACAAAGAATTGTTGATGAAGCATGAAATGCAAATATTACAAGTGAAAGGTTCAAGCATGTCATATAGTCACATGACCACCTTTATCATTATTTTCATGGCTGCGATCTTAACTCGTGAACTTTTATCCAGATATAGGAAGGGATACTAATACTATAATGTGATATAGGAAGGGATACTAATACTATAATGCAAGCAACAAAAGGAAAGGGATGAAAAGGTAGTGATGCACTAGCTCAGAACACATGGAATGTGTAAACACGACAAGAAAACTTATTTGGCATACCTTGGTATTGTGGCCTCTAAGCTGAATTGCCCTTCCAGAAAGAAGATTGAAAAGCAGTAATTCATTGGGTGCCTGGATTAACAAAATATTAAATAAACCAAGATAATAAAGGGCATGCCCAATAATCAAAGCTCACACAGAAACTACCATATTCAAATAATTTAAAATAAGGATAACAATAAAATATAAAATAATTAAGAACAAAGACAAAAGTACTTTAAGACAGTCCAATAGTGATTTTTACAGTAGTAAGAAATAAGAAATATACAAGGTATTCTTGAGTAGTAAATTAGACATGAATCGTAAATGGCACTAACCTCATTAGAGCTAGAAACAAGCTGAGGCAACCCTTCTGGATGAAATTTTACATCAAGAACTTTGCGGATACCTTGCTGAGGTGGAGCAACATTAAAAAAAATTAGATAGGAATGTATAGATATAAGTGGTGGAGCTTGGGCTGCAGCAAAGAGCAAAAGTCTAGAAAACATAGTAGAGTGAGCTCTACATCTATAGAAGCTTTAGTGGACCAAGGGGGGACCATGGCCCACATTGGCCTCAACGAAGAGACAACAAAGACAACACAACCTTATTGTCCATGCAAATTAGATAGGCTAGAGGTGACAACCAAAATGAGCCACCAACAAGAAGGAAAAAAATATTGACATGCTCCAAGTTGAAGATTTTTTAATAAATGAAAAACATTTAGAGAAATAGTGATGGTTTCCTGTTGGACCATCTGGTGTTATCACAATTCCATCATCTTTTAGTCTGGAGTGATTTCTTCAGCTCGATTTCCAGTTCACAGAGGATTTGGCTCTAATCTTTTTTTTCCCTCAAACACATAGAACTGTGTATCTTTATACAAAGAAGAAAAAAGGGGCAAGAGCCCTTACAACACACACCCTTGTTTGTTAGACTACAAGCCCTTTCTCTACAACAAACACGCCCACGACCTGATTTGGCTCTAATCTTGCATACTCCAAGTAGAACAGTGGATGTTTGATTTCTAATAGTGAGATGGATATGGTCTTTTTTTTAGGTTTACGACCTATGTATACACATTTATTTATTGAAAATACAAAAATTCTGTAGGGGTCTACTTGTTGTTCCATAAAAAAAGAAATCTTCCTATGTGAGACTTATGTTATTACATCAATGCATGTAAACAGTCACACTACCAGAACATAGGGGACTGTCAATACAGCAAACTAATAACCAGGGAGGTCACCAGACTGTTTGGCTGTTAGGATATATATTTTTCATTTTTTTCTGATTGAAGCTACACAAGCTTACCACTTCAACACAGGAAAATTTAGTGTGTGGTTTTCAATTTAAAAGCAGAAACAAGCATGCACTTAATAAAACAGATGTACACCAGAAGAGTGCTTAATATTTGCACAAAGAGAAGACAGTCAAAGCAAAGTGTTAGATATCAAAGATTTGAACTTCCACTGCCAAATGAATAAGAGATCCTTACCCTGCCATGAGGCTGAGCAGAAGGAGCACTTGACGTATAAGCACATGAAGTTGGACACCAAGATAGGTAACTTTTTCTCACAACATGTACAGCAGGCCCTTCGAACTGGACCGCAGGTGAATTCCATCCTAATTGAAAATCAAGAATAACTCATTATAATTTTAGAAAAATGAAAAAGGTAGACACAACTTTGATAGGAAAAAGACAACTGAGGAGTAATCTTTTGAGAACAAAACTATAAACAAGCGTGCCTTCAAGAAATGGAGTCCATCTTTCACAATTTCGTCCAGCATAACCTCCATAAGACGCAGCTTGAGAACAGCTGACACCAGTTTCACGTCCCTCAAGACAGGATAATATATTTTTCTTAATATCTCTATGTGACACTAGTGGATTAGCATGTCCTTTCCAAATATTGAAATTTCTTGAACCATCACTATTTGAGCTAGGATTTGGTTCATTCTGCAAGGTTTCTGCATGGTGTAACCACACTTGTCAGTTGATACAGATCTGTTCAAGCATATTTGCTGTTTTATAATAGCTTAAAAAGCAATATTTCCTTAAAAACAAATAATCATGGGTCAGCACGTTCATTTTAAAATAAAAAAATAAGTTGTAACACACCAGCATTCCTGGGTGCATCTCAGCAAGCTAAGGACCTTGAAGCTTAATCTTCACAGCAAAATTAAAATATCCAAGATCGACAGGAATCATGACGCCCTTACAAAATCAATGTAATTTTGTGGTGTGAGAACTCAAACTTGCAAAAAGAAAGAGACTAGCCTAAACGATGGTTTTCATTTATGGCATGGAGATGATGTTAGTAGCTTGTACTTCCAAACCACTGTTTATTAAATATTCTTTACTAAAATTTAGCAAATAGCTCAAAATGTAATGCTCAAAGGCTTGTATATAAAAAATAACTTTTTTAGAATAAAAATAGCACAAATGAGCCAAACAAAAAGGATGTATCAAAGATCAACTGACAGCAGCTATAACAAAATGATTAATCCTATATTATGTAAAAATGACAAACCTGCTGATGCTTCACTATAACACCATGCAGGTGTAACGATGATAGGGTTTCTCTTCCTCTTATGCCCAGGTTCACTTTCTGGGGATCCTCCTGGAACTGATTGTTGATTGATAAATACCTTCTTTGCCTCTGAAGGGGCTGAAGCATTTGCAGTAGTGACCCCTTGTATACTCGCGTTAGTCTCTGAATTTGGAAATTCCACATATGATGAATCTGTTTCTTTAATGGCAACAGTACGACATTGCTTTAACAGCACAGCAGTCAATTGGTTCTGCAAGTTTGTCAAACTGAAACACATCAAAGAACATGTGAGCACAAACTATTCACATGTTAACAGATCAATAGTTCAGAGTTAACAACATACAGTTCATATTTGAGCAAAGCTTCTTTCTTTTTGGACAATGACATCTTTTTATCCCTAAGAGTTGCATTTCCACCTTGAAATCTGCCTGTGGTACCGCTCTGTTGTCTGCCTGCACTGACACTAGGAAAACTACCTGCAATGTTCCAGAACTTTGTCTTAGTTTTCATGGAGACACTAGTAGCACTTCAATAAAATATATAAATATATAGAAAGTAAACCTGTCACTGGAGGTATAGTTTTCTGTAATGGCACAGTGCTTTCTTCTGGAGTGACTGCAGCAGCAATTGGTCGAACTGTGGATCTAGCCGCAGAAAGTTGCAGAGTCTGCAAATCAAGAATCAGCTTTTGTAATCCCTTGCCAGGATATCAAGCGCCAGTTTAGCACTCATAAAAGTTAGGGGGTAAAACATTATTCCAGCAACCGTCAAATGGTCAAGAAAACCCTGGGTACCTTTGGTAACTTTCCCTTCTTTTTTAGCATCTTCAAGTGCATCCTCTGGGTGTAGTGAATCAAATGATATTTTGAATGTTTCTCAACCAGTCTGTCCATTATCTTTGGGTTCGTTGAAAGCCAGTCTGATATCTGCTGTGTAGCAACTAGTGAGTCCAGCTCAAGAGATTCCAACCACTGGTACACAGGCTTCCATAGATCAGTTCGCTGGAACCTGTACGGGAATGCGCTCTGATCTGCATCTAAAACCTGACAAAGAATAAAATAGAAGTGACCATGACTCAGTTTTGTTTGGCCTTATGGGGCTACAATACAAGCATGTATCAAACATATATGGAGAAGGGTAGTTCCATCAGTGCTATCATGCAGAAGAAGCAGTCGGGCCTGTTTGGTTACCTTCACTAAAGTTTAGTGGTCTCTAAAATTTAGTAGCCCCTAAAGTTTAGTGACCTTGTTTGGTTCAATAGTGACTAAAACCCACTAAAATAGCTATCACATGCCCCCTAAAGTTTAGTGGCCCCTAAACTTTAGTGGGTGTTTGGCACTTTAGGGACTAAAATCACCTAAATTTAGTGGCTAAACTTTAGGGGACTACAACCAAACAGGCCAGCTACGAATTGAACTAATTGACACAGTAGTTTAAACATTCATAGAAACTCTTATATTCAAGAAACTAAACTAGCCATTACAACTTCAAAATTCCGAGGGCTGGAAAGTGTTGGCCTTTCTGTTACAACCCCATAGTGACCATTCAATTCTCTACGACTAAGCAACCCTAGATCAGTGGTCAGTGGATTGATTCAGGAATAAACCACACCTCCAATCACCAGATTTGAAGAAAAAAACAGACAAAGCACGCAAGCGATTAATTTCATCAACTCGACAACCGGCGGAGTCACATGACAATTCGCAAATAGTTGAGGTGTAGTTGGGTTACCTGGTCACCGCGGAGAGCGAGGAGGCGCTGGTGTAGCTGGGAGCGGGGGAGGGAGGGGAGCTCGGGGCGGTGCACGTCGATGTACGCGTCGACCTCGGGCTCGGTGGGCAGCCGTCCGTCGGGGAAGGACTCTAGCCAGGCTCGGGCGGCGATCTCCCATGGGTGCGGCGGCCGCGTCGAAGAGGAGGGAGGCGGCGCGGCGGGGGTTTGCGGAGGGGTCGGGTTCGGGGGCGTGGCCGGGGCGGTCCCGCCCGGGCCGGGGGTTTGGGGGTGGAACGGCACGGGGACGAGGAAGGGCAGCGGCGCGTCCGGCGGCAGCGCGCGGAGCGGGAGGATGGCCTGCGGCTCCGGCATTCGCGGCGGCGGCGGCTGCGGAGGTGCGGCGGAAGCCTGGTGCCCTGATGCCTGATGGTTTTTGGGGGGTTTGCTTACGGTGTGCTCGAGAGGAATGTGAAATGGAAGGCGAAATAACTGCAGGCCAGGAAACTCTTCTCTCCATGCAAGTTTGGGAATTTTGTCAAACTCAAAATTAAAGCTTTTAAAAGAAATAAATTTCTAGAGTTGTAAATTAATTTTTTTGAACTTTGACTGAATTTCTAAAATATAAGATTAAAATTTACTGTATCAAATTAGTATCATTAGATTTACCATGTAATATATTTTTCACATGATGCTATTTTTGTATCATAGATGTTTTTTTTTCTATAAAATTAGTTAAAATTAAAAAAATATATAACTAACATATATTCTACAAATGATTTATTTAGAGACGGAAGAAGTATTACAATGGTGTTCACATCTTTAGTTATATGTTTTCTTCATGATCAATTCGGTTGAATATGTTTTCTTCATGATCAATTCGGTTCAAAGCTTTCAAGACATTGCATTTGGCAAGCTGCACCAAGTCAGAGAATCCAGTGGCACCAAACAAAAGGTACCATTTGCAGTTCTTGCACCGAGTCAGACTAGGACAAGGATTGTACCCTCTGTTAAAAATAGACTCTGCTTACGGTTCCATTCGAGATACAGGCATGCAAGTAGAAGAACAATTTGAGCACGTTACATACCAGTAGTTTTCCAATCTAAGAAATCGAAACGAACCAAAGAAGTTGAAAACATAGCGAGCAATGTTGTGAGTTGTGACAGGACAATATGTGTAAGCGTTGTGAATCGAATTCTACCTTGCACTCCCTCATAAAGGCTTATCTTGTCGTTTGATTCATGGAGAATTTATTATACATAAAGGATTTGTAACTGACGGAGTTAGCCATTGATTGTCCACAGCTCTCCACTACCGCTTGCACTTTGCCTTCGCCATTTTCTTCCTCTTCTTCTCGGACTTTGGGATCTTGGTCATGCGGGCCTTCTTCTTCTCTTCCTTCACTTTCTTCTTGTTTTCCTTCCGAGCAGCCTTCCTTTCCTCGGGTCCCATCTTGGGATCAACCTCATGCCATGAATCATCTTCATCGGAACTCGAGCAAGATTCACTATCACCTTCTTCATCATCCACTATATTTTGTGTCAGATTGTTCTTGCTCCTGCTCCTTTTCATCGTGTGTGTTTTTAGTCCGAACAAATCCTAACAATGGCTGGTCATAAAGCTTATCTGCTGTTGGCTCATAGCCAGAGGATGAGCGTTGCATTATTGACATGTTGACAATATCTGCCTCACATTGCTTCACATAATCCAATGTCTATGCAAAGAAATCGATTACATTAGTATTACGCATGGTATTGGAAACAATAAAAGGAACAGAATAAAACACAGAGAGTTGAAACTAGTGTGAGATATCTAAGAGAAATCATGCCCAATGCACTACAGCCAAAACATAATAAGTGCAAGTGAGCTCTATCAGCAGAATCTGCTATTAAGATATTAATTAATGATTGAATGAAGCTACTAAGATGTTAGTGATTGAATGAACCTATTAAGATGTGTGAATCTACATTCATGGCACAGCCAAGCCGATGACAATACTGAACTAATCTTACCTGCACCATGACGGTTGGAGTAATTTCATCATCGTTTGGAACTGCACCTCCATTTTCCAAAATCTTTTGCTGAGCCTGTGATTAAAATACAATATTGTTAATCAACCAGATTTGAGCCTGTAGCATTTATAAAGTGATGGTTACAAACAAAAGTGTGGCACACTTAGACAAAAAAAATACCTTTTCCAGGTAATCATCGACATCTTCATCGGAAATGCTTTGATCAATAACAAAATTAAATAAATCAGTAACTGTCATGACAGGAACACCTCGTTTTTTAAAGAAGTCCTGCATAGTGTTAATGTCATGTGCATGGCGGCATGCAGCCAGGGGAGCTCCCAAGGCAGCGTATGGCTAGGCAGAGCCCGAGGAGGCTGGGGGCTGAAGAGGCCTAAGTTATGAAGGCAATTAAGAGGAAGAGGAGGAGATTAAGGGAGCATTAATGGGCTGTAGTTATTAGCTGGCGCCAGTAACTAGGAGCTGGACGCCAGCAGCATGGAGCTTGCTCCTATATATGTAACCGGATGATGAAGGATTAAGGAAGCAATGAGAATTATGAAGAAACCCAATCTAGTCTCATCTCCCTGCTTCTGAGTCTCTCCCCCCTCCTGCTCAAGCTCATGGCATAGCATAAGGCCTAGTTATCCCCCAATCCACTCGCGATCACTACAGTTAACATATCAGTCACAATAATTTATGAGTATACATATGTGGTGATGGGTTCAACTTTCACTTACAGAAACATGCAAACAATCTTCCTTCAGAAAGTCCAAAGCTAAAGGGTGATCTAGATCAACGGATTGCGAAACATCAATAATGTACAAGTGGCCCTGGACAATAGGTAGATCAGAATGGAGATAAGGAAGAGTTGACCTGGAAAGTAAAATATGTTGGGAAAAAAAAGGGTTTATTTAACAGGAGCTCAAGTGTTTAACTACCTCAAAATATAGAATGTTGTATTCACTCAAATCACCATGGACCAGTTTACATTTTTGGTAGAGAGTCCGCATTATTGTAATTATCTGAAATGAACGTCCAGTAAGTAATATGAGAAAACTGAAAGATACAATGAATTCTAACAGTAATATAAATCTGAACTGAAAAGAGATAATTTTATGCATAAACATCAGCCATGGAGTAAAAGGGATAGATTGCTGCGAAAGATCATCTCTAAAACTTCTAAAGATGGTAATATGTGAGCAGTATCATCACATAAAATTTGCATGGCAGCTGGTGAAAAATGTAAATTGTCATTACAAACCAGTCTGAACTACAACAGCCCCCAAACAAAGTTTTATTTACACAATCCCAACTATTTTCAAATCCATAAAAACAACGAAAACTACCACAACCCAATTTGTATTTGTATACTCTACTACAATTTTCCTAACATGCACCACTAATAATCAACATGGGGCAAGAATAAGTCAGAAAATGATAAAGCACGGGGTTGTTTGTACCATCATCAATCGCAGCTCCCAAACACCAAGCAATACTCAAGACTATTTGTAGAATGACACATCAGGTGTATAATGCGATGGATGTATTAGCCTGAGCCTTGGGGCTGAATATATATGAGTACATGACTTGGAGGGCAAAGGGCCTCTCCTACAGATATGGTAGGATACGGATGCAATCCTAATCTACCTAATATAGAGATATTCCTAATATACTCTAACATCCCCCCGCAGTCACAGCGGGAGCGTCGCATACGTTGAGACTGGAGAGAAGTCGGCAAGCTGACACTATTATTATGGTCAGTATGTTAAGGTAGATGAAACAGTGTTTGGTTTTCAAATTGGAACCATGCAAGTGGATTATCAATTCTAAAGACAATGGTTCCGATCTTTCCTTAGGTTCCCTAGTGTTACTAAGTTGATAGAGATTTAATTTAACTATTGTGCAGCTCAAATTTGCAGCTTTCTTTTTGTGTTATGCTTTATATCAAAATGATATGCACAAATGCAGCAAACTCCCTACAAGCTATCCTTGGTCACTGACCAGATATGCATGGCACACATCAACCCAACAAGTACAAAGTTGCAACTGTGCTGTCTGACATGTCATGTACCTCAAAGTAACTTTCACGCAACTTGTCATCTGACAAAGCAGCATCCTTGAGACGAGGAGCAGCCCAACCTCCTTTCCCTGATACCAAATCAACTTATTAGGGTGCATTCAGCAATACAATTACAAGTACTATTGTAATGACAGCAAGCTTAGCAAGTTACCAGCATAAACATTATTAAGTACACAAGTATCAGTAGGCAAACACATATATAAATTTTACCTATGAATTCCATCACCAATACATGAAGCCTCAGGAGTAACGGCACAGGGCACCGAATTCCAGCTGCCCTCACTCTGTAACAAGGGTAGCAAAGAAATGAACAGATCCAAATATCAGAACCTATGCGCAATGACTTCATATTTGCGTGACTAGCAAGGGATATTCAATGAATTGATAAATAAGGTCATTATTTGGTTAAAAGAATCCCACCGTAGAAGATTCCTCATTTCCTTTTCAGCCCAGGTCTTAACCATTTTCCTAGGATTATGCTTGCAGTAACCATGTCTAAAACGGTAATCTCCTTGAACATATCGGTCTCTATCCCTGCAATGATAAAATAATACATTCTCTTACCATGCATACATTTTGAGATCACATAATTTAAACAAGTACCAAAAGGGCAAATAGCATAACCACATAATCAGCATTTCTGCAGTAGGTTTCAAACCATCATTGAAATATAATCTTATCTTACTTAAAAACAAGGACAGAGGTTTTGTAGACTTTTATTGCAAGCTCCTGGCCATCCGTCTTTGTTGCATGATAGACATTTGCCTGCCCATAGATAGGATTAATGTTGGCCATGTATAATATTATACTCGATCGGGAAAATAGAGATCTGTAACTAGCAGGTCAAGGAGCATATAAATCTTCTGTCTACAGAAGGAGCCGTGTATTCATTATGTATCTAGGTACACAACAGAAGAAGTCATTCCAATGTGTGCCGTAACTTAAAGCTACCTCTTTCCCTGTAGAAATGCAGCCATTTATGTTATTAAAGACACCACGGTTTAACATCTTGAATAGAACCATGCGCGTTCTTGGGTCAATAGCCTGCATACATAAACAAAAAACATTCAGGGTCCAGAAATGATTCAATTTGAATAACCTTCATTAGATTTAGGTAAGCCAACTCATACACCCTTTTTTAAGGCAAAGGCAACTAAGGCATATTTTTTTAAAAAAACTACATCATTTAAATGCACTAAGCATCAAGAATAGCATAGTTAACACTCGTATAAATGAAGAAACTTCTGCCTCCCAATTGTAGGTATACAGCAAGCCATGGATAGTGAAAACAAAGACAGTAATTAGAATACTCCAGCTAGAGATGTTCTGCTCATTTTTATAATGCATCCGACCCTTGGGCCATTTGGATCAAATATGAGAGTGGTTTAGGTTTTTAGAAATGCTGCCATCAAAGGTAGAACATGAGGTTAAATGAACTAAAACAAATTCTTGTCATGTACAGCATAAATCCAAACAAAACAGATATACAATGAATTTTAATTTCTTCCATTGTTGCATAAGCAATTCAGGAACCTGTTTCAGAAAAAAATACAGGAATCAAGCAGCAACCAGCCACTTAACAGAAAAGCTAGCTAGGTTGAAAAGGGTGGAGTGGTACAACAAGATTATGCAAGTGCACCAATACAACACAATTCCAGAAGGCACAGGGGAAAAAAACACCACCGCCTAGCTGAGAACATTTTACAAACCTGTTCCACTGTGGCACGATCAGCCTTCTCAGTGTTCCTTATTTTTCCAATCGCAGTGTCCCTTATGCTATCCCTGATTGCAGTCGTGACGGAATTTGACATACCCACGTTCATCCTACCTTCCCATGCCTGAATCATTCAGAACAAATCACAAGAAAGTAAGAAACAATTAACACAAACCACAGAAACACCCAATGTACATGCCATGCATTCACGCGAATATCTCATGAGTTGAAGTGCTCTAATTGTGTTTACTATAAGCATCCTATCCTTTTAGACGTGCTCCAAACTGATACAGTATATACATAGAACCTAAACTTTTTTTTTTTGATGGAACATAGAACCTAAACTTGAAATTATTATATAGATCGTCGAGTCTTATGTCATCACAACATTACCACCATAGAATTTCACTAGATGCAGCTCCTAAGTCCTAACTCTCTCAAATTTAAATGCTTCCATAGGTCACAACACAAGCTACTTCGAACACGGAATGTAAAAGCTGTATACCTCCAAGGGGGTAGCACGCACGGACGGAGCCCAGTGGAGGCCAAACTGGGCTCCGGCCCCCCCTTGTCCGATGCAAAACTTTGTACTAGTATACTGCTCCGTATGCTTGATTATTGCCAATGAAACTATCCTAATTGCAAGACTTTGACCTCATCTAGCATCTATAGTAGGACTGAGCAGCGACAGTTCACGGTTCAACTATGTGATTGATGAATTTTTCTAATCTTTTTTCCTCTCTAGTTTGGCCTAAGATACCCTCCTATATTAGCACCAAATTTCAGTTTTTATATCTAAACCTAATAATAAAGAAGCTTTTTTTTTCATTTTTAATGGTGTTTCCAAACTAACTCCGTGAATATAGATGCCTATATCGTTTGTCTAATGGAGTGCAATATGCCTGATTTTTTCTTCCGTTGCAACTCACAAACACATTTGTTAGTATGAGACTAAATTTATAATGGTTCTGTCATTATAAATTGTACTATAAATATACTACTTTCTCACTAATCTAACATCTTCTGTTGCTGATAAATTTGCAATGGTAATTTGGCCCCCCCCCCCTTAATTAGTGGTCGTGCTCCGCCACTGGTAGCACGAATGTGCGAGGCCAGCTTCTGGGTGCGGTTAGAGAGCGGCTGGAGCGGGCGGGAGAGCACGCCGCCGTGTGCGTTGGGCCTGCGCGCCGCAGCCCCGCCTCCGGAGGCCGAGAAGGCGCCGGATGGCCGAGCTGAGCCGTCATGGCCCTCCACGGCATCGAGCCAGTCCAGAGCTTCGCCGACCTCGTCGTCAGAAGCATCATCGAAGTCGGAGTCGGACCACTCCTCACCATCGGACTTCACGAGCGCCATCGGAGTAGACCTGGGAAGAGTTGAGACACGCTGCCAGCGGTGGCGGTGGCGGCGGCAGAGAAGAGAAGAGAGAACGGGCGAGAGGCAGGGGCAGGGGAAGGGAAACCCTCACTTCGAGGCCTTCCTTTTTTTTTGAGAAGCCTCTAGTATCCTCGTTTTTTTCGGGCCGCAGTTTCGGCCCAGGAGGTATGGATATCAGGCCTAATTTAGGAAATGTATTGGGCTATTTCGGACGGTGGCGTACCTAAAGCTTGACCGGGAATGGAAAAATGGGCCTTGAAGGTCCGGATTTGTGCATGGGCCGGCTCTATTTCTTGGTAAGGTTTCCTACCTGGATGGAACGACATCATCTTTCTTCCGCGACGAAGAGAAAGGAACTAGTGATATGTGCGCGTCCCAATGAAGATATATAATAATATCATCATAATAGTATAGAACCTACAACAATTGTCACGCGCATAACCGAGGGTTTGGCACACAAAGATTGATACGTAGACTTAAGAGATAGGTGCTAACAACATCTGACAGTATTACATAAATAACATGGAACCTACATCACTCGGCGTAGCGATAATCGCCAAGTTTCTTAGCTAGCAAAGTACAGTACTGACACAAAAGCACCACACAGAGTTTTAGCCTTTCGTATTTCAGTTCTCCAATGAATAGGAAATGGTTCTGTTGATGGAAACTGGAATATTTGGTGATAGCATTATTTTGAGTCACTATGTATGAACAAACAATGTAAGGAAACACATCAATCGAAGTGATTACGACTATGCTGAGAGGGAAAATGATATCCCTTGCACAGGATTGCCGGTAAAAAGACACACACATGGACAGGAACCAGGCAAGCTCAGTCCAAGGAAATGATATTTAACTTTTTTATAGGAGGGTCAGCAGGAGCACTCACAGGGCACGACTGGTCAAGGCTACATGATAGTGGTGGACGGGAGTGAGGGATGGTGGAGCTGATTGCAAGACCAATGGCTCATGGCTGTGAGGGACGGAGGCCATCTCCAGTTGCATAGCTTCAGTACTGGACTGTACCACAGTTGGAAAGGGGATCGTCATTGGGACTGTACCACGGATTTTTGAACGAAACCAGCTTTGATCAAGTTTTTACCTGCAGGCTGGTAGTTCCGAGCCTCTATTCTGTCGCAGAGGAACTAATAACATACATCATCTATCATTTGGCACCTCTTTGGATATACAAGATGTTTATGTTCTAGACACATATTAACATCCATTATACATGTTAAGAAACATCACACTATACAAACTAAGGGCTTCCTAGATCGAAGCCCATAAGAAACGTCCTAATTAAATGATGCTCTATTAAATGAATCAATATACACGATTCACACAAAATTTGGAGGTATATGGATTTGGGTGCAGTAAATCTTATACAGTCATGCACAACCAAGGAAAGCTAGGCAATTATGACTTTGTAAGTTAGTATAAACTACAAATATCAGGGAATGCAAAAATATGAGCAATTGAATCAGGGACTTGCAACAACAAAACGACAGTCACAATCTGCTACACTTGTCACCAACAAAACTGACCAAACTATTTTTATGAACAGTGCATAATACTTTCAGAAATGGAATCTCTCAATAGGGACATGAGCAGCCTTACCTGAAACCCATATCTGACCGTATCAAGCAGCAGAAGTAAGTCCAGACCTGAAGTAGCCTCTTGTCAGCATCCTAGATAATACTGCTATTGAAAGCAAAGCCCAACGTATTCACATGAAACCTTTGTTGCCTCTTTCCCATCTCATTAGTCTTTCCTATTGAAAGGAAAGCATGAATTAGAATGATCAGAAGACAGAAGTAGATGCACTCTGAATACCAGTTCAGCAAACAGGTGATCCAATGAAAATCATATTTAAGGATATTAGCTTAATCTAGATGGTTCTTCATTGGACAAACACATGGGAGAAAACCATTGTGGGAGACATGCAGTCAGTAACCAATCATGTAAGCCCCGGCATGCGACACATCCACAAAACATTCAGGTGGAGATGATTCAGACCCGTAAAGACCAACAACTGGAAGTAAGCACAGATCACCATACAAAAATGACTGAAGTACTGGTAGAACAAATGTGACCATACCATTTTATGACTGAAGTACTGGTAGAAAAAATAATCATAAAGGCATTGTAGACCCATAGAAAGAATCTAATCCTTATAGCAATGCAGGAGCTGGTGTTTTAGAGGGGCAAATATATGACATCTTCTTTGAACTAAATAACCTTGGGCCTATGGTCCCTGTTGGGAACCATGTGCTGTGCTATGGTCCCTCATCTATATTGCCTCATCTGATCTGATTCGGCAGAAGCGATGGATATGATAATTAAACTACCACAAAAACAAATTAGGAATTTTTGACCAGATATTCCCTGAACTGATTGGAACGTAAACATCTATTTGCGCATTGCATGATGACAACCATATTGGAACTGATTGGAACTGATTAGGAATTCTATGACATGTAAATTTTCAGGCAATGCGTAATATTCTTTGCTTTTAATCTACCTCCCATTGCTTGATGACAACCACTTTGAGCTCTGCAGGACTGCAGCCATTTTCCACCATGCATGAGTCCCTTATCCGTGTATTGTCCTGACTCCTGAGCATTCTGGATCAATGCAAAAAATTGTCCTGACTCCTGAGTACCATTCTCTGGAAAAAACAATTAGACCATTGGACTATTTATTACAAAAAATTGCCTCCACACCACAAGCACTAAACAGCACCAGCATGCACCACTCAATGCAAAAACTCTAGATCATACCTGCACTTCACTGTCGTCCAGCACCAGCACGAAAAGTCACTCATCCCCAACGTAGAGCACCTAGGAAAATCCAAGCAGAAAAATCAGAGAAATTAGAAAGGGGATGCTTGTTTCCTAAAGTTGCAAAGTTAGCTCTGAAAACGACGTCAGCTCCCACAAGTCCAGCACCAGGTCGAGCACTCTTGCATTACATCGAACACCTACGGTGCGAGCATTGCACAAAACACCTCCCCACGCCTCGTCGGCCTCATCCAGAGGCCACAACATGGAACAAAGCTCCCGTATCACCACTGGCGAAAGCGGTGACCCACCCCACACCGCAACAACATCTTCCTGACCAGCGCCGACTGCCCCACCCCACAGTGGCCGCGCCGCGCAACAACGACGGACGGACCAGCAGGCCGTACCAGCCGCAAGAGCTCCATATCCCAGAAGCGAAAAATGCCGAAATGAGAACGGGAGGGGATAGCGTGCACACACCTCGGAAGCCGGCCGAACCAAAGGGGAGGAGCGAGCCTCCGCCGGCGGGTATACTGCGAGGATCCCACGGCGTCGTACACAGCAGGGAGGCCGCGCGGGGAAGGGCGGCGCGCCATGACGGGCCGAGGTCAGCTGCCGCTGGGGACCAGGTCCGCGCACCGCGGGGAGGTCGCGGCCGCTGGAACCCACGGCCGCGCGCACGCGGGGAGGTCTCCGCCGTCGGGGCCAGCCGCAGCGCCGCCACCTCAGGTGGGAGAAGGAGCATCGTGGGGAGGTCGCCGCCGGCCGAGCCCACGACCGCGCGCACACGGTGAGGCCGCTGCCGAGAGAGGAGGGAGAGGGAGGAGAGGCGACGCGGGGCCCACACCCGCGCCCCCACGCGCTCGCCGGCCGGCCGCAACCAGTCGGAGCCTGCCCTCGCCGCCGCCGAGAGAGGGAGAGGAGGAAGAGCGAGTAAGAGAGGAGAAGGGGAGAGACGGAATGAGAAAGGGGAATGCATCCGGGTCACGCGTCTAGGCGGACGGAGGGCGGGGGGTGTTTTCTGCAAAAGAGACAGGCGGGCGGGTAACCGCAAAAAAACCACGAAATCGGAATTCCGTCTTCTTCGCGCAAAGTATTTTCAGAATACGGTGGCCTAGACAGAAAAAAACAAAACGTGTTTACTGTTCATGACGATCTGGCTGGACGGTGGCTTGATTTCGGTTAAACTGGAGGACTTTTATGAAAAATTTCCGGAGGCGCGGGGGGCGATCCTAGCCGTCCATGGGCGCGATCGAACGGCCGGACGACGAGGCCGCGTCCAGGCCCGCGCGATAAGTAGCGGTAGATCACCCGTTTTCCTCCGGCCGTCGGTGCTCGGGCATATTCCTCCGAGCTCAGACGGCAACGGCTTCCATGGCCGCCGCAGCAGACCCCGCCACCGCGGCCTCCTCCTTCTCGCAGTTCTCCTTCCGCCGCGCCGTCTACCCCTCCCCGCTCCGCGTCCGCTTTTCGCGGCCCCATCCGCCCGGTCGGCGCCGCGTCTCCTCCACCACCGTCGTTGCTCTCCACAAGCGCAGCCCCAAGCAGCTCAAGTACGCCGCCGAGCGCCAGTTCTCGGTACTTTCTGCCTCAAGCGCGTGCTGTTTTTTTTTTACCTCTCCGCAGCAACGCTCGCCTTTCGCGGGCTTTCTGGTGCCGACTGCTACGAACGGTCTCTTTGCTGACTGATTTTGCGCGCACGAAGAGAGAGGGTGCCGGGATGCTGCGGGTGGAGGTGCAGCCCTCCGGCGAGGACTTCTGGAAGCTTGATCCCGTTGTCGACCTCATCCATCGCGGCGCCGTCGGGGTGATCCCTACTGATACCGTGTACGCTGATCAATGCTTCACTTGGGCCTTTTTTAAGTTTTGTACTAAAATCACATACTCCAACACAACTGTTTGAACATTTACTACCAATTTCTATGCGATTGTTGCAAGCACATAAGTTCTGTAATGATGAAACAACGATTTCAGCATTTACAAGTATTTTTTCCTAAGCTCAAATTCAGTGGAACAAAGCTGCATCAACACAAAGCACATGTAGCAATAGTATTAAAGAAGATTGATAAGTTCCATATGTGCATTTGTCCTACTTATTCCTACAGGCTAACAGGCGTGATTATATTATTAATCTTACTATATTTTCTATCTGAACTATGCTTGACCACAAATAACATGGGGTCGTACTTTTGACAGCTACTCCATCGTCTGTGACCTGAGTAACAATGAATCTATTGAGCGCCTTCGCAGGTAAATTCATTGTTTTGATCATTTTGGTGTGATAAAGTGATCAAGTCCAATGTGTGCTCGCAATCCTAGGCTTGAAACAAACCATTTTAGCTCTAACCAGTACTATATGCTTGCTATCGTTGCAGACTGAAAGGCATTGGAGGCTCAAAGGCAAGATTATCAGGGCTATAAAGTCAATTTGGGTCAACATGTTTCTGCAACGAAATATGACTTACAGAGCATAGTGCCCATCTGCATATGCACCGTGTTCTTATACTCATGCTGAATTATGCAGCCTCTCAGCATCCTGTGTCGCTCATTACGTGATATCGATACCTACACAACAGGATTTCCTCGAGGCACCAACCAAGGGCAAGCTAACATTTTCCGTGCTGTCAAGCGTGCTATACCCGGGCCTGTAAGGATATCCTGTTACTCACCGTATATTGCTGTCTGTTCATGATTACTTCAGAAGTAACTTGATTATTTGCATCTTCTGGACTCCTGCAGTACACATTTATTTTACCTGCAAGCAAGCAATTTCCTAAACAGTGCATAAAGCATGGTTCTTCCACAAGGTATGCAAAAAGGAGGCAGGCTGGCGTCCGAATT
The DNA here is from genome assembly GCA_022036555.1 of Microstegium vimineum. Lineage (NCBI taxonomy): Eukaryota > Viridiplantae > Streptophyta > Magnoliopsida > Poales > Poaceae > Microstegium > Microstegium vimineum. Next base: position 43,688,170 of record CM039135.1, read on the forward strand.
CCAGATGATCCCATCTGCCATGCAGTATTGCAAAATCTTGATGAACCTTTGATCTGCACAAGGTTTGTAGCACATCTCAACTCTTCCCTTAGTTTTGCTTCCTGCTCCTGCCTGTGGCCAATTGGGATCATAGAGTATGTAAGATCATAGGATCTGGAATTGAAAATGCAACACGGTATTATATCTTCCATATTGTTGGATATTGATTTGATCAAACTGGTAGGAGGATTACTTGATTCTGTGCTTGCATGTATGGCCATTCTCAGTACTTCAGTATGTACACCACATGGCTGCATGTCTCTCTGTATTCTGGTGTAACTACATTAAAAAAAAGAGAGGGTATTTTGCTTGAAATTATAATAAGAATTTCGTGTACAGTTCATATGCTTCCTAATCATGTAGAGGAATTGGTTATCATAAAACAAAAATAGATATCATGTTTTCACATTGCCATTGGCAAGTTCTACAATGATTCTATGTTTCCTTTATTTACAGTGTCAAATATCTATCGGAGGATGAATGGATACTTGATCCAGTAATCATCGCTGATCTTTATGAGCCACTGGTATCTTCTTCCATTTTAATATCATGCCTGAAACTGTATTCTATATTTTCATACAGCCATCATAGTTCATAGTTATACTTCTCTTAGAGAAAGTTAGCCTGTATCTGTACCATTGTTATCTGCAGTTCCCTTATATGCAGTGCAGCACAAAAACTGGTGATTGTTTAGTAAAGTATTATACTGAAAAAAGTTTCCCGGGCGACACCTCATCCTATCAGTTGCAGCATCGCACATTTATATTTTCAAACAATTGTTTGCCTGGAGAGTGCCAATCACTTTGGGTTATGGAAGTGTTGTAGAAAAAATGTATTTCCAGTAGCTGTAGCTACTAAAAAATTTCATGTTGATGTAGTTTTTAGTTTTATATACCCATAAAATGGTAACAGATCGCAAGGAGCTAGTTAAACCATCAAGTGTTTTGATGTCCAGCTGTATCCCAAATCATTCTTATATGAGCACGTCTCAAAGATGCCTGGCAAACATCATATGTTTCAATGTTCCAAATTTCCAGGGGCTTGATTTTATTGTTGATGGTGGACCTAGAATTGCTGATCCTTCTACGGTGGTGGATATGATGGGAACAAACCCTACTATAATTCGTCAGGGAAAGGTAAGCATTTGATACCTCGGCCTTTTGATTGTGGATTCTTTAGCCCTTCTACTTGTTTTCTTTAAGGTAAAGCATTGTTTCTGCGTATTGTGTGTGACCCTGTTTGTTTTAAGTTGAATAAATATAGGGGCTTGCCTTACTGTTTGTCCTAAAAAAACAAAATGCACTAGGACTTCAAAAAAGGTTTATGAATTATGATATATATTGTTCCTCCAGCCTCCGGGTACCTTTTTTCAGCTAATCACAGTACAGTGCTGAAAACGTCTGGATGCAATTTTTAAAGAAATCATTTAGCATATGTTTGTGTCACTCTGCTATGTATTTGATTCTACTGTGGGGATCCTGTTGATCAGTATGATCATGCAAACCCTTTTCTGTGCATATATTTGTATGACACATTTTTTTCTCTTGCTTTAGGGTCCAAAGCTGGATTGGATGGTAGCAAAAGATGAAGAGGAGGAGGCACAATCGATGTTTGCTTTTAAAGCAGCTTGAAATTAGTCTCGCCTGACCTGTATGGGTTACACTTTGCGAGGGTGCCCCAACCAAAGCGTCTTCTTTTGGCTACATAGGATGTTAGCAGTACATATATCGAACACGGACCGTGTAAATATGCAAAGCTATGTACTCCAACTGCGAGCTGGCAGAATTTGCCCAGTAGCGACATTTTGCTGGAGATAATGGAAAGTTTGTTGTTGGCTCTGTTTAATACTTGTTGCCGTGTACACTTAACGTTGTTTCCATCCTGGAAGGTTGCATATATCTATGCTAATTCTTCTTGATTCTGTGGTGCTTAATTCGTGAAGCATAACTTGTTTTGGTGTGGACTGGATCATCCGGTGTGAGGCTTACAACTAGTTTTGTTTTTCGAATATCATATGATCCTGTATTGGAAAACCGGATGACCTGTTTGCATATCGTGGGGCATTTGGAACATTGAAACATATGATGCGAATAACATAATGACTCTTGTCTACTCTCAAGAAGCGGACAATAAAACATATGATGTTTGTCCAAATTTGGAAATGACAAGCGCATAAAAAAAACAAGTTCTAAATCGTTGGTCAATCCGAAAGATAAAAGACTATTCATGTGATGCGAATAACATCATGACTCTTGTCTACTCTCAAGAAGCGGACATGCCTCTATATGATCTGCTCCATGTAGTCATATACGTACAAGTGTTGCAACTAAGTCCAGAATTGTAGCCAGTGCATTGTACAGCTGGGCAAACCTTGAGACTTGTGGGCACTGTCAACACCTCGTGACACAAGCAATTGTTACTCTTGGTCTTGGAGGTGAAACCTCTTATATGGCTTGGTGTAACCCGGCAAGTTCCTAAGCTTTTGTGAATTGCCATGGGTACGGCGGGTTGAGATCATGCCTTCAAAAACAAAAATATTAACCTATTACTACCTCGGTCCCAGGATACAAATCATTCTCGCTTTCCAAGAAGTCAGCTTTTTAAACGTTGACCAATTATATAGAAAATAATTATTATTATTATAAGACATAATTAGTATCATTACATAGATCGTTAAATATACTTTCATAATAAATTTATTTGGAGATATAAATGTTGCACGTATTTTCTATAAAGCTAGTCAAAGTTAAGAAAGTTTAACTTGCATGCATCTCATAACGTCATCTATTCTGGGACGGAGGGACTATATCAAGAAAAGTGGTTGAAAGAGACCTAACTTAATTAATGAACCTTGATCATTGAGCCACGCTAGGAGCTTCCTTCATGGTGATGTTGGATTCACGGTGATGCTAAACTTTAAAAAACAAATCTTGGTGTCTCCAATCTTGGTAGCACAACTTGGTGGTGGGACTAAACCTCGGGATAAAATATTGTACATCCTGTGCTTGGCTCCTCTTAGTTTACTCTATCTTGTACATCCTGTGCTTGGCTTCTATTTAGAAAACTGCCACCTCTGTTAATTAGGATTTTTAGAGACGACGATCTTATTAGAAGACTGCCTCTCTGTAAATCAATGATTGAAAGAGACAATTGCCTTAGGATGCCAGCCCGACCGTCTCAATAAATGATTAATAGAGGCGGGTGTTTGCCTAGAGGCCGCTTGACCATTTTTGTATAGATGTAGTATCTAGAAGACATGCTTGCTTAAATTTATCACAGCCACATGGAGATTAAAGAAGATCCTTAAGGGGCGTTCAGATAATCCTTTCATTTTGAAGGAATCAGAGTCTTCTTAATAGATTAGATAGACTATTTAGTTTGAAATATGACATTCTACTATAGCTTTCTCTCTTGTATGGCTATCTCAAATTCATATGGTGAGAGATGGAATTTGATTCTATAATCACCATGCTATGTTTCTCCTCTAAAACTATAATTTTCTCCCTTATATGGTTGGCAAAAATATTCAGTTATATTTCATATCAACCATGTTAATTAGCTTATCTGTATCTAAATTTTTAGAATGAAATCAATTCTAAGGATCCAAATGGGGCCTAATGAAAATTGGACATTTGGTGTTAGGAATTGAGTGGAGAGAGTTAATTAAGACAACAATAATTTTTTATTGGTGTTGCACTCACTCTAAATTCGAATCTTGGAGAGTCAAAGTATTTCAAGTTTGACTAAATTTATATAACAATATAATAACATTTATGATGTCAACTAAGTATCATTAGATTCATTATTAATTATATTTTTATAGTATGCTTGTTTGATGTCTTAAATCTTTATAGTTTTCTTTATAATTATTAGTTAAACTTAAAATGCTTTCACTCTCCAAGATTTTTGGAATGTCTTATAATTTGGGATGAAGAGAGTTAGTGGCGGAGCCACACGGTAAGCCGGCATACCCTGTTTGACCGGCTAGTTACCAGTATAGTACAGGTATTATACATCTGTATTTATATTAAAAAGGAAAAAAAATCACCTGGATCACGCCATCACGGAAATAGGAAGGCCCAGGATGCGGCCCACTTGGCAAGAGTCCAGCACATACCCATGTTCACTATTTGGCTTTTCGTATTCTATAATCTCGATCAGAGATTTGGATGCCAAGAGAAATCACCGAACAAGCCGCCGCCCTGACGCCCTGACAGCTGACGCCGATGCCGATGCCGATGCGGTGCCGGTGAGGCGTGACGCTGTCTCGGTGACCGGTGCCCTCTGCCTTGCAACTCGTCTTGGTCAATGGTTTGCACGGCCGAGGAGTCAGGGAGGTCGATTCTCTATTTTTCTAGGTAAAATGCTCTTCGTCTTTTTTTAGAAAATTAATATCTACTTTTGTAGGTATTTATCAACATGTCAAATAACAAATTGTTTATTTATTTAGCATTGTGTTTTATAGTGTTTGTACAGTTATGATGAGACACTCAAATATTGCATTTTTTGGATGATTGTCTAGTCATGTTTATTGAGCGAAATATTTTCTTTGAAGTTGATGATTATGATATAATTAAGACATTTGTGTCCCTTTAAAAGCGTTAAACAAAGGAGCGGAAGAGCCAAATGAATCGAAAGATTCATGTTTGGTTTGTGTAGAGATCATAAAAATTTTAAACTTAATAGCAAGATAATCTACTATCATTAAAAGATTTGTTAAATAATAAAAAACAAAGGATCTTAAGTACTATTTGAAATTCGGAAGAATTGCGTAGAGGGACCCTTGAACAACTCAAAAGGCTCACATTTGATTAAAAAAGTCGATCTAGAAGCAAATGAGTATCGAATGAAAAATAGCATTGTAACTATGTAAGTCTCTTATACTCCTTTTATGTCTATATTTGAATTATCGGTATTTAGTGCATGTATTTATTGGTATTTAGTGCATGTCTATATTTGAATTATCGGTATTTAGTGCATGTCTATATTTGAATTATCGGTATTTAGTGCATGTATTTGAAATATGCCTTTTGAGATATTTATATTGTATTTAATGGATAGTTTTAACTTAATCCATGAATTTAAGTCTTATCGTGTTATTTAGTGCATGTATACCGAATTATGTTGTCGGTTTTACAATTATTACCGAATTGCTTAAATCAATTTATCGAAATGCGTGTATAAAAATTTTTAGGTGCCATACCCTGAAATAAAATTCTAGATTCGCCAGGGAGTATATACTAAACATGTGTAGACGCTTGGGCATTGTTTTTAATTTGGTTTGGTCATTTGCATTGGTGAACTTGTTCTGAGAACAACTTGACGATCTGGTTGTAAAAAAAAGGTGGCTTATTATATTAATTTCATGGAACCGCTAGCTACTATAGTTGCGTGCTGAACCATGTGAATGTTAGATGCATGTTTAATTAGCTAGCACGCGTTAGCTTCTCTCTTTTTGTTGATTGATTGAAACCTAAGCAATCCAGGCGCGGTTTCCTTTTCTGCTTGCTGTAGCTCGAATGATTTTTTTCCATTAGATGATGACCACGGCCCCCGGCCGGTTCAAATGATCGAAACTGTGCGATCGATCGAGCACAAAAGCAAACAGTGCCATAAGTGGCGGGCCTAGCTATATTCAAGGGTATTCAGTTGAATACCCAAATTTTTTGGCAAGAAAATTCACAGATGTATTGTATACGTGTATATGTATTGGAAACAATAAAAAATAAAGATAAATAAACACTCGGATGAAGAATTTAGCCTGAAATTAGACTTTTCTACTCCTCTCATCTTCCCACCTGATGGCCCATTTTGGCCCAAGAAGCCTTGGCCAGTTGGGAGCAGCTGAGCAACGGCCACGGGCACAGTAATACCTCACGCTCAATTGCTTAAGAGTTTAATAACTGTTTAAATTTTCTTATCTTTGTTGTTTCATATCTTCTATGACTATTAAATAATTTTAAATTATAATTAAATTCTAAAAATAAATAAAACTTGCTCAATTATGTGTTACATATGATGCAATTAAATAAACGGTATCCTTACAAAAAAAACCATACTATGACATTATCAATTATGATGCTAAATATTAAGCTTTGGCTAAAATTTTTTTAGCATCTCTTTACATTTTTGAATCTAGCCATGCATGCAATGGAAAGCAGCCAAAAAGGTTTTGTACTACGATCATCGACGCGCACGTACCAGCCGGCAATATATTGAGGTAATTTGGATCTAGTACTCTACAGTGCGTGCATGCATGCATATATGTGCAGATTCAACGCGATCAACGTATAGCTAGACAATAGATTGATGGCGCTCGATCGAGCGGCGCGGCATGCACAGTAGACGATGGAGCTAGCAGACGATATGATGACGTACGCGGATAGATGGACGTACGTACGGACGCGGCGGTGCAGTGGTGCAAAATAACGTGCGCGCGCTCTGCCCAATACCAGGCATGCACACGTACAGACACGAAAGGCAACGACGCCGCTCACACGATCGACATCGATCGATCCCATGTGCGTGCGTGCATGCAGACCGGCGCGCCGCCGCCCCGGCCCGCCGGCTGGGGCGGTGGTGCATATATGACGACGCGCTAGCTCGCTGGGTTGTTGTACGTACTGTAGCTAGGTAGCTAGCTACGGAGTAGTACCTGCCAGGAGCAGCACTGTAGTGTAGTACTACGTACATGTGGCAGTACAATTGTCGTTACGAATGCAATGCAAAACACAGCAGCAGACCTATAGCTAGCTAGCTAGCTGTACGTACGTGCCGGCCTGCTGGGTAGTAGGTGTCGTCGCCGGCCGCGCGGTGGGACAGGAGAGAACCAAACCCACAAACAACACGGACCTTTTGCCTCGTCACCACTAGCTAGTACACGTACGTACGTACAACCACGTACAGTAATATAATGCATGCATGGGCCATGCATGCATTACTCCGAGCAAAGTCGGATCACGAGTAAACACCACGTACGACTACTATATACTGGGGTGCAGCCTCTGCTTGTTGCTGTTGCTGCGCTACAGTATCGAGACTGCATTGGCCAGCACCGCCTGGCTTTGTCGACCGCTCGATCGATCCAGCCGACGAGCTGAGCCCCGGCCCGAGTCCCCGACCGGACCTGCGCATACCTGCATGCATACGTACGTACATCGTACGCGCGCCCACCGCCACCGCTGCCCCCGGCCTGTACTTGTTGCAAATTAGGCGTAGTAGGAGTACGTCTACTAGCTAGCATACGCCGCTCATCATATCTCGATCGATTGCAGTCTCTCAGTACGTCTCTCTCTCTAGATCTCCATCCATCGATCTGTGTTTGATGCGCGCTAGCTGCCAGAGCAGATCTGCGATAGATCTACCTCCATTGTCCTCGTACTACTACTACGCTAGCTACCGCGCACCCATCGGGATTCGATCAGTTTTTTTACCGTACGCGTGCAAGGTACGGCAACGCGCTCTGAGGATCGATCGAGCTTGCATGCAGATGCGCTCACAGAACCTGCAATCAGTGCCGATTCAAAACCCCCTTCAGTGGCGGTTTTTGAACCGGCAGTGATAAGGCCAAGCCTGCCAAACCGACAGTGATGACTCAAGCATCACTGCCGGTTCGTGTTACCAACCGGCAGTGATGCTTGAGCCATCACTGCCGGTTTGTTCCACCAACCGACAGCGATGTTTGAGCCATCACTGTCGGTTTTAATTGAACCGGCAGTGATATTATTTTTTAAATTTGCATTTTATTATTTGTTTTATTTTTATTTGGGGTTTAGGGTAGAGGTGGTGGGGTGGGAGATCGTGGAGGTGTTTGCTATCGAACCATTTGATATCGATGTGAATTGAAGGTGGTTGTGGACTAGCGACAATACAAACCCATCACAGATTTATAATAATTATTACAAAACATCCAAACAAAACTCTAAGTATCGAATTAAATGTCGCATTACAATAGCCTTTCGAGGCGGTCTTTTCCGTAGATCTTTTTGAAGTCCTTACTCTGCACAATGGACAGATATCCTTTTCTATAGACTATCTCGTCCAGAATAAGAGCTGCTATCTCCTCTTGAAATCCTCTTATCTCAAATTCTAGCAACATATTGTGGCCCAGATCTTTGCGCTGTAAATTGATACAAAATGATATTGAGATGCACATATGGAAGACAAAACAATCGAATTAAAATGAGACGCGTACTGTGACAGAACCTTTTAAGAAAGGGCCACTTGCCAGGATTAATAGTCAATCCGACTTAATCCCAAACAAATGAATCAACTCTTAATTAGTTCGCCAGGTGTCACCACTTTACAGGATCATCCACCTCTCTCCAAACAGGATCTCCTCATTACAAACATTGCAGAAGTAATACGATAATTTATATTACATCAAAGTAGCGGAATTTAAAGTCATATTACAAACCATAAGTTTTGAAACATAACTTAAGTGTCATAAGATAACATAGTATCAAGCTGCTGATAGAGTATATACAAACAACCGAGGTACTCTTGCCCAAGAGTCAAGCAAAGACAACTACTCTTCATCATCATCAACTGAAACAACAGTCATACAGCACGAAGCCACACAGACCGGACTGGGACCCTCATCTGCAACAGGGTTAACAAACCCTGAGTACGGGGTACTCAACAAGACTTATCCGACAAAAGAAAATATTTGGTGGACAAAAGGTATGCAAGACATAGGATTTAAGGTGTGGTTTGCAAGAATCAAGTATTTTGCATAAATGAGCATTTATAAAAGGAAATGAAATACATTTAATTCATTTAAAAGATTACTCAAGTACCAATCTAAATTTATGATTGATCGCAAGGTAATAACCATCCATGAAATGAACCAACAAGTATCCAATTTAAGTTTCATTAACTACGATGAAAAAGGCGGGGTTATGTTTTCATATTCGAGGAACACGACGATTCGAACCGGTTTATCCCAGCTGGGGATTCCCAATCACACGACATATACAGCCGCTTAAAGCACGCATATGACTACTTTTCCCTGGATCCTCTCGCCAAAACCGGGGTTCCGCCATCCGAGAGCACAGTACACCTCCATCCAGTTCGCTAACTTGGAGGGTACACACTACTCTCGCCATCTCTCCACTCCCAGTGCGGTTTGACCGTTCTTAAGACGAGAATAGCTAGAGTCCAGCTTCCCCAAGGTATGTGATAAGTACTCCAAAGTCATAACCCTCAGCGTTTTACAACGGCAAGGCCCTAACAACACAGGCGGAAAGAACCCGCTCACCAGACACCGTTGATGGCTCTCCAACACCGTGTCCGCCCGGTCATGAATTATTACTTCCAACAACATTCCCTTCTCAAAAGAGCATAACCATTTGTCGAAGCAATACACTATGTGTAAGTGACCGGGAATCACCTACTAGAAAACTCTAAGCATACTAAGCAATTTTGGCAAAAGTTTTCATCTTTAAACAAGTGTCAAGGTATAAGGTACAATTAACACAAGGAGAAGGCTATGCATCAAGTAGGAATTTAATAAAGTAAGAACAATGCAATAATAACCATAAGTGTATTTAAATAAAACATTTTAAATACAAGGAAGGCTTGAATGCACCGGGGCTTGCCTTGGTTGGAGGGATACACAAACTCGGGCTCCGATTCAACAAGAGAGAAAACCTCTTCACTGGAGGTATCCAACCCAACCAGCGAACAATCTACACGATAATATGCTATACTTCGATGATGCTTGAAATGATAGACATGATGCTTTGCAACACATAAACAGTACTTAAAAGATGAACGAAACATATTACAACCTTGAGTATAACTTTCCTTCATGAAAGAAAAGTTAAACTAAAGCATACATCAAAATAATTAAACCATAAGTAATCTAGTTATCAAGTTTAATAATTATGTCCAAAAGAACTGAGTAAGCAACACTTCATCAAACATGTCCAACATGTGGTTGTCACGGGACAAATGACCATTAGCATCAAACAACCCAAAACCACTCCAAACCTAAAGTTATTAGGGTTACTAATCATTTTATAACTAATTATATAAATAGTCATGTATATCAGTTCATCCAAAAATTTCCAAACTTTTTATACAGTAAGATATCAGTGTATAAAGGTTACACAAAAATTCCCAGAATCTTTGGAACAATACACAGAGCATGCAAAATCATGGAAAAGCTATTTTTCAATTACTTTGAGAATTTTTTACAGGATTAAAAATGTACTGAACAGGAACATATTATATTTTTATTAAATACTACACATCACAGAGAGTATACACAAATTTTTACAAAATTTATTTATGCACAGAAATAAACATAAAAAAATAACAAAAAGCATTACTGTACAGAACATGAAATAAAGAAAACCCTTCATGAAACTCACTGACACCTGCGTCCCGCATGTCAGTGGCACAAAAACAGGGCAGCGGCGCCGGTGACTACAAAACACGGCGGCGCGTCGCCGGCGGCTACTTAGCGGCTCAAACAACTCATGCGCTGGACTCTACTCGTCATCCTGAACCCATCGAGGTACGGTAGAGTCCTTTCCATCCCTTAGAACTCCCTCGCCGGCGACATCCGCGGCGGCTCGAGCTCGGTCGCTCGAATGCCGGCGAGATCTTCATAATGAATAGTATGCATAACTTCTTCAGGATGATTAAAATGTAAACAGGAAGGTATGCATACTTCAAAGGTTGCTATCTTGTCTTCGCTGCTATTACTGTCTATGATGTAATAATCATGCAACTATCGTATGTTTGTTGGCAATTTTTTATACTCTTATTTGTTGGCGACCATAGGCTTGCCTAGTTCAAACTTGTATACAACTTGGGCCTTTTCAAATTCGGTTGTTTCAAAATAGAAATTCTCGGCATCCTTCATACTTATGTTCATTTGCATGGCCAAGTTTTGTATCTCTAGCTGCTGAAAGGTGTGTATTTCTCTAGATGTTTCTAAATTACCTGGAATTTTGCTTTGCCTTTCAAATTCCCTCTGTTTCTCAGGTATATAAGCCAATCGTTTGTACAAGGCAAGTTTGGTAGCCTTTTCTGCAATCTGAGCTCATAGAATTTCGTCCTCAGTCGGCGCTAGCTTCTGCCTTTTACTAGTCATCTTGGAATCTTTGTCAACCGAAGGTGATGACCTCCTCTGTTGCAAAGTCGAACCTGATCTAGAGCTAGGCCATCGAGATCCCAGCCCTGAGGACTTTGAAGCTAGTGTAGGAGGAGGAGGAGGAGGAGTCTTCTCCTTGGGCGGTGGAGAAGGAGTCTTCTCCTTTGGCGGTGGAGGAGGTGCCGGTGGATCTTGACGAGGAGAGAAACCTCTTCGCGGAGGGGACCGAGATGATTCACTGTCATCATCATCTTCTGAAGATAGCTGCTCGTCTAGCTTGATGAAGCATTTGCGCCAAGCGACATGAGTGCCCAAGTTGTGAACTAGACGCGGCCTTTCTTCCTCCACTGGGAAATCAATATGTATCTTAATGTACTTCTTGTCCAAGATCTTATCAATGCTGATCCTGGCATACCCGAGTAGCACTAGCTTGCCATGAATGACGTTCTCTCCTCTAGGAAATGCTTGTTCGACCGCCACCTTGTCTTTGGTCCACTGCTGACGGATGTACAACCTGACATTCACAGGTTCTGTGATGTCGTCCACCGGATGAGGAGCATTGACCTCTTCTTCGTCAGGCATAGGGGTTGATCCACAGCTACTGCGGCCCTTGCCGGGCACTGGGCTATTCAAAGCCGGGATTGCATGCGGCCCTTGACTCGAACACATGGATTGCATAGCGCTCGCCACTTGAGCAGCTATTCGTGCTTCCATGCTCTGTTCTAGCTCCTCTCGCATCCTTTGGAACTCCTCTTCTCTTTGCGTTCTAGCCCTGACCCGACTCCTATAGGAAGTAGATTCACCTTCAAATGCTTTCTCCCAAGGAATTATCCTGGCTCCTCTAGTGCGACCGGGGTGCTCATTGGTTCCAAGTGCTTGTGTGAGCACGTCATTTTCTCTATCCGACCTGCGGGCCCCTCTATGCACTTCCTCAGTGATAGTGGAAATCTTCTGGAGGAGATCCGTGACGGGTTCAGCACTGGCGGAAAGGCTCCCGTCAGGATTGTATCGTGCCCCCCTTGTGAGTAGGTAGTTCACTGATCTGGGCTGTCAATCGCTTGTCTGAGGTGTAACGTCGCTCCGCTCTAGTGCTTCGACTTGGGCATCCCAAACCGGAATCTTCCTTACGTACCCACGCGATCCTAGGCGGTGAGGATTATTTGACCTAAGCGAGTTTGCTTTGTTTCTTTCGCTTGATGCCTTGGCCTCTTCGGATAGCTTGTAAGCCTTGAACTCCTCCCAGAAGTCCCTCTGCTTGCTGAATCCACCTCCCGCAAAATTCGGTTCTTTTTCCTCCTTGATGAGCTTGTGCAACTTTCCCTTAAAATTCTTGAAGGAGTGACCCATGATTTCCTTGGCCCTCTTCTTGACTGTCGCTTCATCACAATCATTAGGGAAAGTAAAATACCCTCTGAGCTTGTTCCAAACTAGTTCCTTCTCCACTTCTGGAACCCTCCACGGGTCTTGCTCACTGCCATTCCACTTCCTGTATTTGATCGGGATGAAGTCCCTTACAAGTGCCCCGATGGTACTCTTGTATGGGCCCAATGCTTTAAGTGGCTCCACCGGCTCCCCTAGTTGATCGAACTGAGAGATGTGCCAGTGTCTAGTTGTCTGAGGGAGCTTTGTTGCACCACGCTTAGTCCTTCTGGAACTCTCACCAATACTTGGACCTTCCGGTGGAACCTGCTTCAAAATTTATAAATAAGTCTCCATCAAACTTTTCTGACTATATCTACCATGTTTTTAGGTATGTCCTAAGTTATTACCTCGTCTCCTTGGCCCTCTTCTAGGTTTAGCATATGGCTAGGGCTCCAAGGTCTTTGATCCCCTTGTTGGTTGTCATCGGATCCTTGGTCACGTTCAACACCGCCACCACTAGTTCCTTGGTCATCGGCTACGGTCGCAGGGCGACGGGTGGTGAATCGGCGCTTAATTGTCATGTTTCTGGACAATAATTTCGATAAGTCATGTTATACCAATAATTCCGACGGGTAGATAACATATATACAAGCATAGGCTCCATTATTGTTATATTTCTATGGGTCACACAAGTATATAGATAAGTCATGTATCTCCAAAAAATGTGCCAAGTCATGTATCTAGCATGAAGAGTGATTGATATTAGCTCATAGGTACAAGCCATGCTATACACAAATTGTGCTACAAGTATATACAAGGATATTGGTATTATCTCATAGGTACAAGTCATGCTATGTCACAACATAAAGCCATGTATATATGATATAAAGTCATGCTCATAGGTACATAAGTGTATGACATATATCCAAGCTATCTTTCTCTCTATCTTTATATCTCTCTCTCTATTTATCTATTTCTATGGGTAGCATAAGTGTATGACATATATCCAATCTCTATCTCTATCTCCCTAATCTCCCTCTATCTCTCCCTCCTCCTCTCCTCCTCTATCTCTCTCTATGTCTCCCTCCTTCCCTTTCTCTCCCTCCTTCCTCTCCTCATCTATCTCCATGACAGGCAAAACCACTCTGAATCCATATAGTCAATTCGTCGAACACCTTCGGTGCATGGACATGGAGCTCAACGCGTGGAGGTTTGGGCCGGATTCCGAGCTCCTCAACGTGGGGGATTCCGAGCAGTGCTTCTACGGCGTCGAGCTCCGGCTTGTTCGGGCGTCCTTCTATGGCGTCTGAAAGATCTCTATTGTTTTGGGTAATTGATGAAACCTAAGTACTAACCTAGCTCTAAGTGGATGAATAGGTTAAGTACACAATGTGAAGAGAGAAGGTGACAAATGATGGAGCAAAGGAAGCTAAGGAGAGAGCTAGCAAAGGTTCCACACTTGGAGAAGAAAAGAAGAGGAGGAAACCCTAAGCTATTCAAGGCAAAGGTGTACTAGGGCTTTTCTATTTTGGTGATCAAGACACCTAGTGGGTGTGATCACATTTAGGATAGGTAACTGTACTATGAAGAGGGGAAAATAGTTAGTGGTTACACCTATCAAGTGCCATTAGGAGTTCATTGCATTGCATTGCATCTAATCCTAATGAAACATCCCTTGTAAACTTGTTAAAATATGCCAACACACATGCACAAGTCAGTGAAACACTTGGTGGTGGTACATGAGATCAAGGGAAGAAAAGAGAAGAAGATTCTGATCAAGACAGAAGCTTCGGACCAGTCAGTATGTGAACACCGGACTATTGGAAGTGGTCTGGTGGTTCAGACTCAGGCAAGGCTCAGACAGAAGGGCGTCGGACTAGTGGTCCGGTGGTGCATCGGACCATCAGTCGGCCAGATTTCAGAGTCCGGTGGCTCAGTAGGAGTTCAAGGCAAGCTCCGGACCAGGCGTAATGGTTCGGTGGTCAGCTCCGGACTGGTGGTCCGGAGCACTGGCACTCACTATATGAAATCGTCAAAGGACTGGAGAAGCTCCGGACCAAAGGATATGGTCCGGTGGTGAGCTCTGGACCAGGAGTCCAAAGCCTAGGTGCTTACTGGACTCAGACGTTTGGCTGAGGCCAAAGCGTCGGACCAGGGGCGTCGGGCTATTACGAGTGGTCCGACGGTGACTTTCAGCGCGCCAACGGTCAGATTTTGAATAGCACCGGACCATCTGCTATAGTCCGGTGGTGTGACCAAAAGTGGTCCCGTGGTCACGGTTTGCAGCTCTAAAAAGAGAAAAACGGCTAGTTTTTTTGAGGAGGCTATATAAGGGTATGTGACTTGTTCTAGGAACAACTCTTGCACATTTGGCTAATTGCATACTCTTTTGAGCAAACCACACACACTCCCACTCATCTCTTAGTTGATTTTGATCATCCATTTGAGATTTGAGTGTTCAAGTGCATTGCATGAGTGATTCATCTTAGTGGCACTTGGGAGTTGATACCGCTGCTAGTTTCTTGTTACTCTTGGTGATTGCCTTCGCCTAGACGGTTTGGAGAAAGCGGTGTAGATTCGAGAAGCTTGGTGATTGTGCTTCGTCGACCACAAGTGAAGATTGTGAGGGGTTCTTGTGCCTTCCCCGCGGGAGATCGCAAAGGTAACTCTAGTGGATTGCGCGTGTCTTGGAAAGCCCTTATCTTGTGTTGGTTGTGAGGCACCCGGTGACGGGTTTGGCGTGTGATGCCAATTAGCTCTTGAACCTCCAAGTAAGTGAGTCGACACAACAAGGACGTAGCTAGTGGGAAAACTAGTGAACCTTGGTGAAAAATCAAGTGTCATCCTTGTGTTATTGATTGGTGATCTTGGTGATCTCATTGTGATTGTTTCAATCCTCTACTCGGTGGTAAAATCACTCCTTCCATCTTTGCATTACCTTTCTTTTTCTTGCTTAGTATATTAGGTTGTGCCTAGAGGGCTTCTAGACTTGAGTAGGAATTGTTTGATCCTAGAGCTTTTAGGATAGCAATTGTGATAGGAGGCTTCGCATCTTTTAGTTTGCTATAGCTAGTCAAAGCTTCGCCACCTTATTGTTTAACTTGTTGTTGAGTTTTATTTTAAAATTTCAGATTAGGCTATTCACCCCCCCCTCTAGCCTTGGATTAGGACCTTTCAGCGTCGAGCGTCGAGCGGCGGCGAGCACTGGCGGCGGGGAGCCTCTGCTGCGGCCGGCTGGAGCGGTGGCGAGCTCGAGCTTCGGCAAGCTGGAGCGGCGGCGGGGAGCGCCTGCTACGGCGGTGAGTGGCGCCGGTGGGCTGGAACGGCGGCGTCGGGCAGTTGCGAGCGTCGGGCAATGGCGAGCGGAGCGGCTAAGTGTGGAACGGGCGCAAGTCTGAAATTTTTAGACCGCGCCCTTTCCTTATATACGCGGCTTCATCACTGCCGGATCTTGTTACAAACCGACAGTGATGTCCCGTATCACTGTCGGTTTGTAACAAGAACCGACAGTGATGAGGAGTCATCAGTGCCGGTTATTTGCAACCGGCAGTGATTAGAGGACATCACTGCCGGTCCCTTACAAACCGGCAGTGATTTGTAATTTTTTTAAATTTTTCCCTTTGCTTTAGAATTCAAATTACTCCTGATTTTTGACTAAAACTTGAAAAACTCTAAACATAGAAGTTGCATAATTTTTAATTCTCTACAACTTTTACTGAAGTAGCATATTCAAATTCTTTCTAGTTTTTGAATTCCATTTTGAATTTGAATAAGGGTTTAAAATTCAATTACCCCCTTTGTAATTACTCCAAAAATTTGAATAGAAGTTGAAAATCTTCCAACATAGCTTTTGCTAGTTTTGAGGAGCTCTACATTATTGCTTATACACTCAAGGTTTAATTCTTTCTAGTTTTTTAATTCCATTTTGAATTTGAATAAGGGTTTAAAATTCAATTACCCCCTTTGTAATTACTCCAAAAATTTGAATACAAGTTGAAAATCTTCCAACATAGATTTTGCTAGTTTTGAGGAGCTTTGCATTAATGCTTATACACTCAAGGTCTAATTCTTTATAGTTTTCTAATTCCTTTTGATATGGCATACATCAATCAACAACGTGGTACAACTCATTAATCTACAACTTCATATGATCTCAAATTCGATGCAAATTACTAAAACAACATTTCATTAAGGATTACATAGTTTATGATACTCTAACAATTCACGGTGCAGGCACGATGATGGCCTCATCGTGATCACTCCGAAGGTAAGCATGTTCGTCACCCTCTTCAAGGACATGTAGGATAACGTCCGTCCCAAAAGGAGCCATTTCTTCATAACCTTTGTAGTCTTCTTCGTCTGTCACTCCATTGACACCGACAATCTTCCTTTCGCCTTGCAATACTACATGTCGTCTTCCATTTATATTGTTATCCCTTGCATAGAAGATTTGCAAAACATCCGTTGCAAGGAAGAAGGGGTCATCTCTATATGCGGTCTTGGATAGATCAACGGTAGTGAACCCATCCTTGTCGGTGTTGATTTCATTCAGCCGGACTCACAGACAATGGAAAAGAGCAACTTTCAACTGATGTCCATAGTCTAGCTCTCATATCTCATCTATGAAACCATAGTATGTTGCCACCACCATGTCGTACTCATCGTGGGCGTCGAAACGAACACCACTATTTTGGTTGGTGCTCTTTCCGTCCTGTTTTTTTGTGTAAAATGTAAAACCATTTATTTGATATCCTTGGTACGTCATTAGCGTAGTCGAAGGTCCGGGGGCTAAGAGATCTAGCTGACATCCCGTCACCATTCCTAGCCTTTGGCGTCGAAACCAGACACCGAATTTCTCCTTATGTTTTTTCTCAAGCCAAGCTTGTGACCTACCGATGTGCTTCCTTTGCAGTAACTGTTTGTGCTCATCAATGTATGCCATCACACCGTCGGCCTGCTGGAGAACAGCGAAGTGTACTTGTCTGAAGGAGACCACTTTGTCTATTTTGACAACTTTCTCACATATTGTTCCTTTGCCCCCTAGTCTTCCATCATGATGAGATACTGGAACTCCGACCCGCTTGATGTCCAGATAATATGTGGAGAACTCAATAGCCTTCTTTGTTGACCATCCTTCTACCATGCTCCCTTCTGGTCTGAATTTATTCCTAACATACCGCCTAAAAACTTTCATGAGCCTCTCAAAATGAAACATCTGGTGTAGGTACATTGGACCAAGGGATTTTATTTGATCCACAAGATGAACAAGCAGATGCACTGAAATGTCGAAGTAAGTCGGTGGGAAATGCATCTCAAGCCTGCATATAATCTTAGCTATCTCCTGCTTCAGGCGGTCTAGCCTGCCCACTTCAATGACCTTTTCAGAGATCGTGTTGAAGAACGAACACAACTTTATGATTGGAGCGCGGACCTTGTCAGGGAGGATACCTCGCAGGGCAACTGGGAGTAGCTGACTCATTATGACGTGACAGTCATGGGCCTTCATAGAACCATAGTTAAACTTAAGTTCTCTCATGTTAACTAGCCCTTTCGGGTTCCTACAGTAGCCACTCGGTACTTTGAGATCGTTGAAGAAAGAAATAAGTATTTCTTTTTCCTCCTTTTCAGTGTCCATGATGCCACCGGAAGTTTCAAGTGACCATTCTCAAGAGTTACTGGGTGCAACTCCTTCCTGAGGCCCAGGTGTTGCATGTCCAAGCGTGTCGCGGGAGAATCCTTGCTTGTTCCCCCGGTGCTCATCAACGTGTTAAGTGTGTTACCGCACACGTTTTTAGTTATGTGCATTGGATCAAGACAATGACGTACACTCAAAAATTGTCAGTAAGGTAGTTTCCAGAAGATAGATTTTTTCTTCCAGATACTATCGGTTGGCGCTGCTACTGCCTCGTCCCCCTTCCCAAGGACAACATTTGTGAGATTGCTTAATTGTTGAAGCAAATGTTTCCCGTCTCGATACTTTGGAGGTCCAGGTTTCTCAGTAGTCCCATTAAAATCTTTTGTATTCCTACGGTAAGGGTGATCACGACGTAGAAACCTACGGTGTCCTATGTAGACCATCTTCCTGTTTTCTGGTAGATGTGTAGCATCAGTCTCGTCCAAACACTCGACACACCCAGTGTATCCTTTTGTCTTCTCTCCAAACAAGAAACCTCGCCCTGGTAGATCGGTGATTGTAGCGATAAGTACAGCCTTTACCGTGACATGTTTTTTTTGTACTCATCACAGACATCCTTCACACCCGTCTCCCACATTTGTAGTAGTTCATCGATCCCTGGTTCTAGAAGCACATCAATATCATTACCAAGTTGTCTTGGTCCTTGGATTAGTAATGACATCTGGACGTATGACCGTTTCATACAAAGCCAGGGTGGAAGGTTGTATATACATAGCGTCACTGGCCAAGTGCTATGATTGGTTCTCACCTGGTCAAACGGGTTCATCCCATCCGTGCTCAAAGCAAACCATAGATGCCTTACCTCTCCACCGATGTTCTTATAGAACATAGTGTTGATAGTCCTCCAGTCCGACCCATCGGCGAGGTGTCTCATCATTGAATCTTTCTTTCGCTCTTCACCGTGCCAACGCAACAGCTAATAATGCATTCAGACAATAATGCATTCAGGGATACATTAGGCATGTGCACGTCATCATTAACATTTTGACCGACCTCTTCATGCAAAGTCCAAATCGTGTAGTTTCTCATGAACCCCCTTGTGATCAAGTGCAACCGTATATGCTCCATGTCACCCCATTTTCTCGTATTCTTGCAGTCTTTGCATGGACAAAATACAAGATGTGAGTCCCCAGCATTGGCTCTAGCTCGCTTGATGAAATCGTCGATGCCCGTGAAGTATCGTGGGTCTATACGTGACAGATCGTATATCCACCCTCGAGCCATGTCTGCACTAATAAAATGGACAGAGCAGAGAAAACATAGGAACATATTAATAGAAGCATTTTTGAACAATGTTCTTTTCTTTATAATTTGAATTTGATCGCGCTATAAAAAGTGAGACAACAAAATAGGTGGATTATAGAGTATTAAATGTGAGTATTAAATACATGCATGGAGTAATAAATGTAATTATTAAATGCATGCATGCATGGAGTATTAAATGTAAGTAATAAATACCGAATCTATTCCACATCCCAACAAATCTTTAATACATGCATGGAGTATTAAATGTAAGTAATAAATATAACTAATTACAATTTTAATCCATATATAATTTTCGAGACGAATATTTCGAACCTAGCTATTCAATGATTATACAATAATTATCCAATAAAAACAAAGTGCTACAATTTTTCTAAATATTTTTGGATCTAAAAGGTAAAAAAATTGACACAAGTTGCAACATCTCCCTTCTTGATCATGAAAACTAACATAGCTCTAAACTATAGATTTACACACAAAAACAATGTAAACCAATAATTCTAAAGAATTATGCTTGTTACTAAACCAAGAGCAGGAAGATATGAGGATCCAAAAGTGAAGAGGAGCCAAAAATGGAGATCAAGAAATCCACCCGCCGCAACAATGGAGAGAGAGCTCCTCGCGCACTGTTCTGTACTGTTGGGCAGAGGAGGGAGGGAGGAGATCGAAGCTTTATACTCTACACAACATCACTGCCGGTTCTAACCACGAACCGGCAGTGAAACACCACATCACTGCCGGTTGGTGGCTTGAACCGGCAATGATAGGGCCGAGGGGCATCACTGCCGCTTCAAATTACAAACCGGCAGTGATGTTGTGTTTCACCACCGGTTCAGCCCCTGCCCCCAATAATTGGGGGCCTGTCAGAGGAAGAACTGACAGTGAAGGGGCATCACTGTCGGCCCAAACAAAACCGACAGTGATTGCCGTTTCTGTAGTAGTGTCAACTCCGGCGCGCGCGTGTGTGTTATGGTTTTATCTTCCTCAGGTGCTCAACGCTAGCTCAAGACCGAATGCATCACCTTAGTTATAGATCGAGCAGCTGCATGCAGCGTTTGGAATAGAAGGCTGGGGTACTAAGCTGAGAGTTGTACGTTTGAAATAGAGAAGCAGGTAGTACTAACTAAGGAGAGCGAGTCCACGTAGTACATCGAGGAAGGCTGTGGCTGAGTAAATTTTGGTCCACTACATGTCTACATTGCACCACGCTAATTTATCCCATGCATGGAGAGTAGCTAGAAACGCTGGCTTAGTGGCCGGCGGCGAGCGGGACCCCACCGAGACCACGTCCCCGTTGGACGCTGGAGCAGAGCTCGGAGGGAGCTCTGTCCGCGTCCGCCACACGGTTGCCGTTTCAATTCCCCCCGACTGCGTTGCTACGTTGTCCCAGAATCCGGCCAGGGGAGGGGCTGGGGCCGCTGTGCACGTGGACCGTACGTCCCGGCAGCAAAATAGACCACCCGTCCATGTCGCGGCGGAACGGGACAGGGCGACGTACGAGCCGCCGACGATCGGGCGCGCGCGCGCGTCCGGCCTGCCTGCCTGCAGCTGGAGGCCCGTGTGGTCCTGGAGAGGCAGGCAGTAGCGCGGCCCCTTCGGCCCGGCGTCGTCGTCCCTGGACGGACCAGCTAGCAGCAGTCCAGTCGGCCGGCACCGCCACATGGGTCTCTGCTACCCTATTTACGAACTACTGTACTCCCCTAGGAGGCAGACGGGCAGTAGTAGAGGCAGGCCCAGCTCCAGGCGTGGTCCAGGTCCCGTCCGTCCCTCTCGTCCGCGCCTGGGCCTGCATCGACGCGCGCGGGCCCTCCCCCTCTGCTGCGCGCCTCACGTGCGCATGGAGGTCCGTCCGTGGTGCAGTGGACCGAGGAGGCCGGCCGTACGGACTCACTCCTCCGCCCGCATCCACCCATGGTAAACCTTCCGCGCCGGCACGCACGCGCGCGTACGGACACCAACGGAGGACGCGCACGCCGGGCTTCTTCTCCTCCCTCGCTCGGACAAACAGAAGCGGCAGTACTACGTACGTACGTAGCGCGCCCGTACGTGGCTGTGTCGAGTATGTGGGACGCCCATCCGTCTCCGTGTACACGTGCTGCTCCACCCGTTTCAAAATGGAAGACGTTTTATGTTTGATTTATAGGAGATATATAAAATAGATGGTGTGGAGTGCCAGGTATTTTGTGATAAAAACTAGTGATCCACCACACACTCGTTGTTCGGCGCGCTAGCTACCGCGCGCACGTTCATACTACGTACGTATATGGCCGGAATCTCCACTCCATCCGGCCGCTCCAAGTGATCCACCACTTGTTCGTCGTCTGCCATCGTATGCCCAAAATTGTAAATCACAACAGGTTGGATACCCTCCTCTTATCCCACAACATTCAATCCTCTGATCCATCACTTGTTGGGACGAGTGTTTGCATTTTCCTGGATTTGTTCTAGGAATTAATTAACAATGCTATACTTAGGTGATGTCTCCGTGAACAGCGAGACGCATATAGTGACTTCATTAATCTCAAGATCTGTCGACTCAGTCCTTCGGAGGTGGCTCATATAGGAATTGGATTAGCGATAGGGGTGAGTGTGCGTGTTGTGGACGTCTCGTTGTACTGTGTAATTCTCAAAAAAAAAAACTACACTTCCTACTTGGATGAATCCATAACTAACAATTCAAACCTACAAACCAAAAAATTAAGTTGAGTTACCAAATAACCATGCATTCTGATTGTTTCTCCCAACTTATAGCAACAAGCACAAATAAACCAGCTCACAACAAACGTACATGGCCTACCGTTGTTGTACAATCTGGCAAAGTAAGTACGGTCGATCGATCTATCATGTGCAGCTAGCTATAGCCGCGGGACCACACTGCACCTGGACTTGCTTGCGTTGGTAACATAGTCGTTGCCATAGTTTTTTTCACCCTGTGGTTGTGTTGGATCCATGGACGCGATCTTCTCTTCACTGCTGTGCGTTGTTGCCATTGTACTAGCCAACTAGCCCGGGGCGCGGTCTGAATCTTTCAATCGTTTTATTTTTTTTATAATAGACTAGCATATGCCCGTGAGTTGCCATGGCAACATCAAAATTTTCAGCGCAATTCAACAAAATAAGAGTAAAACAAAATAATGGCACAGCAAGAGTAAGAAAAAATATTTGGAAATCAACACACAAATAAATGTTAACTAAATTTAACTTTGCCTTAAAAACAAACCTAGATCCTACGATTCCAAAAGAAATGTCTGGTTTGTAGACCTTGGCACTAAAACATATAAGTTCATTGGACCACAAAATACAACAAGATGTGCATGATTGTAAATAAGATGCTAGAATAGAAGTACAGTTATATTTAAATCTTTCCTGATGGAAGGATGAATCTTGGTGCTGCGCTGGTAGCTTCTACAAAAGTAAACATCAGGAAAATTCATAAAATATTTAGGAAGTACACGATCACAAAAGTATATAGTTATCTCTAGTTTCTACATCAACACTGTGAGACAGGTAATGGCAAATCTCTTTATGATAGCACTTTTTTCAAATTCAGCAATTAATGTGAAAGGTATCCAATCAGCCTGCAATGTGGAAAGAATTGAGCAAAAATGAATTAAGAAACTACGTCATAGAGGTTTCAAACTCTCATATACAAATAACAAAATATACAGTCACACCTACAGACCTAGAACTATATTAAGTTTTTATACAAGCCACAACTAAACTAATTGCATAAATAAGCCTACAGTAGTATGGAATTCAGACTAATCATTGGTGAACTAATGTAAGCAGATGACCAACACCAGCAGCATGTCATAGAACTGTAGGACTGGATGATGCTGTTGTACATGACATGCAAAAGATTTTCAGATACAGAGCAAGGGCTGACCAACTTACTAATTGCATAGAATTTAGCTAGGATGAACATCTGGGCAATGGGGGTATGAAGCCTCCATGGCATTTCAGTCCTCTAGCACAGACTTCAAACAGACACATCAAGTGCTTACCTGGTATAAGCCTAGGGGTGTGGTGATAGCAACTGCAGAAATCTATGAGACTATGAGTACTGCAAAAATCAGATTGCATATATTACATCGTTTAAAAATAAAAAGTGGAGAAGAGAAAGATAGCACAACATGGTTCACTGTATTTTTTCTCAAATATTTGAAAATGCCTTCTACCTGAATCTTTGAAGGCTGAATGTGCAAACTGCTTATAGAATTCTAACTCTGAACCTCATTGCTTGCAACTCTAAATCCTTCATTCTACTATCAAAACAGAAATGAAATTGAAAAGACAGAAATATTCATAGGTACACTTGTTGAGTGTGCTTGCAAGATGTACCAAGAGAAAATTGTGCAACAATTGATTCATGTCTCAACAGCTAGACAAATATCATTTATCACAAAGGTTGATTCTCATATGTATTGCAGATCACATATATTCCCAATGCTAGATTTCAGAAGCACATTTCATACATATACCACCTACTAATTTAGGTAATAAGAATCACTTCAGTTAGCTACACAGGTCATACATCTGTATATATTTCACCTAGACCTATTGTTTGCCATAAAATATAATATCCAATGCAAGATAGTAAAGATAAAACAGTCACTCTAGCCTCTGGTCGTGATCAAATAGATATGGTGGAAGAGCTTCTTTCAGAACATCCTCGACCTTACCCCTTAGTTGACTCAATGTGGATTTTAGATTGCAGAGATTTTTGTAGCAGATACATTCAAAAACATCACGGATTACATATATAATTTAAAAAGAGGCTAATACAAATCTCTGCGGATGAACAGCCCAGGGAGAATACCTGTCCATTTGATTCTCTGAATATTATTGGGTTCAGTCCCAACCACAGCTACCTGTACAACATTGAAACTGTTCATGCAAATTGGAAAGTCCACAAATTGGATGAGGTACGGGAGGGCCGGATGGGTGAAACATAGCTTACCAGCCAGGGGCTCGAACCCTAACCCTAGATGTTGGGGAGAGGGCGCGCTTCTTCGGCTGCTCGGAGCTCCTTCAACGGTACACCTACAGGGCTGGCGCTCCTCCTTCACGACACTCGTTCCCCTGGCCCTCCCAGCAGCCTTGGACGGAAGGGCGTGGCGGGGCGACGGCGTCGCGGGATGTGCGCGGCCTCACGTCGGCGGAGTGAACCTCACGGGCACTCGTGGTGGCGGAGTGGAGGGCTGGCGCCCTTGCGTTGTCGAGGCAGCGAAGTGGCCGGCGTCGAGGCTGCAGAGTGGAGGGCCGGCGCCCTTGAGGCGGAGTGGAGCTGCGGGAGCAGGACTGCGGCCTGCGGGATTGAGGCGGGCGCCGGGGCAGGGGCGTGTTGAGTCGAGCACGAGCAGAGTCGCGGGGTCGTGCATGTGGCCCACCTGTCGGCGCAAAGGAGTTACCGAGTGCATCGGTCTGAGCGGCTTCGCCACGGGATGTGAACGGGTCCAGTTTCATCTTTTTAGGAGCAGAGATAATATATCATATATAGAATTGTTTTTTTACAAAATCCCGTTACAGAAGTAGACACATACAAGCGCACACTCACCCTATTTCTATAAGCATATTCGAAGGACCGAGTTGGGTCGGCAAATCTCGAGATTGACGAAATCACCACCACAGACGCCTAACTGTGATGGACATGTCGTCTACCACTAAAAAAATAACATCATTAATTAAATCCTAAGATATATAAATCCTAAGATAGGAGCACTCGTGTCAAATCAGAGATTTGAACCTGAGTGGGTGGTTTCACCACAAGAAACCCAACCAGCTAAGCTACGCTCGATTTGCATTGATCATAAAAAGAATCTAGCTTCAAGGAAATCAGATAATTAACTTACTACAGACATTTGACAAAACAAACATCACAGCCAATTTAAGACTCAATTTGAACATTAAAAGGTCCATCCAAAAAGAAACAAATTAGAATTGCAAGGACACCGCCTCTTCTAATGCTGGACACATATGCATGGATGATGACGTCCTTGTTTTCTTCACACCCTAGTTTAATTTATAGAGATCTCTAATTTACATGAGTTTAATTTTGTGATCAACAGATTCGTATAAACTCAAGTGGTCAACAAACATCGCAACTTGCAGACCACCTTTTATAGTCTTATTACTAATATAGGTACATCATATATACTACGTATATATAACCCCTATAAGTTATGAATCTAGAAAAGTCAGAAACATCTCCGATAATTTTGGAATAGAGGGAGTACATCACAAGTTAGAGTACGTGGTAGAGACTAAAGCTGGGGAAGGCAATCTTAACACCCTCTAATTTGTTTTAAGTCACACTGCAAGCCACTAGTTGCTAGCTCGCGCGATGTGACTGAAAACAGCAAATGTCTAGCTTGATTGTCACTGGTAAGCTTATAAACACCAGAGACTGAACCCCAAATACTACGTAATCACTAGCAGCTAATCACGCTCACAATTTATTGATCTAGCTAGCTAGCTATAGCTCTATACATAGCGCACTGTAGTTAGCAGCTAGCACTAGCCGTACTAGCCTATATAGCAGTCGGTGCCTACCCAAACGAGAGAGGCAGAGAAACGATATGAAGAAGCCAATAACTCCCCAGGCTTTTCCTTTCATCATAATATCTCTGTACTGTGTGTGGCTGTGGGCTGTAGAGGCAGGGGAGGGGTCCGAAAGTGACCAAGTGAAGCTGAAGCGTCGTTGTCCCGGCGCTGCTGTGGCCGCCAGCCAGCCAGCGAGATGGAGGCCGGCACGCCACAGAGAATTGAAGGCTTTCGATCCCCATCCACCATTAGGGCTTCATCATCAAATCATCACCTGTCGACAGTTAGCACCATTCACGCGCTCAAGTTTACTGCCTGACCGAAACGCGTCGTCTGCATGATAGATATCACCAAGTTTAATTTACTGCTTCATCATCAAACTATGGAAGCGTTGCATTGCTCATAAAGTCTCGTTGTGTGTCGTGTCCTATTCATCTGATCATGCATCATCATCATCTCCCTCTCTCGCTCGCTCACAGTCTCACTTACACTCTCCAGGCGGCAAAGCAATCCAACAACGAACAGTCAGATCGACCTATCTATCTATCAGTCTGTTGGTTGCATGATGGCGATACAACAGGGCCGGGTCACGTTCATGACGTCTCAAGGTAACGTGCACTATTGCGCTGCCATCGATCTGATCTGCCGCTAGCTCCATTTCGGCGCCCACAAGAAACAGATCGATCGATCTGGGGTGCCTATCACAGCAGATTTTTCGTATTTTATATATCCGATCCCCTGTATTATATATCTACAACTGCAGGAACAAGCTTGCTGATGTCGATCGATCTCGATCGTTCTCTCATCAGCAGACAATTGTAGCTACAATAGCTTGATGAATGACCATCATATCGAGATATAACTGACGATGTTCGATTTCTTCCTTCCTGCTGCTGAGGTTTTGTTTTAACTTTTAACTGACCAAAACAGTAAGAGTAGGTACTCCACTCAGTAAGATCCTAACTGCATGCTGAGATTATTACCTGCGGCCTATAAATCCGTGGACGACTATTCTTCCAGGATCTATATGGGATCCTACGACGGTACACACCATGCATGCATGCACAATTACTGACGAGCTAGTAGCTGCCAAGATGCAAGCTTAATTGCTCACAAAAAGTGCAATTACATAGGACCACACACAAGGGACAGAACAGTCGTAGGCAACTGACCTAGATGCCGTATGGATGGATTCACGTATATAATGCCCGCAGGCGGCAGCAGCTCAGTAGTCCAGCACGCAGGACCGGTGTCGACGTACTGTACGTATATGGCGACGTAACGTACGCGTACTGTACCCGTGGATGGATTCGCCGTTGGATCTTGCAAGCTCTCAACGGTCTGACTATGACGCGCCGTATGGTTCATGCTATATATAATGTTTTTGGTAGTTATTCAGTTCCCTGCCACACAGGTACAACGTGCCGTACTTCCTAACTTAACCTGGTATCCCACACGTTATAGATCGACCATTTTTTTCTTCTTTACAAAACTTTACCATCAATGTGGCTTATTTCGCCAAACTTTTTATGGCAGCCACGTATAATTTGCCCAAATTTTGGCCTGGCAACTGAGGTTCTGCCTCAATTCCTTCCTCACACCCCACCCAAAAGGCGCGTACGTACGTTCTTCCATGACAAAAGGTGGTCATTATATTATGTGTGTTCCACACGTACGTACTGTGTCGTCGTCCTTGTCCTTGCCAACAGAACGGTGTGCCTTAACTTCATTGCAGTGGAGTATAGGGACTCTCTAGCACGGCAGAGATGAATTAAGTTCGATCATGTTCATGGTTGGTCCTCCGTCACAGTGACGTACGTACACTGAGTTGCGTTTATTTGATACACCGAGTTTTTTTTATTAAGTACACCCGACAATGTATTTAATAAGGGTAAGGGGAAAATATCATCTAATTAATGACTCCTTGGTAAGCACAATCATGTCCTAAACGCCAATTAAACTTGGTATGGATGGAGTATAGATTTTGTTATGCATCTAGAATATACACTATATATAATTATATCTATTTGTATAATTTTTGCTAGGTATCTAAAAAGATCAAAACAATTTATAATTTGGAACAGAGGGAGTGTAAAGTATTAACGGGTGGATCCAAACAGAGCTTAGCTAATAGGTAGGGATGAAAAGTGGACGGATATTTATCCAACCGTTCGTCCGACCGAATTCGTTTAGAGGAGTTTATATCTGTCCGTATCCGAGTCTGAAGATTAACATCCGATACCGTATCCGTATCCGAACACTAAAATCGGTTTATTTATGATGCCGATAGCTAATCGTATCCTATCCGATATTTCTGATACTATTCGTATCCGAATCTTAATCCGAACAGAAATATGAAAACAAATACAATATCAGCGATATCCATTCGTTTCCGATCCATTTTCGTCCCTAGTAATAGGTCAAGCAATATCCCCACTACCGTTAGTAAAAAGCTAGTACTTGGTTTCCTTCAGCTAGATAAAAATTGATAATTAACTGTTAGATCCAAACACGCTCTACGACTATATTGGTAGTAAGGGGCGCGTCCACTTTCCCTTCTACAATCCCTCCCTCTTATCTCCTCTCTTTTTTTCTTCATCTTCTTCCTCTCAGTCCATGCATAAAAATTGTTGCTGAAACATTAAGGAAGCTTCCATGTTCGGGCGGCTACGACACTAGTAAGGCGGGAGCTCTATCCCCCACATTGGATCCTGCTTTGCTCATCGTTTAGATCAGTTAGAGCACTACAAAAAGACTTTTCATATCCTTTGTAAATGGTAGAAATAGAGAATTTGGTAAAAAAAAACTACCCTTCAATAACTAATCTAAATGGTCATTCAAATATAAACATTTTTCTATTCTGGATTTTTTGTTAGCCAAAAATAAAAGACGAGAATATGTTAGAGAATGAAAACATATAGAAAACAAATTTTATGCAAATAATAATCCTTTAAATGATGATTTAAAGAGTGAGATTTAGAAAACGCTCCGTGTTAATAACAAAGATACACAGAGCCGTGACGTCACTACAAGATTGCTTTTTTGCTAGCTCGAACACAAGAGCAGCGCAGCAGTGTAACTCCTGATGAGTCTATCCCGCCAGTCTGAACTGAACAGGAAGAAAGAAAGAAGCCACCGGCCGGTCGAAAGCAATGTCCATTCCAGCAGCAGATCAGTAGTACGTGTCCTCTCCTCCCCGGCCAGCGTAGTAGGCAGCTTAGCCCAAGTGCTGTCCGAGTGTCTGCTACTAGCTGCCGACTGCCCGGCAGACACACACACTGCTCAAACACACATGCGGCGCGGCAGCCGGCATGGCTCTACCGCCTACCGACTACTGTACGTACTACCAGGCTTCGATCTCCCCCTTCTCCCCTCCCGCGCGCGTGTATCTTGCCTCGCGCCGCGCGCGCACCACGTTGACTTTTCCCCAGCCGCGGTGACGTCATGGACCGGGCGGCCAGTACGTAGTCGTACTGGTACGGGACGGCCAGCAGCGTCCTTTCCCATTGGACATGCATGACACGGCCGGAGACCCCGCCGGCCTGCCCACCACGTCCACGGCAGCTCGTCCTTTCCCATTGTTACGGCGTTTGTCCGTAGTACGTGTGGTCGGTGACCCGTGCAGTGCAGACGAGACGATCCAATCCAATCCAATCGAGAGCAGCTAGCGAGCCCGCCCGCAAGCCCGGACGGGCCGGCCCCCACTCGTCGGTCACTGGACCCCATGCATTGCATCGCGTGCCCGTGAGCCGTGACCGTCAGGCCGGCCGTGAAGAATTGCAGTCTTCGTCACGCCGTCGGCCGGCGGTCGTCCTTGCCGGCCGCTACCACCACCACCTCCCTGCCACGCGGGCGGTCTCGTGCGTGCGTCCATGTGGACCTTCTTCTTCCGCGCGACCCCGACGGCTTCCTGCGCCGCGCCGCACGCAAGAGCAGCAGCTAACCGGCCGGTCGGTCTACGTACCCTGCAGGACTACTGGCCAGCGCAGCGCGCAAGCAGCAGCCGGCTACTCATGCTAGTAGACTACTACTAGTAGTATAGTACAGTATGCACACGTACAGCGCGTAACGTCTACTATTTCGATACTGTTCCTGTTGGGCAGCACACACCTGAGCTGAATGATTACGAGCTGCATGGCGGCGGGCGACACGTGACACCTTCATTTCTGGCAAATTTTTAAAAGTCGACGGCGGCGGACGCAGGCTATCTCCGGCCGCGGCCGGCCAGCCGGCTGCATGATGCATGAGTACATGACATGATGACATGAATGGAAAGGAAAGGCCGGGACCGGGTGGGTGGTGCAGTGGCTCTGCTGCTCTCGGCTACGAGGCCGTCCGTCACATGGCCCAGTCCGTGCTCCCATGGCGCAACGCGCCGCCGCTGCTGCACCATCACAAAACCTCCCATTCTTTTTCGCGATTTCGTCGACTCGACGACGCATTATCGCCGGCCCGCCCGGCCAGCTCTGTGAGAAGAAAAAGGCTACGGTGATGGGGCGCGACCTAGAAAGAGCAAGGCGACAAGGCGCCACGTCAGTCAAGGGGTCTTGCTTGTTTCCTCCCAGCTGCCATTTAGTCCCATCCAATCCAAACCCCCACAACCTCACCAAAACCACCTCTTTTCCAGGCCTCTCTTCCATTTTTTTTTCTTTTAAAAATAAAAAAAAGTCCATACCGCCACGAAAACTCACATGAACCTAGCTCCTCATCAACTGTAGCCTTTTCCTTTTTTAAAAAAAGTCTGTACACCAGGATTCATCGAGGAACAAGTATACTCTCTGGAGTACGGAGAGGGAATAAACAATGCGTTGCAAGTGCAGTTCGACGATACACGAAATCCGGGGTGTTTTTTTTTGGTATATATAAAATAGAAAAACGTGTGGTTCAGGCGCTGCCAAAACTCGGAAACGTTTCTCCATCCCAACCAACCAACCAGCGATCTTTGGGTCAAGTAGTAGGGATTATAGTATATTCTAATCTGCCCAAGAACAGAAGTGGGGTTAGTAGCAGTCTGATGAGGCAACTGATGTGTTGCTGCTAATGCTATCGATAAATTTCACGTCCTGCATCCTGATCAGACGGCACTTGCATGGAGCGATTTTAATACTACTGTATGTCACTTTGGACTTCAGTTGCGCACTAATACAAATAAAGTGATTTTAATACTATGTCACTCCTGCTGCTACAATCCTTTCCTTTGTTTTTGAACTGAAAACAAAAACTCGAGTTGCAAGGGAAAAAACAAAGAAAAGGAAGAAAGAAAGGCAAAGACACCCTACCCGGCTGGCTACCCCCAATAATTGTTGCACAGCACAGCACAGCCCCTTCCCTTGCATGGCAGTGTGAACATGGCGGTGGGGCCCTTCCCCACTGCTCTTCCTTTAGAATACCTGTCAGGGATGGAAAGGTTGCGGCCCCACCATGGTGCCCGCCCGCCAAGTAATAATATCGCTGCTGCCGATGCCGAGACGACCCTCCCCTACCACCTCGGCTCGGGCGGCTCCTCGGCGTCGTCGTCGTCCTCCTCGATCTCCACCTCCACTCCATCCCTTTCTTTCTCTAGACTACTGTCTCTTTTCATGCACACACTCCCTTGCTACAGTCGCAGTTGTCTCTGCAAGTACTGACTGCTCCTACTACTCCACCACCCACCCCAGTTCCTTCGCTTTTGTTGCTGCAAATCTTTGTTGGCTGCTACTATCTATACGGACGGAGTACTCCTACACCCCGCACCGCACCTTCCATTTCTCCTCCTCCTTGTCCCTCCTCACTCAGCAGCAGCAGCACCGCCAGTACTCTCTCGCTCGTATCCATCCATCGAACCAACCGCTCTCCCCCTTTGCATTCGCCGAATTGCATCCGATTTGGCCTCGCTCGCTCGCTCGTTTTGTCGCGCGGCGGCGAAATTAGCAGCAAGCAGATCCGGCGCTCACTCACTCTGTCGCTGCGGCGCCACCTCCGGTCCTCGCCAGAAAAATGCCCGCGGGATGAGAGGGATAGGCATAGACCCGGCCGGGGGATTGGACACCCGAGTGAGCGCACTCGTGTGCAAGGCAAGGAGAGGCTCCAGCACCAGCACCAGCTAGCTAGGCAGTCATCAGGCACCGTACGTAGCGTCGGCATGGACTGGGATCTCAAGGCGCCGGGCGCGTGGGACCTAGCGGAGCTGGAGAACGACCAACACGCGGGTGCTACGGCGGCGGCAGCGGGGTCGTCCGAGGGCCACGCCAATGCGGGCGCGGTGGGCACAGGGACAGGGCACCGCCCGCCGCCCGGGGCACCCACCGCCGAGTGCTCCGTGGACCTAAAGCTAGGCGGGCTAGGCGAGCCCGGCGCAGCGGCGCCACCGGTGCCGGTGTCGGCGCGCAGGGAGAGGGATGCTGCCGCGGCGGCGGCGGCGGCGGCGAAGCGGCCGCGCCCCGGGGGACAGCACCAGCACCAGCAGGGGCAGCAGGGTCAGCAGCAGCAGTGCCCGTCGTGCGCGGTGGAGGGGTGTAAGGCGGACTTGAGCAAGTGCCGCGACTATCACCGGCGGCATAAGGTGTGTGAGGCCCACTCTAAGACCCCCGTCGTCGTCGTCGCCGGCCGCGAGATGCGCTTCTGCCAGCAGTGCAGCAGGTAATGGTACTACAAACCACCTCCTTCTCTAGCTAGCTAGCTACAGTAGCCCGCGCGCAATTGAAGCAAAAAAACGGAATGCAGCCACGCATCGTGATTAGGAGCAGCAGCAGGAGCTCGCATCGAGGAGCTAGAGCTGCCTGCTTGCGCTCTCCTCAGCCCGTTCATCTGCAGTGCACCCATGGGATGGGATGGGATGGGAGGGAGGGAAGGAGGGCTTTGAGCCGATGGGGGGAGGGGGCATGCTCCCTGTCTCGTTTCAAGGATGCACAACTTTACCTTTTCCGGCATGCCTTTTTTTTTCCCTCTTCCCTTTCTCTCATTTCGTTTATTTCTTTTCTTTTCTTTTCTAGATACGGAGTACAGTAGAAAACAAAGAAAGGGAGGGAGAGAAGAAGAAAAAAACCCTTCATCTCGTTCGTTTGCTCCTGTAGCTAGCCCTGTTACGTTTGGCAACAAGCTAGCTATCCACGGTACTCCCCTGAATCTGATGAATTATTGGGACGCTTTTCCTTTCTCCCCCTGCGCTGCTCCTGCTTGCTACACACTGCTGCTCAGCAGCAGCCAGCAGCCAGCAGCGCTTCCTTCACTTTCTCTGACGACGCCCCTGCCCTGATGGCTGATGCGAATTTAAGGGGCTGCTGGCAAAGTGGGCAGCTGCTCCCCAATCGCGATTCACGACGAGGAGCCCCCGCCCCGGCCCCGGCCCCGACGCCGGCCATGATTACCATGCCAGCTTTGGTCTGGAGACGGACGGGACGGGGCGGCGCGTCGACGGATCGGACGACGTGAGCTCCTGCCCATCCTGCGCTTTCACGGCCGCGACGGGATGCTCATTTTTTCTTTCCTCCTCCTCGTCCCGTCCCCGTGTGGGGGCTGCCACTGCCATTTTTTTCCTCACTCCCTTGGAGATGCATGGTGCTGAATCTCGACGCGACGGCCGTACTCTGGAGTCCCGGCCAGCTCTGGCCACAATCATTTCGTTTCAGGCCGCAGCAAAGCTTCTGTTCCACCCAGTAACATCTGCTAGCAGCTGTACTCGATGGAGTACCAAAATATCTATCTATCTCACTTTCCGATAAATTACTTAGATTAATTTTATATAAACAATCATTAATAGTTATGATACATAATTGATATCGTTAGATAGATCTTTTGATTTAGTTTTTTAATAAATTTATTTGAATACGTAAATGTTTATACATATTTTATATAAATTTAGTCAAAGTTATAACACGAAAACCTAAAACGACAGATAATTTGAGACGGAGGGATTATCCTGTAGTACTTCTGAGTACGTACAGTATCAAAGGCAAAGGCGGCGTACGTACTGGTAGTGGTATCTCTGCACAGTGTGCCCATACCCTATAGGAGTACTATACCCACAAAGTTTTGGTAGGAGTACCGCTCAAAGAGGTATACATGCACCATGGATCTAGATGTACGTATAAGTAGCCTACCTATAGTAGCCCTGTACATACATATATAAAGCATTTTCTGGCCTATTTCTGCGTGCTTTCAAGGGACCGACCAACCATGCCATGCACACGGTTTCATTTTTTTCACGGCCACCGTGTTCACGTGCCCAAGTCATTATCGGCCCGTTCATCTGCACTACTTTAACTATCTTTTAGCTAATCAACAGTGTTTTATCCTCTCACAACAAATTAGTATAAATATTCAGCATAAACTAAATTTCAGCGAAACAAATAAAGCCGATCATCTTGTTACTGGTCTTATAAAAGTGCCTCTCAACATGGGATTTTGCTAATTTATAGGGTGCTTTAGTGCCACCTGGGACCCGTTTTCATCTGTGCTGTTTAGAGTACTTGTGAGCTAGCAATGGGGTTTTCTGACCACTGTTATAACCATGAAGCTTCATGAACCATCAGTCCATCACCACAGAACCCATCCGCATTTCTCAACAGATATATGCAGCTTTCGGAGATCATATCATAAGCATTCCCGTCTTGTTCATCAACACTATTTTTCAGCGTATTTTCTTCTCACAAAAAATCAGCATAAGCATTTAGCATAGGCTAAATTTTAGCGAAACGAACATAGACGGACATAATTGCTCACCCTGTTCGGTCAAATTTTCAGCTCAGCTTATTAGATATAGTACATTACTTTTCTCTCACAACAAAACAAAATAATATTAGTATGAGTTATCAGCCTTAGAAACTATCGACCTGTTTGCTTTCATTTCATCCCTAAATGACGATCCAACTATTTCTTTTTCGGTGTGAGGACAGTCGATCAGTAGCCATATTAAATGTTGGCAGTCCTATTAAGTGCTACTTCATTTGCGATCTTATTAAGTTTGGTGAAGTTTTACAGTACAGTACAGCGCTGTGTTGGCGCCCAGTTTTGTCTTGCTCATGGGTAGCAGACGACGGTCCCGCTCTGTTGTGGTGGACCTAAACTAAACACTATATATATAACTCGATAGGGATCCTAATGGTGATTGCTCTCGTCATATGCTCTGTTTACGTGGGAATATCTTACGCAGTGGGGACGATTCTCAATCATTGATTACTTTGTCTTTTGGAGCAAATTGCAGACTTTATAGATTATAAGTGACAGTCAGTGAGCCAACATTTTTTTTCCAGCTTTCTTATCCGTATGGAGAATGAAAGAAACTGTCAGTTGGACCTCTGTTACTACTATGGTAGTAGTATAAGTGCACTACACTGTGGTCCAAGCTCAACAGGTCTTACAATATCTTTTCCTATCTCTAAGCACCGACCGATTCATTGACAAGGAACATTGGTCCCTGCTGTGCCATGTATTAACTATTACAGGCATATATGTGCACAGTACATTAAATATTCTGACAATAATTATCAAGCTGTTTCTTTAGTGAGGAGCATCTTAGTATACCACTGGATCATGTGCCCCACCTACCTAGGACCATCTATTTTTCTCCCCATTGAAAAATCCGAGTATATTGTCTGTTTACATTTACAATAAAAATAAAGTATGAGTACCCTAATTCAATTCATCATGGAAGATCCTGTGGTCCTGATCGATTATGCCACCATTCATTCGGTCATGACAATATGATTGTGAGAATGGCACAATACACTGCCACAAAATGTGCAAATGACTATGGAATAATCACCATGTTATCAAGCTTTTATATCAACAGTTTAGGTACTTATCGGTTGGATCACCTTCCTGTGTGATGATGAGAGAATGGTCCTTAGTGGACAAGCACCTTGTCATCATATTATGTTGTTGCTTTCTCATTTTCCTTCCTCAAATTCAGTTGTCTGATCAAGAGTTTTTGTTTATTTAGGTTCCACTTACTTGCGGAGTTTGACGCCGACAAGCGCAGCTGTAGAAAGCGTCTAGATGGGCATAATCGACGCCGCAGGAAGCCACAGCCAGACACCATGGCTTCTGCTAGCTTTATCACAAGCCAACAAGGTCATTTTCGTATTTACCAATTTGCTTTGTTTTTGCTCAAATAGATTATTCATTGTTTCCATATCTTGCTGGACAAAGAAAAGATCAAACATTAAAACAGATCTGTGCACACACAAACCACTAGAGGTAAAAAATGTGGTTCAGCCTCCATGCTCTGTTAATTAAACTTGTAGAGCTTGTGTATCATTTCAACATATTTCATCAGACTAAAACCCGCTTCATCAGAGCAACTCTAGCATGCTGCACAATTTTTGCCATATTCAGCCATTTCACATCATACATTAGTTGTGATAAGTCGAAGTTTACATCATGGATGCATCGAGTTATTATGAACTAACTTCCACACATTTATTTTTTTTGGCTCATTAGGAAGCTCTTCTGTTTCTGTCAATTGTGTCCTCAAATTTAATGCAAGGTCCTTCTAATGCCTTTAAGATCATGATATATAGGTCCCCACAGCCCCAACATTTTCACCACTTGTGTTCTAATGGCTTTCAGATGTGTTCTAGTACAAACTTGTATTTTTCACCACTTGTGTGGTGCATACATGAATGCAACTTAATCAACAATCCGTATGAGTTCCAAACTTGAATACAATTACCAGAAGATAGATTGGCAAATAGAACTGCAAGAAAATGCTACTTCACATTGAATGAAACGGCTAACAGGGCACGGAGTCAATTATTCAGTTATCACCTAATCAGTATTTCTTTCAAATTCAGGCACACGATTCTCACCATTTGCACCTCCAAGACTGGAGGCAAGCTGGCCTGGGGTGATCAAAACCGAGGAGAATCCATATTACACTCACCAAATCCCTCTGGGCTCCAGCAGCAGCAGCAGCAGGCAGCAGCATTTCACCACGCCTGCCTACGCCAAAGAAGGCCGTCGTTTCCCTTTCCTGCAGGATGGCGAGATAAGCTTTGCCACGGGCGTGGTGCTGGAGCCTCCAGCGTGCCAGCCGCTCCTGAAGACGGTAGCAGTAGCACCACCCGAGAGCAGCAGCAGCAGCAGCACCGCCGGCGCCGGGAAGATGTTCTCCGACGTCGGGCTGACTCGCGTGCTCGACTCGGATTGTGCTCTCTCTCTTCTGTCAGCTCCGGCCAATTCCTCTGGCATCGACGTCAGCAGGATGGTCCGGCCGACTGAACACGTCCCCATGGCTCAGCCCGTCGTCTCCGGCCTGCAGTTCGGCAGCTCGTCGTGGTTCTCGCGCCCCCAGGCTTCCACGGGCGCGACTACGGCGGGCGGCGGCTTCCCCTCCTGCCCTGCCGTGGTGGAGGGCGAGCAGCAGCTCAATACCGTGCTGACGAGCCCCCATGAAACCGAGGTGAACTACGGCGGGATGTTCCACGTCGGCGGCGGCAACGGCGGCGCCGAGGGCTCCTCGGACGGCGGCACCTCTTCGTCGATGCCCTTCTCGTGGCACTAGTAGTAGTCAGCTGCGTTCTTTGAACTTTCGCGCTTCCGACGATCCGGTAGAGAGCTATGTCGGTTTTAGAGATTCACTGATCAGCATTGATTTCTGAAATTTCTGCATTCGTTTTCTGAATCGGTTCTGCTGGCCAGCATTCGTGTGGACTTTCTTTATAGCATGATTCTGTGCTCGTTTTCCTCAAATTATCTTTGCTAATGTGGCGCCTGCCTGCCGGCTGCTGACTGTAGCATGTTGCTTCTCATTTTTTTTCATGCATGACGCTTCCAGAATTTCAGTACAGATTTCGGGTTTGTTCTATCCTGAATAGTGAATAGACTAGACATCAGGTAGTCGCAGGGGCGAAGCCAGAATTTCTAGAGACTGGGGTCGGAACAATTTCATAAAGAGTAGAGACAAATCCATAATAATACTAACTTTAACTCTTTATGGGTATGTAATAATATAGTACCACACATAATATCCAAAAATATTTAATATTATTATAACAACGAATAAATTATAACAAAACAAGCTTTCACAGTAGTAGTTACCTCCTATTGGCTCTCTCGGTGGTTACGGTCCTCCATCTTGTGAAATCGAATGATCACATCATCAAGTGGAATTGTGGCTAGAAATTCTTGTTCAACGAAGCATACAATACAATCGTTTATAAACCCATCTCCAATACGATTTCGTAGTATTGTCTTCATAATTTTTATTGATGAAAATTACCTCGCCTTATATCATTTTGCAATTTGTCGCCTATGTAATCTGATATTCTCCTTCTATCTGTGGGATCATATGGAAGTTCATCAAAATTTACCTCACCTCGTGAGATCCGAGGAGTACGCTGAATAGTACAATTAACGTTCAGGGGCAGATCTACCAGGGGGGTTGGGTGGGCTCCAGCCCCCCTACAGTTGGTGTATTAAAGAAAATCTAGAAGAGTTAAGGAGAAAAAAGGGAGAAAAATAGAGAGATAAAAGAGATCAGTCTCTCCTTTAATCTTGTTATGAGAGGTTGATAAAGAAGAAAATGAGAAAAAAAAAAGAAAAATTGGGAGATTAGAGGGAGAAGAAGATCGATCAGCCCCTCCTATAATCTTGTCCTGGATCCGCCACTGTTAACGTTTGATGCGGTGTCATCTCCATCTCTTCTTATTGTTGTAGTGTCTGGGTCTCCATGATTATTCTCATTATCAGCGGATGGGGATAATTTCCTTTTAAGAAATCCTTTCAAAATAGGTTGATTGACTGTACAATTTACTAAATTAGTTACATAATTAAAATACTAAAGCAAATATGATGTAT
This sequence comes from Microstegium vimineum, assembly GCA_022036555.1. Taxonomy (NCBI): domain Eukaryota; kingdom Viridiplantae; phylum Streptophyta; class Magnoliopsida; order Poales; family Poaceae; genus Microstegium; species Microstegium vimineum. The sequence goes on from CM039135.1 coordinate 43,726,953, forward strand.
GTGTATATTGTTAATAGAATATTAGTAGAATAGTAGATAGATACCTGGCATCTTGCTGTAATGAAACAACTTCAGATCAGAGATTCAGAGATGTCGGACAGCAGCAGAGTTTGAGAATTGAGATCGAAGTCACAGACCGAGCGGCGGGCCGGCCAGCAACGCCGGCGGGCGACGGCCGTCCACAGGAGAGGTCAAGAAGACTCAGATACGAAACTCACGAGTAAGAAAACTGGAAGGGCGGCCGTCACCTGATCTCTGGATTGGATATTCCGTTGCATTGATGCAGCCTGGCGTCGGCCTTCTCCACACTAATTTACGTAATCAGGTATGTGGTCTTGATGGGCTATTACGGACTGTTGTTTGATGAGCTGAGCAGATGACTACTACATGTCTACGTATCGCAGACTGCTGCCGACGCTGGGCCACCGGGGTCTTGCTAAAATTTTGGTGGGGTCGTACACGGCAAAAAAAAAAAATCCATAGCTATCACCAATTACGGCTGAGTCGTCGGTGTCGTCCGACCCCGACGGCTGCCACTGGGGTAGTCGCCACTGTCCCGTCCGATACATGTGCAGATGACAATCGAACAATACACCATCAAGAATCACAGTTGCTAAATCTGCTAAAACAAGAATCGATGAGAATTCGACTTCATTATCATTACCGTAGTAAAAAGGAGACGAAAAGACGTAGGAGTTGCGGCATCAGGATTCAGAATTGCTGAAAGTAGCAGAACACAGAACATGTCGAGTTTGCTGCAAGCGTCGTGCGGTCGTTCCGTTGTCCATCCAGCCGGCCGCGTTCCCCAGCGCCGGCGCCACCACCCGCCGCCGGCGTCAGATCGGGATGCGCATCCGATTCCGATCCCAACCGTGCGGACGTGCAGTTGTAGGCCGAAACGTCTTGGGGCTTCGCAGGGAATAGCACCTGGCTGTTGCTAAGAGATTCTTCATGGGCTAAAGCTGACCTGAAATTAAACAGGCCCAGTTTGGAGACTCTGGGCTAAAGCCGAACTGAACTGAACTGAAATGATATTGCGTTGCATATCATCGTCTATTTTTTTCTTCACATTAGGACTTACTCCTAATAAGATGTATTTGCATTCACCAAAAATTCCCATATATATATATGTGGATTAATTAATATTAAAATGGTATCTGTTTCTCATGTGAATCACTAGAAACAACTTCAAAGGGTGCTCTGTTGCTTGGATCTGGAATGTTTTTCGTCCTCATTTTGGTGGTTTCGCACATAATCGTCTCGGATTCTTTGATGCAGTTGTGGGCTACCAAATTTTGTTTTTTTTATTTTTTTGTGAAAAAAGTTAAAATGGTTTTATAAGTTATTCTTCTCCACAAATAGATTACTTTTTTTGAAACATACTTTTAATTTTATATGATTTTTGAAGAAAACATATATAACGTTATGTCAATCAGAATCCGACCTACTAGCCAAACAATCTCACAAAGTGTTTCATATTCATAACATAAATTGTTTCTTGAGTGGATCCATGCCAAATATATCCTTAATTTAATTTCCACCCTTAGATAGTATATCTAAATCAACCCTTATTATTGCTCAAATGTTTGATTAGGTCCATTTCATCCACGAAAGCAAGCCCCCAACTACCACACATAGCCACAAAGGCCCATGTCAAGGCCCATTATGATAATTTCTTTCCTTTTTTATTCATTTCATTTTCCTCAATTTTATTTTTAGTTTCATTCCCCTCCATCATTATTTATTTATTTAACCATCTTTATTTATTTTTTGCTCATTTATTTTTTTTGGCGGTCTATTCATGAAATGTATATGGTGCATTTTTATTATGTATTATCTATATGATGTTACATGATATATTTTTATCGCTTAAACTATGTATGAAATGTTCTAGTGTACTTTAGGTTATTCATGTAGCATCCTTCACAATTTTTTACTATACCATGAGATTTTATTAATTTCTTTTTCCATTCTATTCATTATTTAAAGGGAAAATTTGCTATCGGACATCCAAAATGAGAACCCTTTGCTACTGGACATCCAAAATGGAGCGATTTGCTCGAGGGACACTCTGGTTCTTGACAAGTTTGTTGATGGGCACCGTGCATAATTAAATATTTTATTTAAAATAGATATAAAATTATATAACTAATCAAAAATTATACTATAAGTTTTTCTACACTCTACACGATGAGAACTACACAATTGTTTTGTACTGACATGACCATTTTACCCCTTTTCTTAAATAGACAAAGTTAATCATGATTAATTTTTTGTATATGTTTGTTTGACACTAAAAATCTTGGAAAATCGCATAATGTTTACATCACCAAATCATGTCTATGCGCAAAAATATTGGCTTAAAATAATAAATTTTAATATATCATTTAAGCTTGACGGGAGATAAATCTATAACTCAATCATGTTTAATATACCATTATAAACTTTATTATTTTGAGTTGATATTTTTAGCATAACTATGATTTGGTGATGTATGCATTCTGTGATTTTCTAAAGGTTTTTAGTGTCCAACATATATATGAACAAATTAACCATGATTAAATTTGTCTATTTATGAAGAGGGGTAAAATGTTCATTTCAGTGCAAAAACAATACTTTTACCATGTAGTTCTCATGATGTAGAGTGTACATATTTATGATTTTATATCTATTTTTTAAAACTATTTTATTGTGCATGGTGTCCATCATCAAACTTATTAAGAACCAGAGTGTCTAGGAGAAAATCGCTCTATTTTAGATGTCTGGTAGCAAAGGGTGCTCACTTTGGGTGTTATGTAGCCAATTTTGTCTTATTTAAAATGTTCCTTTTTATATATTTTATTTGAATTATTTCTTCCACTTAATTTATTTTATACCAATTATTTTAATTTTCTATATTTTTTATTTCCATGCGTGGTGTAATTTGTGATATTTTAGTTTCATTGTGTATTCTAGGTTATCCATATCCATAGGATGTCATCTATTATTCACACACTATCCTTGAAATATATTGTGGTATATTTTGGTATGTTCATGTGGTATTTATTGGAAGATCCATGTTGTATTTTCAGGCATCCTTTGGACGTTGATTGCTTTCCACTTATAGAGGTCAAGGAGGTTCATATGCATGCTACTCATTCACCTTCAATCCCCTTTGTGCATTGCTTCTTCCACCTTCAATCCCCTCTGCATTGCTTTCCTCCACCGTCTCGTACCACTAGGGATCATTGACCTCTACCTTGATGGGGTTTTCCACCCACTAGCTCATGCCACCCACTACTGGAATCCTCCTGCTTCCCTAGGGCCAAAAACCCTAGGGAAAGGCATGGATACCCTAGGGAAACCGGTTTCCCTAGGGTGGTTCGTCAGGATTGCTGCCTAGGGAATGATTTCACAGGAAACTGAGAAGTGCCCTAGGGTATTGCGAGAAAACCCTATGGAACTGTATTCCCTAGGGTAATTTCAACTCTAGGGAAATCTGCTGACATGCCAATATCATTGCCCGCGTGTAAAGGTCATTTCCCTAGGGGAGTACGTTTTATAGGGAACACACAATATGCAAATCATCCCATAAATAAATAATATACATTTGAATTCAAATAAAAATTTAAATATAGCACAATACACATATATTGTTCCCATCGGAATTTAACATTCATTAATCTATATTATTATAAGTTGCAATATCACATTAGAGGCACTAACACAAACACCACTTGTGCCATCACAATGACCAAAATTAACTACTACAACACAGGTGCACACTGCAACCTGGTAGATAACTAGTATATGCAGCACCTGTAGGCAACGAGCAGCTCTGCTGCATGGCGCAGCCAAAGCCCAAAATAACCAGAAGCGAGCGCACCAACATAGTAGGTTCTAAGGCTCTAATCTTCAGGAGTGTATGTGCCCCCACCACTTGTGGCATTCACATGGCAATGATAACCTCCGTGAGCGATCCTACTCAATGTTTCATCCATAGTTTCCATTCCAACAGATGATCCAAGCATACCAACCTGCTATGCAATTAAACAAATGAAAATGCAATTAGATAAGCATAAGGGTTGTGATTCCATTCACTACTTATCTCTGTCCATTTATCACATACAAGTTCTGTACAGGAAGTTTTTGAGGAGCTACTATTTTGTGATGTTATTTGGTTTTGTACGTTTTATTTTAGCTCACCATGCATAAAGCCACTTGACAGAAAAAATACTAGTGCATCACCATATCACCCTTTTGATGATAGAAAAATTTCACCACCAGATGACCCTTTTGATGATAGAAAAAATACTAGTGCATCACCATCACCATTGCATAAAGGCACTTGACATAAATGTTTTTTTTCTGAAAAAGAAGGTAGCAGCTACCATGCACTACTGGTGGAGATGCACATAATTATGAGAGGGCACAGACACTCCAACAGAGGTAAAATAGGTGGAGTCATAGTTTTTAAGCGTGGACTAACAATAAAACTCAAAGAATGCCAATTTAAGGGAGCAGCAGGTCACACACTACTAGTTGATGATACTAATCTCTTTTTGATAAAAAAATGATAGCAGTTATGTTGTTACTTTTTTTTGTATACGAGCAGTACTAGGTATGAGTACCAACCATAAAGGGTCCAAAAAAGGCATAATGATCATCAGACTTACATTGCCAAGAGAGGGATTTGGCCTTGATGAAGCCACATATGCTGGTGGCGGTGGTGGAGGAGCTGGGGGAGAAGGAACTGCAGTGGCAGGCATTCGGGTCCATTCAACTCAATAGCCTTAGTTTTGTATTTTTCCTGTCAATTAAATAAACTGGTTAGTCAATATTTGCAAAATAAGTGGCAGCAAAGAACAATTGGATGTAATAACTAGCAATTTCCAAGCATGAAGAGGCTTCTTCAGTGTTCAATGAACTAATATCTTCAGGATTGGAACCCCTATGAGAATAGACCCATGCCTCAATATCAGACACTTCTCTTCCTAATTTCTTAGACTACAATGAAAATAATCTCAAATTATTTGTGTACTGCTACAAAACTGAATCTAACATAACTTCAGCAAGTGAAAACTAACCAACATGTTTGTTGGACTCATTTTCTTTAGCTGGATTGAATCTAAATCTTTGCTGCAAAAATTATTAAATATAAGTACACACCAACAGTAAAGCATATGGAAAATTATCTATATGGACATGTACTGAACAATAGAACCAACAAATGATGGGCCAATTGGCTCAACTACTGAACTAGCAATTATTAAATGTACATGATGTTATATAGGGAAATTTTTACTGCTGAACTATTGAAAAATGATCTATATAGAAACAAAGAATTACCCAAAAACCTTCAGATACCATGTCAGTTGCAGATATCCCAGCTGAATCCTTTGCTGCCTGGTAATGTTTCCATGTCGATGCCACCACAACCTTGCCTCCATAATCAATCAAACCAGGATGTTTTCTCTTTAGTAGAACAATCAAAACACTTGCAGGAGTCCTTCCCTTTACATCAGTCCAATGCCTTGAAATATAAACAAAAAAATAATAAACAAATGTCATATGAGAAGAGATATTACCAGAATGACAATGTGAATTTTAAGAACCCACGATTTTCCTTCTGGCTCAATCAGTGGACGATCTTGCTCATTGTTGATAACAGGGGGCAGATCTGCACATCCTCGCAAGCGGATTTCTTCTACAACCACATTTACCTCACTTGGATCATCAATGTCATTGTGACCGGAAACCCTGACCTCACTATGAACTAAATTGTTAGAAGATCGAGCACGTGACTTGTGTGAGATTGTCATCCCTAAAAATAGGATATGGTACACATCAGTAATTGAATGGAAAACAACCGATTCAGAATTCAGAAATATATAGCAGTACAGTTCTAAAAAATAATATAGAAATACAGATTCAGAACTACCCAACTATACCAGTACAATTCTAAAAAGTAATATTGGAGAGATCTTCCTTGCACAACACTATAGATCTCCCTTTCCCATTTCACCTGGTGACAAATCACACCTACAATCTTAGCTGATGTAAAGTTTCAATTACCTTTATATGGTACCAACTTTCAAAGTCGACATTGAATCATGCTTGCCCAGATATGAAAACCTAAATTTAACTGAAACAATAGCTACCAGTGTATAGGTAGCTAGGATGCGACAACAACTTGCTATTGAAAGACGCTAATAAATTTGTGCTCATATATATGTATGTAGCAGCATTAGGAACTAACCACTTCAAATCTGTTCAACAGATTGGGATTTGGCCCCTTGTAGGCTTCTTCGTGGCTGCTTGAGTGTACGTGCGTTGAATTCGTCTTCCAGGAGCAAGTAGGCGGCCGGCGTTGGGAGGCCGGGCGGCCGGTGTCGAGCCAGGCGACCGACGTTGGGAGGCCGGTCGGAAGCGACGGGCAGGAGGCCCGGTAGCCGGCGGCAGGCAGTCGGGCATCCGCCGTCGCGCAGTGGCTCACAGCGGGCGGGCAGCCGGGGTCGCTGAGTTCGCGGCAGGTGGGCGGCCGGGGCAGCTGGGATTCGCGGTGGGCGGACAGCCGGGTTCGTTTTTCATTTTTTACAAAGAGGGTGGCGGCGAGGATGTGTAGGTCTCACGGGAAAAGACTTTTTCTGCGCGCGCGGAGATGGCTGATGGCGGGATCAACACGCGGCAGCTAAAAAATTTTAGTTCCCTCACTGTGTCGTCAAATATGCCCAGGACGAATCTGGTTTATCGACGAAAAAAATGAAAATCCTAGGGAAACCGTTAATTCCCTAGGGTATCAAATAAAACCTTAGGGAATCCATTACATTCCCTAGAGTCTCAAATAAAACCCTAGGGAACTCATCTTTTCCCTAGAGGAGTTGATTAACTCTAGGGAAACAAAATAACCCTAGGGAAACAGGTAGATTCCAGTAGTGACCTCTGATTTTGGTTGCATGGAGCATCAAATTTTTCGTGTTCGCAGTTACTCTTTCGTCATTTTCATTTTTTATAGACAAAAGGGGTTATGCCCTAATGGATTTTAATAATAACAAAAAAGAGAGTGTGCACAAAGTTACCATATTAGAAAACAAATGAAATTGACATGATCATACAAGGGTGTCTAGTGATAAGTCAAACATGATACTTGTCATGGCACCATGTCGTTTCTAAAATGATCACACAAGGGAGGGGGATAGATCCACCACCACCGGTGAGGAGGGGCCAGATCCGCTGCCACCGAGGTGGGGGGGGGGGGGTCAGATCCGCCGCCGAGGAGGAGCAGGGAGATGGATCTACTGCTAGGGAGGAGGCGTATGGATTCGCTGTCACAGACAAGGGGTCTGGATCCACCGTTGCTGAGGAGAGGAATCGGATCTGCCACCGTCGAGGAGGACAAGGCCAGATCCACCGCGGCCACTGGTGAAGACAAGGTCAGAGGTCCCACCGGATCTGGGCCCTAGCCGACATGGTTGCTCCCCTGAAGCTTCCTAGAGCCAAAGAGGCATGAAGCGCACATGAGCGATGGCATAAGGAACACCACACGGGGAGATAAGCCGCAAGTGGCAGAGGAGCTTGAGGAGGGTTCGGCTATGGCTCATTGAGGAGGGGAGGAGCACGTGGGAATAGGAGAGAAGGGACCACTCAGTTGAGGGGGGGGGGGGGGAGGAGGAGGCGCTCGGCTCAGGGAGAGGAAGAGAGAGAGGAGGCTAAGGTCAGAGAGGTGCCACAACTGAAATGAGATGGGAGCATTGAGCCCTAAATTCATGTATATATACGAATACGCCTATCGGCCCTTGCCTAGGCGTGTTGGGCATCAATATTATCTGAGGCAGGCCTTATCGTGTGCTCGCCTCGGTTAATGTATTAACCGAGACATTTGAGTTAGAATATTAACTGAGGCGTGGGGCATTGGCTACTAAAAAATGACTATCTCGGTTAATTCCAAGCATTAATCGATGTGGTTGAAATTCTTGCCTGCCTTCAAGGACTATTTCAAAACATACAAGAAAATATATTTTGTAGTAGTATTTTTAGTGATTTAACAGAACCACCCCTAAAAATGGATCTTGAGCTATGGTCACAAATCTATGGTGCCACCCGAACCGTCTCTATTAGAAAAGTGAGGCATCCGTAAAAATCATTTATGTACTTAGTGATCTTTCCTAAGGTCAGTCTTAATAGGGATTTCATGTCCTAGTTTTCAACCCATCAAATTTTTTGAAATAGTGCGTAGAAGTTTTATGGGAATAGAATTAACTATCTCTGCTCCCATAAATCTTTCGCTACGTCTCCTCATCAATACATTGTTACGTTAGCATATTTAGGGCATATTTGGTACAACTTATTACAGCTTCACGAAGCTGTTGTGAGCTGTTTTTTTTTTGTCAAACACCTCTTTTCAAAACAGCTTCACCTATGAAGCTGTTTTTCTTCTCCTCTTACAAAAATATGAAGTTGGAAGAAGCTGGAAATAGTAGCTTATCACAACTCTCTTCCCTCTTTTTCTCTCACATGCATGCATAGAGTTGTTGGTGAAACTATTTTGTCAAACACTTTTTCCAAAATAGCTCAGGTTCACCTAGAGAGTTGTTTATAAAATTATTTTCTAAAAAAACAGCTTCACTAATGAAGGAGAAGTTGAGCTCTACTAAATAGGTTTACCAGAAACTCTCATAAACCCACTAAGACCGGTCTCATAAGACCGGTCTCATGGTCGCCACGCTTGCCCCGGCGGCACACCCACGCATGCATGCGCAGAGCGTCGCGGCATCTCGCGCGCGGCGGTCACCGCGGCTGCGCGACAATTGGCTGGCTGTCGATCTGGGTGGTTCGTTTGCCCGTGCTGACACGCAACGCAGACGTACGTACGTGCGTACGCCCAATCAAATCCGTTGTGTCGCTTCAGTGATTGCACCTAGTACGTCGATGGAAAGCGAGCGCCCTTTTGTCCGTCGAGGAAAAGGGTGTGTGCAGTGGTGGCGATGATGCCAGCCGGAGAAGACGGAGAAGCAAAGTGCAGGCCGTACGTAGCTAGAGAGTCGCATCGCTACGTACTACTCTACTGGCTGGCCTAGGTAGCTACTGCACGTACAAAGGCACGACGACAGACACAAGGGCAAGAGCGAGAGATCGAAGCATCGCAGCAGCTTGGTTTATTTCCATCCATCGCTCGCCTAACTTGTGACTTGGACACACACACACACACACCATATGCATGCGTTCGATCTTTGGTTCTTTGATCACGTGTTTCTGAAACGGACAAGTTTTGGATCCCTCTGGAAATGATTCGACAGTCGTCATCCGTCCAGGCACACTACAGTAAAATGACACCTTTTTTCTGTTGTGATTTTATGATGACCGTGTACTAGTACTAGTAGCTTGGTACTCTACGTGACAACAGAATCTTAGCGATGCGACGATTGATTTCGCTGCCACCTCTGCCATGCATGTTAACAAGCAGCAGCACACACCGCACATCAGCAGATGGATTCGATCGAAAGCCGGCCGGCCGGCAACAACGAACCTCGCGCACGTACACGTCAGCAGTGACCACCCTATCGACTCGCAGCATCGGATCGGACGGCCGGATCCAACAGTGCCCGATCGTCCTAAGCTAGCAGCGGCCGGGGCGGGGCGGTCGGACCCCGGCCTGGTTCGCGCTTGCGAGACTGGAAGCGCGCGCGCGCTGGCCCGGCCGGCTTGCCTGCTGTTGCCTGTTGCTAGCTGGTCTGGACAGCGACCCGGGCCGGCCTCCGAGATCGATCGAGCAGGCGGAGAGGGCAGGCAGAGACGTGCAGCAGTAGATGGATGGAATGGAGGACACGCCGGGCAGGTCGCTGCTGCAGCCTGCGTGCGCGATTGCGAGTGGCCAGCATTAAAGCAGGGCACGTGACCGCGCACCAGTATTCGCTCCCTCCCCGGCCTTGGCGGGGCCCAGCAGGCAGGCCGGATAAAAGGCGACCGAGCGCAGCTGCGCAGGACGCGACGGCGACGGACGGGGACCCCATCACCATGAGCGGCGTACAGTACGTATGTGATGGAGCAGTGACCGATGGATCGTCGAGTGAGCGGTGACACTGCGATCGATCCCCTCCTCCCCATCCCTCTCGCTTTCCGGAAACGCGCTACCGTGCTGGGGGCCTAGGGTTTCGGCCCCTACGGATGCTTTGCCGGAAACGGCAACCTGACGCCGAGAGGCGCACCAGCGCCCACCGGCTCCTTCCCTGAGCTCATGATAACTCAGCCCTGCACAGGTCCCAGCCACCACCACCACCACCACTAGCCCCCACTCGCTTGCTTCAATTCCTAGCCCGCCCGCCCCCGTGCCATCGCTTTCCTCTCGTTTATTTACTCCTCCTCCGTTCCCGATCCTCCCTCCTCCTCATCCGCTCCTCCAGTATCTCCTGCCGTGTGCTCTGCCGGCCTTTGCTTTCCTGCTGCTTTAGCGAGCGGTACGGTACAGTCGATCTGGCGGCGGCGGAGGCGGAGGGCTCGGCTGGGGCCGGCGGCAAGGCGGCGGCGCCCAGCATGGGGAGGGGGCGCGTCGAGCTCAAGCGGATCGAGAACAAGATCAACCGCCAGGTCACCTTCGCCAAGCGCCGCAACGGCCTGCTTAAGAAGGCGTACGAGCTCTCCGTGCTCTGCGACGCCGAGGTCGCCCTCATCATCTTCTCCAACCGCGGCAAGCTCTACGAGTTCTCCAGCACGCAGAGGTACTATATACACGCACACGCACTACCCCGGCCGCGTGCGGTTGCCCGGCCTTGCCGGTCAGTCGTATGTAGTCATCACGCTTCACGCGTCACCGTGCTCGATCGATCAGCTGCCCCTGGACTCACCGGATCTCGCCAGATCTGCCCGTGCTGTTCCTGGACCGGGCGTTACGAGCAGTTTCTGTCGCACCTTCTCGATCGATCGAGTCCGGCCGGGGTTCCCCGCGCGGGACTGCTGCTTTCGCGCCGTGCTGATGATGGGTTTAGTTCACGCGAGAGTGAAAGAGAGGAGATTGAGCTGGGTTCTCATGTGGCTTCCGGCCGGACACCGGATCCGGCCGGCTACCATCCTACCACTACACCTCATCTTGGGTTTTAGCTAGGGTTTGCTTTCTGGTCCCTTGGGTAGATCGCCTCACTTTGCTTTGTCAAGTGTAGTCGCGCGGCTGTCAAAGCTTATATATAGAACGCTAAAATTCATGACGACCCGCGAGCAGCATGAATTCGAAGTGGATCTGGTTAAGCATGAGGATGGCTCCCGTTTCCAGCTACCACAAACTTACAATTTCCTCTGGATCTCTGCTTTTTTAATCATCGTCGTCCCAAATGCACTCCAAACTCCTGAATATATCAAGTTTCAGAAGCATCGCCTTTTGTTTTCTTTAATTTAAAGAAGCAGCATAAATTGACCTTTTCTATTGAACTGAAACGTGTGAAGTGTGTAGTAGGCTCGTTTATGATCCAAAGAAAAGAGGAAAGCTTTGACATATCTTCGTCCATGCTGTTAAGATTCCTAAGCATATCATGTAATGATAAATTAATTCTTGAAATTATTCATGTCATTGCTACGTTTAATTAATAAGGCATATCTAAATATATAAGTAAACTCAACATCATTTCTGTTCCTAATTAAACAGTTTTGTGGGCCTGCATATGAATCGTCAATAAAATTATTTTCCTAGATTGGTATTATATATATTGTATCAAACTACTCTATGCATAAACTTGTTTTCTAGGTCAACTATATAAACCTTTGTATGGAAAGATGATCCAGCTCAATACTCCAGGCTCCATTCAAAGCCGAGCCAAATTTTGGCTGACATTATTGTGTTTATTTAGTTATAAGTTGGTGCTATTATCGTGTATCGTATGAAAATGACACAAGACGAATTGCCGGTCATCTGATCTATTCCATTGTCCATAAACAAGAGTAGCCCTCATACTATCTAGCTAAGAACTCATAGAGTTGGTTTTCTCTACACTAGCCTAGCAGTGGCAACTATAGCTAGTATCTACTAGGACTAAAAGTCTGTGGCCAGGATAAAATGAATATATTTATTTATTTGGATCACTACGTACTGATATATCTTATATATAGTCCAAGTAAGATGGAGTAAATCATTGTCAATCATATTTTCTAGTACAACATGCATGCATGCACTACCTTTTCCATGTTTCATTTGAGAAACACAGTCCTTGGCCCAAATGGCAAAAATGAAGATTCCTTGACGCACCCCTGGCAGGAAGTAAAAACAATGTACTTACGTCATGAAGCAATTAATAACCTTGATTTTCATTCTGTCGTATTATATAGACCCCACCGTTGGCACACAGAAATGTTTGCCCTGATCGAACTCTTTGTTGACTAAGCTACCTGGCTATTCCTTCTGTCTCATGTCAGACGACATCCCTTCAGAGTTCCACTTCCACAAATATAGCATCTCATGCGGGCTGAATATTTCACTTCTTGTCTAGTCGAGTATATACTAATGTATTTATAGGAAAGTTCTACTGAACTATTAGGAACTGACATGCCACCATTTTGTGAATCCATTTGTTATGTGATATTGTTTGTTTTATTCTTGTTTTTATGATAATAACTCAGCAAAATTATGGCTTCCGTGATTATTAATGGTAGCAAATTTTAGGAAACATTGCTTTTTGTTCAATTCTTCAGAGGAACTATTAGATATGTGCTGGGCCACACATATTCACATATTTCTACAAATTTAAAACTTGGATTTGTCTAAGAAAAGGATAACTCTAAACATCAAGCATAATATAACTATACAGGAAATGTTTTAAGCAAGTTTCCTTTCAGATTAAGAAATTTCTGCGTTATTTTCTTATGCGTTCAATTTGCACACACTATTTTTAATGACATTATATTTTCAACTTTTTTTTGATATTAACTGCTGTATATGCCTGAGTTTTCATGCCTTCTTTACGTGCAGCATGCCAAAAACACTTGAAAAATACCAAAAATGCAGTTTTGCAGGGCCTGAAACAGCCATCCAGAATAGAGAGAATGAGGTAAGATGTTCTCTTCCTCTAGTTCAAATTGTGGACAAGTTTGTTTGAGTTTTTGTGCATATATTTACAGCCTTGATATATACTCTAGAAAACATTATTCAACATTAATTACTTTGCTGCTAAGAAGTTATGTCATCTAGCATTCCTATTGTCTAAATAAACGTCATCCTGGAAATATAATATTTTGGATTTTTCATATGTGAAACATATTACATATAAAAATTGATTAAAGGATAGGAAGTACCTGCACAAGGCTATTTGTGGAGATTTTTTAATAAAACAAACTATAAAAACTACATGTGACAGCAAAAATTGCGTTGGCCTGTACGTAACGTGCCTAAGTACATTTTTTTGTGAGGTACTACTATGTGGTGTGTTGTGCAATAAAGAAAATCTTTATAGACATTTCTATTCTCAAATTCATTTTAAATTAGTTTTCTGGTGCAAATGATGAGCTTCACATAGCATATTGATCACTGTAATCTCCATGTTAATTGCTGAACTAGGCATTCCTTTATATGCTAACCTTTCATGACATTTATTTCAGCAACTAAAAAGCAGCCGCAATGAGTACCTCAAACTGAAAGCACGCGTCGATAATTTACAGAGGACTCAGAGGTGAGTTTTGTTTTACAGCTGAGATAATTTTGTTATTTCTGTACATACAAAAAATAGAAACTTCTGTTTGAAATATGCTTTGTTTTGGGGGAAAATCCTTAAAACCAAATAGCATGGCTTTTATTCATCATGACCAGAGCAAGTTCATGAAGCAACATTAAGTTTATATTCATATAGTGCAAAGCTAGGAATACTATAACGTTCAAGATGTTTTGCCAACATGATTATCCTCTCAAATGCATCATAATACAAACTACTTAATGTTTCTCTGGAACCGTACCATTGTTGCGGCGAAACCGGCGAAACCATATCTCTTAGCTTTGAATATAAAAAACAAATGAAATGAGCTACCTTCTGAAACTATATAGCATGCATGCGGGTCAGTGGCCTATAATTTGATGCTACCATTTTATACACGCATAATTAGCTCAAGTGAAAATAAAGATTTCTAGTATTGTTTGGATATATGTCGTCCTGTATAATCTTTCAAGTTTGCAGCGCATATCTTTTTATTTTAAAGAGACGTAAAAGGGTGACTTAGCTCAGTGCATTTTTTTTCAGTGTAAACAAAGACAGATACATTCACATTTTTTTAGATTGCAGATACATTCACATTTTGATAGCGAATTAAAAGTTTGAATGTTTTATCAACAATCCTCAGGAACTTGCTTGGTGAAGATCTTGAATCATTAGGCATAAAAGAGCTGGAGAACCTTGAGAAGCAACTCGATTCATCTTTGAAGCACATAAGATCTACAAGGGTACTGAAATTTGCTAACAGCATAAACGAATTGTGTATTTCCTAGCTGTTTTGTATTAAGTGGAATATTTAAGCTGACCCTTTTCTGAAATAGGTACACAGCTAGGTCTCATATATATATATGTCACTGCTATCTGATTTCTTAATTAAAATCCTTTACTGCTAGGCCTGCGGATAATATGAGTTTGTGGGGAGTCAAATATATAAAAACTGTGCATGTAGCATGTTTCTAGAGCATATGTTTCTGACCAGTTGTTGCTTCTCCTGTAGACACAACACATGGTTGATCAACTGACAGAACTTCAGAAAAGGGTATGCTACTCTTCATGATTTAACAAAGTAATATTAGCGACTTCACTAAATCAGTAAATAACTTCATTGTTCAATTTGCAGGAACAAATGTTTTGTGAAGCAAATAAGTGCCTTCGAAGAAGAGTAAGTTGTAAAGTTCTCTGTATCATTAAACAACCATTTTTATGCTATTTCTTTTGGGGTGCCTGTTGTACACTTGTAGTATTAATGCACTCGTCATACACCATTGCAACAAGATGAAGAGACCAAAGCCACATATAGTAACCTTTTCAGTTATCCAGTTTCCTCGTAAATTTCTGAGTTTGAACAGGGGACGCACATTTCCATATACACGGGATCAAAACATATATAACCACATACATATATGGTTCAGGCAGTAATGATAGCTACCTTTTTCATTGTTTTGAGATGTGCAGCTGGAGGAGAGCAACCAGGTTATATGGCAGCATGCGTGGGAGCAAGGCGAGCGGCATCCTGAAGTGCAGCCGCAGCAGCTACACGGCAATAACTTCTTCCATCCCCTCGATGCTGCTGGTGAACCCACCCTTCAGATAGGGTATGGTCCTCATACTTTCGGTGAATCAAGCTCTCCTGGCCCTACTTTAAAACAAGGGAAATTAAACAAGGATCCATGCCAATTTTGTGCAATACTATTTCGATGCCCTAGCAGGCCGGCTCGGATGCATGATCGAACATCCAAGTTTTTTTCTTCATACAGCAATAATGATCTTCAAACTAAATGGCGTTTCCTTTGATCTAATATTATCCTATATGCTCATTTGATCGTCCTACTTACATACAGGATCATCAAAATGATACCTTGTTGTCCTGTTATTTTCCTGATGGCAAAACCCAAATGCCACAAAATCACATGACATGTCACAGACTAGAGAATTCGCTATCACTGTAAATTGTTAAATCTTTAAATACAAAATAGACTAAAATAGTGATGACATTCTTGTCATAGAGTTGCTCTTTGTATTCAGATTAAAGCTGATTCCTCCGTTTTTGTGCAATTTGTTTACAGGTACCCTTCAGAGGCACTGACTAGCTCATGCATGACCACCTTCCTGCCCCCATGGTTGCCATGAGATCGAACTACTGTGTGATTCTGAAATAATAAGCATGGCGGCAGCCTGTGCTATATGTTGTGCTTCGAGTGATATATTCTACGTACTTTAAAGTTTCTTGCATGGCTTGTATGTGTGCGTGTAACATTTGTGATGAACATGGAACTTATCCATTTGATTCTCGAATAATTAATGAACTGGGTAAAATCGTGTTGCCTGAAATATTAATTTAGGGCATGTTTGGTATAGCTCTGCTTCACCAGTGAAGCTATTTTTTTTAGAAAATAGTTTCATGAGCAACTCTCTAGGTGAAGCTGAGCTATTTTGAAAAAAATGTTTGACAAAACAGCTTCGCCAACAATTTTATGCATAGATATGAGAGAGAAAGGGGGAGAAAGTTGTGATAAACTACTATTTTCAGCTTCATCTCAATTCATATGTTTATGAGAGGGGAGAAAAAACAGCTTCATGGATCAAACTATTTTGAAAAGAGATGTTTGACAAAAAAAAAAGCTCACAATAGCTTCCTTAAGTTGTACCAAACATGCCCTTAGTGTGCGTGTGAATCACATGGAGGTTGTGATCCGTGTGCTTCAGTTTTCTAGTACTAGCCGTTTAGAGGCGGGGAGGGAAGTGGAGTTCTTGTCTACAGTACAAAACAAGGAAACCAAACAACTACATCTTCAGCTGCCACTGTGATTGCTACATCATGCATTGATCCCATACTCCCTATAGATGGCCAGAAGGCATGTGGCTTATATGGTCGTCTAGGATTTTGTAATGGTTAGTGGCAGACCTAGGATTTCAAAGTTGAATGTGGCCAAGCAAAGATCAAGGTGATTTGAGATTTTACCCCTAAATTTGATTAAAGAAGATTCAGTTGTCTTGCGGGTCTGTGACCTCCTGGGTGGCTATTGGCGTGCGACAAGCAATTCGCTTGTCGATAGATGAGGCCAAGCAGCGAGCGCTACTTTGCTGGATGGATGGCTAAGCACTCCTATGGGATGGTCGATCCACCCCTAGGGAATAGGGTGTTGCCACATCGAGGTGCCACCATGCGCAGTGGGTGGTGACCAAGGTCAGCAGTGCTAGTTGTTAGGGTCCTCGGTTTGATGGTCCTGCCTGTCACCACACACAGAGACAACTTGGTGTCGAGAGGACCGGAGGAGAAGGTGGAATTGGAGAAGCTTGGGTCGTCAGGTGTGGCCAGTACATGGGAAATATGTGGTTGCGATAGGTAAATGAGTCGAGTGAACTGCTATGTTTTTTTATGAATAAGAGCAACCCCAAGAGCATCTTTATACACTTCCTCATTGATAGGAATAGTGATTCTAGTGAAGAAAATATCCTCTAACAACTTCTTTAACTGAATCTCCAAATATTATCATCCTCTATTCGAGATTTCTCACTAGCTAAAGATGGAGAGCCAAGTTGGCTCTCTGGAGTGTGAACAAGATATAGAGAAGTTATTGGATGCCAAAAGATATAAAAATGGTTTTTATTCAAATAACTCTCTAAATGATGATTTAAGAGTGAGTTTAAGATTCTTGGAGATTCTCTAAGATGGAGTGAGTAGTAATTTTGAAGCTTAATTATTTTTTTTACATGTACTAATTTTTACCCAAAATTGTTGGGTATGCCATAAAATACTGGGATACACAATGGTAGGTTCATCCACGACATTGGTCTGGCTTAGAAATTTGGATTGACTTACTCTTGCTTGTGTCCATGTAGGCATGACCCATGGCATGTGCCGCTTGGATCGATGGAGCGTCCCATGGTGCTATTATGGCAATGCTCATTTAAACATGGGTATGATCAATCCATTAGATAGCCCATCCTTCTCATATAAAATGTCATTTAACTTAGCCATCACCCTCACATTTATGGCTCAAATTCGGAACGACTAATTTCAACCATGCGTTGAATCCAAGTTGGCTTTCTCCCACAGCTAGTTTTCAAAAGAATCTCATTACAAAAGAACTTATCTTTTGACAAACCAACTCTAGGGGAGAAGAACACATTGGAACATGGAGGCATAGGTGTTCCTTCACTGATAGAGGACACGACCTCCATACTCGGACACATCAAGAGGTAGTTGTGTCTCTCCATGCCATAGGTGCTCCATCGCCTAGATCTCAGTTGTCATCGTAGGAAAAATGACACCACCATTGTCATCGAGCTCAACAAGGACAATGACGGGACTTAGAGCACTATGAGGGCAACCGCATGGCAAGATAGGAAGAAGGAGGCTAGGGCGGCATAATTGCAGAGGAGGTTTGTGCGGGGATGGGCGAAGCACAAAGAGGTGAAGCTCAACCTCTGTTTCCAAGGACAATCCTAATGGCAGCGCGTGGAGGATGAGCGCATCATGGTATAAAAGAGAACCACATGGAGGAGTAGCTCGATGGCAGCACGGGGAGGAGGGACTCATTGGTTCATAAGAGGAATGGAAGAGGAAGAGGTGGAACTATAATGGGAAAAGTTGGGTTTGGTCATGATTGGAAAAGGCTTCTTTCATGTTGTATCTGAGAATGGCCTCGAAACATCTCATTTAGAAATGCAATGTGCTTTTTTCATGGGAATTAGACTCATAAGTGGATCCAAATGGGGCCTTTGTCTCCTTCCATGCAGCTCTCCCTCATCCCTAGTTGCACATGTGGCCTGATGACGCGGATGTGGTACTCGATCTTTTCTCAGGTGAATACAACTCTTAATTTGGTAGAGAATTGACATACATGACCCAACTTTGAATCATAGAGACTCATAGCACCACGTCTCGTTTGGTTATCAACTATATATTGCCTAGTTGATCTCGCCATGATGGATAATTCTAGCTTGCTAATGGAAGAACACAAGAAAGAACACACTTGAATTTGTTAAAACCATTAAGCTCATACTTGGGGGTCACAAACTGATGAATGGTGAAATTATTCAATGATATTGTCGGGTACAAAGGTAAGGGGTACCCTAAACGTGTGATAATCTAATGCTTACAATAGCAACTATTTTTAAGGCAGGATCCGATCAGCCGTCTGAGTCAATGAAGGAAGGCCCATCACGCAAAGGTTTCCTTCACCGGCAACAGGGACCGGTCGTGGGCCGGCCCATTGCAGGAAAAACAGAAGACAGGATACCCCTCCATCTCTACCTCGACTGATGGACAGGGGTCGAACGAACGACCCCCCTGCCTCCGCCTCCGCCTCGACAGACGGACATGGGTCGAACGAATGACCCCTCCGCCTCTGCCTCGACAGACGGACAGGGGTTGAATGAACGACCCCCCGCCCCCACCTCGACTGACGGACAGGGGTCGAACGAACGACCCCCCGCCTCTACCTTGACTGACGGACAGGGGGTCGAACGAATGACCCCTCCGCCTCCGCCTCTACCTCGACTGACGGACAGGGGTCGAATGAACGATCCCTTCGCCTCCGCCTCCGCCTCGACCCCTTGAATGACGGACAGGGGGTCGAACAAACAACTCTTGAGAAGGAGGCTCGATCGACTTACCTGCTCTCGGTATGGGGTAAAGGGGATCCAATGCGTCTACCTGCCCCCGCCTAATGCCATGGGCGCCCACTACCACAGTCAAATCCATCAACTCGCCGCCCATGCCCTGGACCTCCGTTGACCGTGCGGCCGCTGTAGCCACGTCACAGGTACGGAATCCAGATGCACCCCCTCGAGCCATGAACAGGACGTCCCTCGACTGTGTCTTCGGGGATACGACAGGGTCACGCTGGCCTCGACCCCCCTCGACTAGGGGGCTCGACCCTCGTCTCCAACCACTCCAGCATGGAACCTGTCCTATCCGCTCCGTCCCGCTTCAACTGTGGAGCCTGCACCCGTCTACAGGAGGCCAACCGTACTGCGCCATGACGTTCGGCAACGTCCAGTCTGCTATCACCATGCCCTGAACACCGGAAAGACGGAAAGGCCATGCCGCTACAGCGATCGACGTCCCATCGCAAGCATGGCGCCGCGGACATCTCTCCCATGCCTCTACAGTCTAGGACCTCTGTACTCTCCGGCCTCCCCTTGATCTATAAAAGGGGACGCTGGGATAGAAGAAGGGGCATGCGCATTCGGATCAGCTCACGCATGCGCATTCGTATTGGTATCGGCTCACACATTCAGACATCAGCTCTGACCCGTATACACCAAGAGCCAAGTCGCACACACCGCACCCGACTGCTTGATCGACCTCTCAAGCAATCCACCACCGACCACCTAGGGTAGCCCTGCTAGTCCTAGGCACTAGCTCATCCTGAGCACCCCCGTGTAAACCTGCTTGTACCCCCCCTGTACGAGCACTTCGGTGCAAGATAATACAATCCATCCTCCCCCGCTGGACGTAGGGCCTTTTGTGCCCGAACCAGGATAAATCTTGTGTTCTTCTCGCATCACGTCTGGGAGAGGGAGCACGCAATATACAAATTTACTAGCCGGTGGTCTTGACCCCCTGGGTCATAACACCGACAGTTGGCGCGCCAGGTAGGAGGGTTTGCGTGTCGATCAACTCCGAACTACTCTCCAAGATGGATTCCACGATCCCATCACTTCCATTCACCACCATCATCTGGTTCGGGAGCCTAGAGTTCATGTCCACGGGCCACGGCCATGACATGGATAGCAGCAGCTCCGGTACTCCGGGCCAAGGAGGACCAGATGACGGTCCCACCACTCGCGCCTATCGCCTGCGACCAGGAGGAGGCGCGAACGACGCCGCCACACTCTTCACTGCGCGGATCCCGAGACGCCGGATGCCGTCTCCCCAGCCTCAGCTGGTGACACAGTTCCTCCCTTCGGGAGCCTGTTTGACCCATGCTTGCGGGTCGGGGTGGGTACCTCGCTGAGCCTGACTTTGGCTCTGCCATACCGTCATCTCAGAGGGTCCCTATGGCTTCTCTTACATACTCGGCCGCGCCACCGCACAACCTGTTTCCACATGGGCTCTACAACAGCGCCAGACTCTGTTATGTTTTTGTAGACTCACAGATGCAGGCACGTTGCGGGTCCTCAGGGAGCCTGCTACGTGCAACGATCAACCTCGTCACCACCCCTCTGTCGGACGAGCTCCCGGAGCCACGACGAGCCCCGACCCTTGGGTATCACACCTCGGGCACGTTACAGCGACGACTGGAGGAGGAGCGCAGGGGATCTTTCCCCAACTTCTACCACGGCTACCCCGACTCGGACTCCCCCAATGAGGATTACGATCCCACCCGGGAATGTTTCCACATCGACGGCCAGGTTGACTCCCAGGACGACATCAACGACGCCGCGACCACGGATGAAGGAGGAGGGGGCAACGGTACCCCGGCGCGAGACGTCGCCCCCCCCGGTTCCAGTCGAAGCCGATCCACCTCAGGACGCTAAGATCGCGCAAGTCCGAGAGCTGCTCGCCAAGCTCGAGGAGGAACGCCTGCGACTTCAGCAGCTCGAGCACGCCCTCGAGCGAGATCACGGGCGCCCACAGGGTGTGGGAGCCTGCGGCCGGGCCCGGGAAGTCCATCGACAGATCATCGAGGAGGGGGCAAACGAGCGCCACGTCTACAACCGTGCTAGCCAAAATGTCGTGGCAGCCGCAATGCTGCTCCGCGACATGCCGACACCGTCGACGCCCCAAGCGCAGCGCATCAGAGACGAAATCCAGGGGCTTCTCCAAACCACGGCCGTACAGCAGGCGGAGAGCTCAGCCTCGAGGCGCAGAGGAGCTGCTTCCGAGCGGCGGGACGTGCCCCCTCGACAAGATCGAGAGGTATCTGTCCACTAAGACAAGGCGCCCCAAGGCGGAGCAGAGCGGCAACCAGTTCGAGACCGCATCCTCGACGATCGACAACCGCGAGACGCGCGATACGACATCAACGACAACAAACAACGCCGACACGGTGACGCTAAGGCTCGAGGTTATAGTGCTCATCGAGGTGGGCGCTACGACAACGACGAGGATCAACGTCAATCCCCGGAACCACCAGGGCCACGAGTCTTCAGCAATGCAATCCGACAAACCGCCTTGCCTGTTCGTTTCCGTCCACCCACCAGCCTGGTCAAGTACAACGGCGAAACCAAGCCGGAGCTCTGGCTTGCTGATTTTAGGCTGGCATGTCAGCTAGGAGGAGCCGACGACGACCACGTCATCATTCGGCAACTCCCGCTCTTCCTCTTCGACACCGCTCGAAGGTGGCTCGAGGAGCTCCCCCCGGGCTTGATCCATGGTTGTCCCGACCTGGTCAGGATCTTTGAGGGGAACTTCAAGGGCACCTACGTGCGGCCAGGAAACTCCTGGGATCTCCGCAGCTGCAACCAGAAGCCAGGGGAAACCCTCCGCGACTTCACCCAACGGTTCTCCAAGCAACGTGCTGAGCTAACCCACATCTCCGACCACGACGTCATCACGACGTTCGTCGCCGGGACAACCTGCAAGGAGCTGGTGCGGGAACTGGGACGGAACACCCCCAAGACCGCCAACGAGCTTATGGACATCGTCGCCAACTATGCAGCTGGCGAGGAAGCCGTTGGCGCGTTCTTCTATGCATCCCCAAGCAAAGGGAAGGCCAAGGCGGACGAGCCCGGGGGTTCGAATAATGGGCCCAAGAAGAGCAATAACAACAACAAGAAGAAGAAGAACCAGCCAGGTCGACGCGATGTCGAGCCCTACGATCTTGTCGCTGCGATAGACAAGAAGAAGCCTAGAGGTCCCCCTCTCGAGGGGGGCGTCTTCGACAAAATGCTGAAAGAGCCCTGCCCCTATCACAAGGGACCGGCCAACCACAGCCTCGAGGACTGTCGCATGCTCAAGAAGCACTTCTGCTCCCTCGGCCTCAAGAAAGACGACAAGAAGGAGGACCCACAAGACGAGGGCGATGGCAAGAACGGGGGCTTCCCCGAGATCCTCGACTATTTCATGATCTTCGAGGGACCCTCGACTCGACTCAGTACGCGTTAGCGCAACAGTGAGCGTCGGGAGGTCTTCTCCGTTCGAGCTCAAGCTCCTCGATACCTCGACTGGTCACACGTGCCGATCACCTTCGATCAGGACGACCATCCCGAGCACGTCCCCAACGCAGGGGTCTACCCACTCGTTGTCGACCCGATCATACTCAACACCCGCCTTTCCAAGGTACTCATGGATGGGGGAAGCAGCCTCAACATCATCTACGTCGAGACCCTCGACCTCCTGGGGATCCCGAGGACCACGCTCTTGCCCAGCGCGGGGGGATTCCACGGGATCGTCCCAGGAAAGAAGGCACTCCCGATCGGCCGTGTCAAGCTACCCGTCTGCTTTGGTACCCCCTCGAACTTCCGGAAGGAAGATCTGACCTTCGAGGTGGTCGCATTCCACGGTACCTACCACGCCATCATCGGTCGACCGGGATATGCCAAGTTCATGGCGGTCCCGAACTACACCTACCTCAAGCTAAAGATGCCGGGGCCCAAGGGAGTCATCACCGTCGACACCTCCTACGAGCACGCTTACGACTGCGACGTCGAGTGCGTGGAAAACGCCGAGGCGGTCGAGGAGTCAGCCATCCTCGCGGCTCTCGATGAATTCTCCAAGGAGATCCCCGACCCCAAGCGGCACGCCGACAACTTCAAGCCTGTAGAGGGCACCAAGACCATCCCGCTCGACCTCAGCCACGCGGATGGGAAGGCGCTGACGATCAGCGCCACCCTCGAGCCCAAATAGGAAACCGTGCTCGTCGACTTTCTCCACGCGGATGCTGACGTGTTTGCGTGGACTCCCTCGGATATGCCGGGCATTCCGAGGGATGTCGCCGAGCACTCCTTGGACATCCGGGCCGGATCCAAACCGGTGAAGCAACGGTTGCGCCGCTTCGACGAGGAGAAGCGCAGAATCATCGGGGAGGAAGTCGACAAGCTTTTGAAGGCCGGATTCATCAAGGAGGTACATCATCCCGAGTGGTTAGCAAATTCTGTACTGGTCAAGAAAAAGAATGGAAAGGATAGGATGTGCGTAGACTACACTAGTTTAAATAAAGCATGTCCCGAGGTTCGTTTTCCATTACCACGTATTGATCAAATAGTAGATTCCACTACGGGATGTGAAACTGTCTGCTTCCTTGATGCATATTCTGGCTATCACCAAATAAAGATGAAGGAGTCCGATCAGCTCGCGGCTTCCTTCATCACCCCCTTTGGCATGTTTTGCTACCTCACTATGCCCTTCGGTTTGCGGAACGCCGGGGCCACATATCAACGATGCATGCTCCATGTCTTTAGAAAACACATAGGGCCGACCGTCGAGGCCTACGTCGATGACATCGTGGTCAAATCCAAAATGGTCGGGAGCCTGGTCGGGGACCTCGAGATCGCGTTCGGGTGCCTCAGGGCAAATTGTATAAAGCTAAACCCGGAGAAGTGTGTCTTCGGGATCCCTCGAGGCGTGCTCCTAGGGTACATAGTTTCCCAACGCGAGATCGAGGCCAAACCTGAGAAGGTAACCGCAATCACTAGGATGGGCCCGATCAAGGATCTTAAGGGTGTACAAAGGGTCACAGGGTGCCTCGCCGCCCTCAACCGGTTCATCTCACGGCTCGGGGAAAAAGCCCTCCCCCTTTATCGCCTCCTTAAGAAAACAGAGCACTTCACATGGACCATCAAGGTCGAGGAGTCGCTCTCCAAACTCAAAGCCTTGCTCACCTCGCCACCTATCTTGGTGCCCCCAAGCCTAGCCGAGCCCCTCTTGCTCTAT
This sequence comes from Microstegium vimineum, assembly GCA_022036555.1. Classification (NCBI taxonomy): domain Eukaryota; kingdom Viridiplantae; phylum Streptophyta; class Magnoliopsida; order Poales; family Poaceae; genus Microstegium; species Microstegium vimineum. The sequence goes on from CM039135.1 coordinate 43,751,439, forward strand.
GTCACAACAACTACCCAGGTAGTCAGCGCTGCCATAGTAGTCGAGAGGGCAGAAGAGGGACATGCCCTGCCGGTTCAGAGGTCTATCTACTTCGTGAGCGAGGTACTTTCCGAGACTAAGACGAGATACCCCCACATCCAGAAGCTGTTGTATGCCATCGTCCTCACTCGGCGCAAGCTCCAGCACTATTTCCTAGGCCATCCGGTTACTATGGTCTCATCTTTCCCCCTCGGGGAGATAATCCAGAACCGGGAGGCGTCTGGAAGAATCGCTAAGTGGTCGGTCGAGCTCATGGGGGAAACTCTCTCCTACGCCCCTCGGAAGGCCATCAAGTCTCAGGTATTGGCAGACTTCATTGCAGAATGGACCGACACCCAGCTACCCCCGGCGCAAGTTCAGACCGAGCTCTGGACCATGTACTTCGACGGATCATTGATGAAGGCGGGGGCAGGCGCCGGATTGCTGTTCATATCACCCTCGGGGTTCACATGTGCTACGCCATCCGCCTCCACTTCCCCGCCTCCAACAACGTAGCCGAGTACGAGGCTCTCGTCAATGGTCTGCGCATCGCCATCGAGCTCGGGGTTCGACGCCTCGATGTTCGAGGGACTCGCAGCTTGTGATCGATCAGGTGATGAAGGCCTCGAGCTGCCACGACCCCAAGATGGAAGCCTACTGCAAGGAGGTCCGAAAGCTCGAGGACAAATTCTATGGCCTCGAGCTCAACCACGTCGCCCGCCGGTACAACGAAGCTGCTGACGAGCTAGCCAAAATCGCGTCCACCCGAGGCATGATTCCTCTCGACGTCTTCTCGAGGGACCTTCACAAGCCGTCCGTCGACCTAGGCTCGGGGGCTCCCACCCTCGAGCAACGGGTCGACCCTTCCTCCTCGACCGATCCTCCCTCGAACGGAGGAGAGGTCATGGAGATTGACGAGACAACCACAACGCCAACCCCCTCGACGGACTGGCGCACACCCTACCTCGAGTATCTAATACGGGGCGAGCTCCCAGAGGACCGCACCGAAGCTCGACGCATAGCCCGACACGCCAAAACCTACGTCTTATATGGGGATGGCCGTGAGCTGTATCGACGCAGTCTTACCGGGGTACTTCAACGTTGCCTCACCCTCGAGGAGGGAGGGCACTACTGAAGGACCTACACTTGGGGGCTTGCGGCCACCATGCGGCGCCAAGAACGCTGGTAGGAAGCGCCTTTCAACACGGCTTCGACTGGCCGACAGCCGTCACCGATGCTACCAAACTTGTTCGATCTTGCAAGGGATGCCAATTCTACGCCAGGCAGACCCACCTCCCCGCCCAAGCTCTTCAGATGATACCCATAACTTGGCCATTCACAGTATGGGGGCTCGACATGGTCGGCCCCCTGAAGAAAACAAAAGGTGGCCACACCCACCTCCTCGTGGCCATAGACAAGTTCTCGAAATGGATCGAGGCTCGACCCATCGCCAACATCCAATCCCGACAAGCCGTACTTTTCTTCACAGACATCATCCATCGCTTCGGGTTCCCAATGTCATCATCACCGACAATGGCACGCAGTTCACCGGCCAAAAGTTCCTGGACTTCTGTGACCACCGCCACATCAGGGTGAACTGGTCCGCGGTCATCCACCCTCGGACTAACGGCCAGGTTGAGCGTGCCAATGGTATGGTTTTACAGGGCCTCAAGCCAAGGATCTTCGACTGGCTAAACAAACACGACAAGAGATGGGTCGATGAGCTGCCCTCTGTCCTATGGAGTCTCCGCCCCGTTCTTCTTGGTCTATGGGTCCGAGGCCGTCCTCCCCACTGACCTCGAGTATGGGTCCCCTCAACTAAAGGCCTACATCGAGCAAGCCAACGCAGCAGCCCGAGAGGACTCCCTCGACCAGCTCGAGGAAGCCCGGGACGTGGCCCTCTTCAAGTCGGCAAGGTACCAGCAGACGCTACGGCGCTACCACGACAAGCACATATGCAAAAGGGACCTCGACGTCGGCGACCTCGTACTGCGCCGCCGACAAAGCAACAAGGGGCGTCACAAGCTGACGCCACCTTGGGAAGGACCCTTCATCGTGGCAGAGGTGCTAAAGCCAGGGACTTACAAGCTGAAGAACAGCAAGGACGAGATCCTCACCAACGCATGAAACATCGAACAGCTACGTCTCTTCTACCCCTAAGGCCTCGAGGCCTCGTACATTTTCCGCATTATGTACACTTATCGCATTATGAATGAATAAAATGTTCTCTAAATACATTTCACATTCGTTCATAACTCTGAGGTAGCCTCGACTCTGCTCCTGCAAAGTCAAGCCTCCCTCGGGGGCTGACAGGGGGGACCCCCCTCCTAAGTCCTCTAAAACCCGAACGTTTTTTCAAAACTCGACCTTCTCTTTCCATCTTCGCCCCGAGTACGCTTCACGGCTAAGTAAAAAACGCCTCGAACTCCCTAAGGGTCGAAGGTCGTCGAGCCGGGGACTCTCCTACGCCTCAGGGCTATGGTACCCCCACTTGCTCCCCCCCTCCAGGGATATGAGCGTGCGTCGAATACTTAGTCCACAAGCAACGACTCAGACAAAGAGAAATAGAGACAACTTGAGAAAAAAAAACACCCAGATGCATCTCGAATAAAATGCAATAAAGTTAAGAAGCCCCCAGGGGCTCGACATCATATTGTCACAAAAGCTAATCTATTACATGGACCTTCTTGTCCAGATTTGGCTCACAGGCCTCGACTACTCATCGTCATCGCCGTCCGGCGGGGGAAGCACCTCGGCCTCGAACAGCTTCGCCAACTCACCGTCGGGCACCTCTGCGGCGTCGATCAGCTCATGGCATCTCGCCATGTTCACTTCATCGGTCAGCTCCGGGTCAACGACAAAGCCGCTGGCGACGACGTCGAGGTCGTAGATGTAGCCCGAGCGGAAAACCGTGAGCGCTCGCTTCACGCCTATGTGAAGAGTGGCACGGACCTGCTCCGTCACTTCACGGGTCGTGGCGAAGAGCCGGCGCAAGAGGGAATCTCCACGCACGTCTCCCGCAACCGGCAGCTCCGTCTCGACACCCATGTCGTCGCAGAAAGAGGAGATGGCGTCCCCAAGCCTCTCGTTCAGGCTCGTCTCCGCCCCAAGGAGGTTCTGAAGACTGGTCAGATCCTCGTGGGCTCGAGCCTTGTCCCCTTCGAGTTCTGCTAGAACAAATAGAGGACTCCGTCAAAACCAAAAAAGCAGGGGAAGGGTCGAAAACAGGCAAGCTTAATAATATCCCTAAAAAACTCACCTTTGGTGTGTGCTTCTAGGGTGACGTAGTCCTGCTCAGCCCTCTGAAGTTGGTGGCGGACCTCGACGAGCTTTGCAGCTTGGTCGCTGTTTTTAGCCCGGAGGTCCTCGATGATCTTGCTAGTACCATCGAGGGCCCTCTTCTGGTTAGCCGCCACCTTCCTCAGAGCGTCGCGATCGCGGGAGACGGTGTCAACATCCACCTGGAGTTCCCGGACCCGCCCCTTGAGGGAGGAGCGGTCGACAACCGCCTGGTTCAAGTTGGCCTCGAGCTGCCGAACCTGCTCCGCCATTCGAGCCAATTCCCCCCTCAGCGGGGCGGCCTCCTCCTCAGCCTTACGCTGGGCCTCTCGGGCAGTGTCCCGTTCCTGTCCAGCCTCGGTGACATCTTTGAGGGCGGCTTCAGCCCTCGACCGTGAGGAAGAGGCCTCCTCCCGAGCATCCTCGACGTCCCCCCGTGCGGTAGCCACCTCGCCCCTCGCCTGGGCAGCCTCGACCTCCGCCCTCTCTAGCGATGCGTGGAGGGTGGGGAGCTGCTCCTGCGCCCGGAGGATGAATTGGGATTTATCATACGACCTCACCCTCAGCATCTGACAGGGATAAAAAGGAAGGTCATCAAAAAAGAACAACAAAGTGACCCAAGCAAGACCAAAGAGAGAACGAGGCTTACCTCCATCTCCCGGTACAAGTCCATGGAAGCAACCTCCACCGACAGGCGTACCACATGGGCAAGCCACGCCCGGAACTCCTCCAGTTGCTCCCACTCCCCGAGCTCGGCTTGATCGTCGAGCTTGAAGAAGGTGCGCCCTGGGTCTTGGGGGTCGGCCAGCTCGAGGGGTTCCTGCCCCCAGAGCCTGCGGCGGCGGTCGATCCTTTCCTTGACCTCCCGCATGATGCCCTGGCGCATCTCGGGGCCACCCCCGTGGAGCATCACCTGCTCCGCCAGAGTGGGGAAGGGAGCCGCCCCCTCGAGCTGGGCACTCCTGGCCTCGGAGTCATCTTGCGGGGTCGCCGCCAGCCCCTCCTGATCATCGCCTCCAGACGGAACAGGTCCCCGCCGTGAGAATAACCCTGCGTGGTGAAGAAAACACACGTTAGCACTTGATGTCATAGGCTCGCCGCGGTCCCCTCCCTCCACGTCGACTAAGTTAGAGGGTGGATCACCTCGAGAAGACGACTGCCCGACTTCGACGATAGGTCTAGCAGCCGCCTCGGACATTGTCACGTCCGCCGCACTACTTCCCTGCAGCGCCACGACAGCACCCTCCGGCTCCGACCGGGGGATCGTCACCACCACCATCTCCGCCGCCGTCGCTGTCTTCGCCGCGGGCGTCGCCTCGAGCTCCTCGGCCCATCCTCCCTCCTTGGCAGGCTCGGGGAGCGGCGCCGAGGCCCCTTCGATAGGGGTCTCCATCGACGGCGGCACCTCCGGTGCACCGACAATCGATCCCTCCTCTCGCCGCGCCTTCTCCTCGCGCTCGCGCTGCTGCGCGCCTCCCACAACGCGAGGTTCTCGGGCCACCGCTTCGACGTCGGGCGCTCCAGCGTCTCTTCATCACCAGCGGAGGTCAGGTTGACCACCTCCATCTCTACGACGGCTTGGGAATCAACCCCCTCAACCACGGCCGTCGTCGACGATGCCTCCATGCCTTCCGAGGCTGCTGGCGCGCCCCCCTCCGACGGGGCGGTGAGCACAGCCTCGACCGCCACTCTAGCGGACCCTGCCGATGCGACGGGTTGACCCGCCTCTTCCTCTGCTCGAGTTCTCTCCGCGGCGGCTTGCGCCTACCCATGCCCTATCGCCTCCCGCGCCTTGGCCGCCCACGCCGCACCTGGGGCGAGGGTCGAAGGGGACGAGGCGGCAGGACTGGCCCCGACGGTCATCTTGGCCGTAGCCTCCGCCTTCAGCCTCTTGGCCGAGGTAGGGGTCGCGCCCTCCGACGAGCGCTTCACCCTGAAAAAGGAACTCATACGCGACGGTAAGCACAAGTCATAACCAACGAAAAATACTCGGGATCGACAGGGAAGCAACTTACCCCAACGGGACCTCGGGGGTCCGACCAGTGGACCTCGAGCCGCTCGGGGGCTTCTGCGAGGCACGTCAGGAGCCACTTCTCCCGCCAGCGCTGGCCGCGGCGGGGGTTGAGGCTGCTCCCGGCACCGTATCCTTGGCAGGGGCCAACGGCGACTTCGTCGCCACCGTCTTGGTCTCCTCCTGGGTCGACGGGCCTGATGCCCGTGCGCTCGACCGAGTAGGCGCCGGGGGCGTGCTCGACCGACCCCTCGACGGGGACCGCGACGAACAGCTACACGTCTCCCGCGACACTTCACCTTGAAGAGCCGCGGGGCGCTCGTCTCGCGACTCAATTCCGACAGTTGAGGTCGACCTCGACGTCGACCCCCCTCCTCCTCCAATACCGGCGGCCACCCCCTGATGCATGGGCACCGCTCCTTCTTCCTCGAGCCCTCGCTGCGGCTCAGCCTCCCCCTCCTGCTCCGGCTCCTCTTCATGCACAAAGGACAATACCCGTCAGGACCAAAATAATGGTCACAACCTTACACCACTATGCCATGCCGCCAACAACCTCGCCACTACTCGTCTCCTCATCCTCATCCTCCTCCAAGGGGGACTCCTCCTCGGAGAGGTTGGCCTGCCTTTGCCGTGCCCGACGTCGTTCACGCTCCTCCCTCTCTCGGGCCTTTTTGCCCTTATCCCTCTTGGCCTTGTCCTTGGCCTTCTTGTCCTGCTCGGCCTGCAAGCGTCTCGCCTGGGAGTCGTTCCGCTCCTCCATCACCGGCGGGTTAGCGACTTCCGGTAAACGACGTTCCCCTGAGGAACACGAGGCGTGGTCAGAAAATGGGCAAAAGGGGACGAACAAGACGAACAAGGGGGCATTAACAGAGAAAAGAGGTGTCGTACCAGCTGGACGTGGCCCTGGTCTGGCATCATGGGGACGTCGGCGACGCCCCCACCTCGGACGCGCCGGCGAAGGAGGTGTGTACTCGGCGGACCACCCTCTCGAGGGGCAGCTCGTCCTCCATGAGGCGACACCCCGTGAGATCCACCCCGGGGCGCATCTCGTCGAGGCGTCGCGGGCGAGCCATCAGCGGCACAACTCGCCGCTGGTGGAAGGCCGACGCGACGATCGCCGCCGTAAGTCCCGCCTTCTTCAGACTGGAGATCGCGCCAAGCAGATGGTCGAGGCGCTTCTGCTTCTTCTGCTCGACGTCGTACCTCCAGTGGTCGGGCCTCGAGTAGATCGTTCTCCCGGTGTAGGCGGGGAACAAGCCGTCGTCGTTCCTCAGGTAGAACCACCCGGAGTGCCATTCGGAGTGGCTCGACGTGAGCTTCGCCGGGATCCAGCAATCCACCCTCTTGAGGGAGACGCTGCAGCAGCCTGCCCGGACCATCCTGCGGCTACCGCTCCCGGCCGAGGCATGGAACAGGCTCGCCTCGAACAGATGGAGCCACATCTTCCAATTTCGGCTCCATTCCCAGGTATCATTCGCACACGGCGGTGAATACCGCCGCGTGGCAGATGTCGTTGGGGGAGAGGTGTTGGAGCTCCACACCGTAGTGGTGGAGGATCCCGCGTAGAAGACGGTTGGGGGGGGATCCCAGCCCCGCCGGTGGAAAGCTTCGAAGCTGACCACATAACCCTCCGGCGGGTTGGGCTCAGCGTCCTCCCTCAGCGGCACTATCCACTCCGGCCGGTCCACGGAGGTGATGGGTCGGAGAAGGCCGCTCTCCACCAAATCTCCCAAGCACGCCATGGTCACCGACGACGGAAGCTAGGCGTTAGGGCCGCACAAGCTGTAGGTGGCCATGGGAGCAGGGAAGTGGACACGCTCGGATGCGGGGGTGGAAGGTATGTTGCCGATCTCTCCTCTCCCTACTCTCGCGCACGCAGAGATCCGGCTCGGTGGGCGACGAAGGCAACGGCGAGAGGAAGAAGACAGGGAAGGCAATGGCAAGCGTGCGGAAGCCAGACCCCCACCCCCAATATTTATAACCGGAAGCCCAACGGGCGGATCCGACGAAAAGGCAAGTAAGTCTCTGCATTTAATGCGCTCACCTACCGCCTCCTCGTATTCCGTAAGATAATCCACACCCGTCGCGTCATCGGGCTCCGCGCCGCACGCCTTGCCGCACCCTATGCCTTCTACGGCCGCAGTCGAACGAACATCTCCTAAAAAGACGCGCCTACGGCGGACAACGTGCGATAGGTGGATGTTATCTTCGGAGGTAAGCAACGGACATCGACCCGTCCGTTAAAATCTTGAGGGAGCGAAGGCTGGCCCTTGCACAGGGTTCGACAGCCGCCCTCGAGTACCTGAGGTCAGGGAGGACCCAGGGTTACGGACTCTGGTCCACCCCCAAATCTCGAGGGGGCGAAGGCTGGCCCCACGAACGAGGTTCACAGCCGCCCTCGAGTATGCGAGTCAGGGATGACCCAGGAGGGGCCGGCGCGAGCCCCTAGCTCGAGAACGAACTCTCGAGCCCCCCCGGGACATATCCAAGGCATAACCTCGGAATACCCAAGGATCCCTTCGACGGGAGGCATAAGGCCACCGACTCTCATCGAACAGAGTTGGCACCTAGGTAATCCACGCGGTGTTGCTTAAATGAGAACGCCTCAGGGCTTCTATCGACCCCCATCGAAGGGGGCACGAGTTCTCACTTGGATTTCACTTGAATTTATACCCGTTACCAGCTTGCAGAGGACTTCGAGGTTCGTCCTTACGAAGGCTCACAGAGGACTTCGAGGCTCATCCTAACGAGGATAGCACGATGCTCTTCGCCCCACAATCCGAGCGCAAGGATCCGTGGGAAGGACGCTAGGAGGTAGTGAAAGCCCAGCCACACGAGGCTCGAGGGCTAGACTATGCACGACACCCCTCGACGAAAGAGGGTCGAAAACACTCGTAGCCTGGCAGACAGAGTTGACCCCTCGATAGGGCACTATGACTCCAGTTTAACCCTCGAGGGAGCGAAGGCTAGCCCTCGAAAGGGTTTCGACAGCCGCCCTCGAGCATCCCTTTCCCAAGGAAGTGAAACGCTCGTAGCCTGACAAACGTAATTGACCCCTCGATAGGGCGCTATGATTCTAGTTAATCCTAACCCCCCTCGATAGAACACACATCAGAGAGGAGTCCCTAATCACTACTCTGGGGCCTCGGGGGCTACCCCGCGGAGAATCGAACCTCTTACTAACCCTGCAAATCATTAGCATAAACCTCTACGCGGATTTTCCTTATCCGCATAGAGGCTCGGGGGCTACTGTCGGGTACAAAGGTAAGGGGTACCCTAAATGTGTGATAATCTAATGCTTAACATAGCAACTATTTTTAAGGCAGGATCCGATCAGTCGTCCGAGTCAATGAAGGAAGTCCCATCACACAAAGGTTTCCTTCACCGGCAAAAGGGACCGGTCGTGGGCCGGCCCATTGTAGGAAAAATAGAAGACAGGATACCCCTCCGTCTCTACCTCGACTGACGGACAGGGGTCGAACGAACGACCCCCCCCCCGCCTCCGCCTCCACCTCGACAGACGGACAGGGGTCGAACGAACAACCCCTCCGCCTCCGCCTCGATAGACGGACAGGGGTCGAACGAACGACCCCCCCCCCCGCCTCCACCTCGACTGACGGACAGGGGTCAAACGAACGACCCCCCGCCTCTACCTTGACTGACGGACAGGGGGTCGAACGAACGACCCCTCCGCCTCCGCCTCTACCTCGACTGACGGACAGGGGTCGAACGAACGATCCCTCCGCCTCCGCCTCGACCCCTCGAATGACGGACAGGGGATCGAACGAACGACTCTTGAGAAGGAGGCTCGATCGACTTACCTACTCCCAGTATGGGGTAAAGGGGATCCAATGCGTCTACCTGCCCCCGCCTAACGCCATGGGCGCCCACTACCACAGTCAAATCCATCAACTCGCCGCCCATGCCCTGGACCTCCGTTGACCGTGCGGCCGCTGTAGCCACGTCACAGGTACGGAATCCAGATGCACCCCCTCGAGCCATGAACAGGACGTCCCTCGACTGTGTCTTCAGGGATACGACAGGGTCACGCTGGCCTCGACCCCCCTCGACTAGGGGGCTCGACCCCCGTCTCCAACCACTCCAGCATGGAACCTGTCCTATCCGCTCCGTCCCGCTTCAACTGTGGAGCCTGCACCCGTCTACAGGAGGCCAACCGTACTGCGCCATGACGTTCGGCAACGTCCAGTCTGCTATCACCATGCCCTGAACACCGGAAAGACGGAAAGGCCACGCCGCTACAGCGATCGACGTCCCATCGCAAGTATGGCGCCGCAGACATCTCTCCCATGCCTCTACAGTCTAGGACCTCTGTACTCTCAGGCCTCCCCTTGATCTATAAAAGGGGACGCTGGGATAGAAGAAGGGGCATGCGCATTCGGATCAGCTCACGCATGCGCATTCGTATTGGTATCGGCTCACACATTCAGACATCAGCTCTGACCCGTATACACCAAGAGCCAAGTCGCACACACCGCACCCGACTGCTTGATCGACCTCTCAAGCAATCCACCACCGACCACCTAGGGTAGCCCTGCTAGTCCTAGGCCTCAGCTCATCCTGAGCACCCCCGTGTAAACCAGCTTGTACCCCCCTTGTACGAGCACTTCGGTGCAAGATAATACAATCCATCCTCCCCCGCTGGACGTAGGGCCTTCTGTGCCCGAATCAGGATAAATCTTGTGTTCTTCTCGCATCACATTTGGGAGAGGGAGCACGTAATATACAAATTTACTAGCCGGTGGTCTTGACCCCCTGGGTCATAACACCGACAGATATATTAATATAATTGAAGTCAAGCTTAACTTTTTTTGATGGAAAGTCAAGCTTAACTTAGTGACCTCGATGAACATGGTGTTGGAGGCCATGGTGACAAATCCTTGAGTTCTCGACGCTTGTGACTAACAGCGTGCATGACATGACGTGTATGATGGATAACCTGGTTAGCTGGACTTATTCATTTTAACTTATTGAATTGAAAGAATGAAGTAGATCTAGGAGAGGGGATATCAATCTTAGCTTGGACAAAGAGGGACGAAGAGGAGAGACAAAGAGATGATTCTAAGGTATTACCATAATTGATGACATTGGAAGAGTTGTTCGTGAATCATCTAGTGAAGGTGAAGCAAAGCTTGACTTAGTGACTCGTTGGCCAACTCATTATGGTGTGTTGTATGATCTGGTAGAAGATTGGGTGACCTTGGAGGATCATTTGTTGAAACTCCAACCTGACTGAGAACCGTGTGACTTCCATGAATCGTCTAGTGGACCAAGTTGGACTTTGTGACCAATTCACCAAGTCTCAATGCTATACTTTATGACTGAGTGGAACCATATAACCCACCAATGACTGGGAATATTCTGATACATTTCTAACTAGCAGTTATTGGAATTAACCAACACAACACCGCCGTATTGTCCGATGTGACCTTTTGAGGCCCTCAGATTATTCGGTGATTAGTGCATCGGCTAGCTAGCAACCTCTTCAACTTATGTATAAGTGTTACCCTAGGTTCATTTGAGCCATTCTTCCATTGCCAACTCTCGTAGAAAGGTTAGTGAAGATTTTGGAGAGCCAACCAAGGCAAGAAGTGAGGACTTTGTTATCCATAAGTGTTGTCGGTGTTCTTGCTTGGATTTTTTGAGTTGAAAGTTTGAAAACTCGTTATTCTTGATGTTTGCTAGCACCTATATATACATTTCTGGAGAACTTGGCTTTCTATAGCATGACGACGTCTTATCGGGTTGCTCCTGCTGTCCTCAAGGGAACATTCTCTCGCTGCCACGTATATACTCCCTCCGTCCCAGAATAATGGATGTTTTAGCGTTTGAAATTTGTCATGTAAAGCATGGCATTATAGAAAACACGTACGTATGCCACCTTAGGCGAACCATCGCATCAGTCCATCTGTCTTAGCTCAGGCGTATAGCAGTCCTTTAAAGTCACAAAGATTGAATTGATGAATATAAAAAGAGGAGAAAAAAAAAAGAGATGGGTGGTGCTGCGGTAGTGCACAGGACAAAAGTCTGTTATCAATTAGAAACAACAGAAATCATTCTTCCTATAGGAGTATGCAGGTTTTTTAATGTTGACATTAATCTACGTGATGAATTCTATATAGTCTTTCTTTTACGACAGGGGAGTATCAGTATCAACAACCCATAGAGAAAAAAAAAAAGGTGATTTATCCCTTGAAGTTTCTGGCCCAGTCCAAAATAGCCCTTGCCATGCAGCCCCAACTAGCGGCCCATAATCCAAGCTAGCAGTATGCTAGGCCAGTGGGCCCCTCTCCCGATCGGCGTGCGTCTCGCCCGGTCGCCCCGCCCTCCATCAGTCCCTCTCTCATCTCACACGGGCAGGGTCAGTCGCCCGGTCGCCGCTTCTAGACTCTAGCTGACAGCGTAACCCTAACGCCGGTTTGTCGGAACTCGGAGGAGGGACGGCACCGAACAGGTGGACTGTGCCTTGGTTGGCAGCACGAGACACGAGTGGTGTGGAGGTGCGGTCCAGGAGCGTCAGCCGGCACCAGTCATGCCGCCCGCACTGTTGGTCCCAACCCGGGCCCACCAGTCCAGTCTACTAGTATAAGACAGACGGAATCACGGAAACCCGTTCAGAGCAGCGCCGCCGACTTTCGGAATTCAGGATTCCCCACCCGTCGGCGACAATCCGCCGCCCCCAATCCGCCTCCACCTCCGGCCATGGCTGCCAAAGCTGGCCCAATCTCCAAGGTCCTCATCGTCGTAGGTAACCCGACCCCCTGCCCGCTTCTACCTTACGAAGGCTTTGCTCTGCTCTGTTTCTCGCTTTGCTTGCTCCCTGAGTATTGCGGCTTTGCTCGGGTCTCGTTGCAGCGATGCAGACGGAGGCCATGCCGCTCGTCCACAAGTTCAAGCTCGTCGAGGCGCCCGCCCACGAATCCACGTCAGTTCCCTTTTCCTTTTTTTTTACCCTTCCTTTGGTTATTCTTCCGCGTGTGTGCTCTCAGTGCGATTGCTGTGGAATCGATTAGTGCGACTTCTGTGGAATGGATTAGGGCGGTTTCAATGGATAATAGGCAATTTCCCCCCTTGCGCTGCATGCTGAACAGGATGGACTTGCTAGTTGCCTAGTATCCTCTGGGTATTTCTGTCTCTGGTTTAGATTTCTGTGTGCGGGCAACACGGATCACTACGCAGTTAGTAGCAACTATGCCATTCTGAACAAGAATGCAAATCGTTCCTGGAGCTAACAAAGTAGTACCATGATTTTCTCTAGCTTTAATGCTTTGTGCCTTCTGTGCTCATTAAGTCTATGATACATGAATCGAGTGTCAACATTTGTTCTTCACCTGGTTTTACTAAAGTAACTAAGCCATTATGTGGTGGGAATTGGGATGTCATCCATTGTCATAATAATGCACACTACCTGAATGAAATCGTGAAGCTAACACCATTTTTTCATCACATGTATCTTGCAGTTTTCCTAAAGGTGCCCCATGGGTTAGGTACCATGGCAACTACAAAGGCCTCCACATTGACCTTGTATTGCCTGGAAAGGATGCTGTTTTGCGTAAGTTCTGGATGGTTTACATTTCCATTAGTTGGTTGTCAAGTTACATTCTTATCACACCCCAAGTAGCTCATAGAACTTCCAGCAATAGTACTTCAGCATCTTCCTTTCTTTACTCCGTGTGATTAACCTTGCAGGTGGGTTCGAATTGGTTGACCCAAGACCCGACCCACCACGCTACCCAATTAATTATTTTTGGGCTTTGGGTTGACTTCACCAGTTGACCCAACAAGTACCCCAAAATTTCTTGCTGCCAATTGCCTTTCTACTTCAAAACAAACTTATGCACTTGCTGTCACATCACATGGACAAACGGTAACACCATAAAAAAAATCTGAAGTCTTTAGCAAATAAAATGTGCAACTGAATTTCACAATATTACATGGCGCTAGAAAAACTAATTCTGTCATATTGCTCTGCCAGAGCCAGAAAAGTTTCGGATGCCAGGATAAGTCGGAGCAACTCAATAAGATTCAGTACAATACTATCTGATCACTTGTGTGAGTGGGGAAAATTACTCCAGACACTAATATAGCTCTGCCAAAAATATAGATAAGAGAATATAACTTCTGTTTGGTGTGCCTAAGGAGGAGCTATAGAATGTGAACCAGTTTCCTGATGCTGCTTGCCATGACCTGAAACCTGGAGATCACATGACATAACTATCAAGCCACAAAACCTGAACCTGAAGAAGTGAAGATCACAGAGCCTGATTGACAAACTGCAAGTTCAGATATTGAAGTAGAGAGATAGCTGCGGTGGGCGTTGAAATATTTCAGCATCTTCTCTGAAAATATTGGCTAGAAGCTTAGACAAAAGCTAAAGGTCCATTTCTTGTTTCATTGAACCTGCATCTACAGGAGTAGCACTACAACTCTAGAAGCACATCCATCTAAAAATGAGATACATCATAGTTAAATTCACCAAAAGTAATTGGGATCTCTATATTTTCAGCAAGAAAGAAAGGAAGCATGCTAAGTAAGAACATGACAGAATGTTAGAATAATCGGTTGTGTGTCTTGTTTCACTTCCAAGTCCTGATGAGTAGGAGTCATTGAGGATCAGTACTTCCTTGTCCGGACTCCTAGTCCCTAGCAGTTATCAAGTCAGTTAGGCGCTTGATCAGGCTGTTAGACATCTGCTGGTCTTTAGGCTATCTGCTTGGTTATTCAGTTAGTTAAGCTTTTGCAGCACAAAATCTCTGGTGTTTAGAGATCTGTTTAGAGAAAGTCCAGAACAAGATAGATGAAATGGAGAACAAATTGATCACACTAAGGCCATCTCACAGTTAGAAACTTCATAGTTAGAAGTAATATAGGTGCTTTACAGTTTGACCTATGTTTAGGAAATGAAGCAACAAAGAAGTCATTTAGAAATCAAGGGATTGGTTAATATATTTATACCCTTATGTCGCTTTGTCAGACAGTTAAGATAAACACCACAAACAATAATTACACAATCTGCATGTCAAGAAGATGAAGAACCTCACTGACACACCAGATGTAGCTGCTAAACCATCAGGGCATAGGACAATATAGACATTATGGGCATATATGCAGTAAGATGACAATGTACAGACTACTTGACTTTCAAATCACTTTGACTATTTGATTGAAGTAGGGGCACATTGCCCCCTGCCCTTATTAATCCAGCGCATGACCTGCTGATTGCGGTTGGTCTTCTGCACACGTGGGGAGTCAGAGGGTGGGTGGGGGGGGGGGGGTGTGGTTGTGGACATAATTGGAATGCCTTGGAGGTCGGCAAAGGTTAGCCTGCTGCCTGCTGTAGAGGATCTGGTTGTGGTGGTCGAGGAAGCAGGGTGGCACGTGGTTAACCTGGTTGTCTCAAGCTTCAGTGGCACCACTCTGACTATTTGATCGCTAGGGAAGACATGTCTAGTGCTGTCGTCAAGGCGATCAAATAGTGATGTCCCAAGTATCAAGCATTGGTCTTCAGGGGCTGCCACCGAAGCATCCCTAGCAGTTATCTGTCACTTTGTTAATCCAGTACATGACCTGCTCATTGCGGGGTTCTGTGAATGGGTGGATGAGACGGCCAGGCCTGGGGACTCGCGATTAGGTTACACTTACACAGTAACCCAGAGTGCTGAGCACCACTTAGCCCCAAAGTTAAGTGGGCAGCCCAGTGGGTATTTACACCAGAACCTGTGTGCCTACATGTTATGCAATTCTCTTCAGGATAATTCTGTGTCAATCGACTTCATTTCTTACTACGAACTGCGTCCTTGCAGGAGTCGACAGTGTTGGTACAGTATCGACAGCTCTTGTAACTAGTTTTTCCATTCAAACGTTGAAGCCAGACCTTATCATTAATGCTGGCACTGCTGGTGGCTTCAAGGTATGCACTAGAACTTTGCTGAGGTTTGCCTTCTATTCTAGCTTAATACTCTGCTTGAAGATTTGCTTTCTTGTGTTTAGGCCAAAGGAGCAAGCATTGGAGATGTATTCCTAGCATCAGATGTTGCATTCCATGACAGGAGGATACCAATACCTGTGAGTACCGTCTCACATTTCTCATATATGTGCTGTGCTGGGGTTATATCCATTTTATTCTTAGAGATGAGCAAGTCATCTATGTGCCAGACAATACATAACTAATTTGATCTAACTAATAATCCTAATCTAATCTGATTTGCTCTAACTAATTGGGGTTCCTTGCCTGCTGCACCATCATGATTAATAACTTAAATCTATCATGTATATATTACTTGTTCATGGTTGTGCCTATAATTATGGATTCCTTTTTTTTTTAATATGATGCCTTCTGTAGCTATTATTGCTCTTTTTTCAGTCTCTTAAAATTCCAGCCATTTTAATATGGACTTGTTGGTGTATATGCATTAGGTTTTTGACATGTATGGAATTGGAGCACGAGAAACTTTTGCAGCTCCTAATATCTTGAAGGAACTCAATTTGAAGGTGAGCTGTAGCTATCCCCTGTTGCCAAACTGCTGAGTCATTTTTTTGCATGTTGTGCTTAGAGAAATATGCCTCTTGCTATTTCATTTTATTAGTGGGCATAAATTCTGTGATAAATTTGTAGTTTTATGGGCAAACTTCTGAGCTTGTAGCAATCTATGGACAAACCTGAATAGGACTTGTCTTACCGAGCACTTCCTTCATTTCAGGTTGGTAAGTTGTCGACTGGGGATTCTCTGGATATGTCTCCACATGATGAGCAGGTGATACTGAGCAATGATGCTACAATAAAGGATATGGAGGTCTGCCCTTTTTTTCCTCAAGCAACAGTTTATGAATACAAGCAAACAGTCTGAAAATGGAGTTATGCTAGCGGCTGGCCTAACATTTATTGTTAAAAAGCATCCTCCATTTATTCTAGGACTGTTTTCTACAAACCTTACATCTGTGGTAGGTGAAATAGGTAGCCATGTGCAATGGGTTTAGTTGTTAGCTGAGATCATTTGAAGTTAAACACAAGATGCAAAGTTTAATAATCAGCATTGAGCAATTGCATTAAGTGCACTGGTGCTTAGTGTACAGCAGCCACTGCATTAACTATGTTGCCTTCTTTGTTAACTTCCTCTTTACTTGCTAACGGTATATTGTGATCTTGAGTCTTCAAAAGTGGTATGATTTTCTCTAGTTTACCTTTTTCAGGGAGCTGCTGTGGCATATGTCGCCGACATGTTCTCAACGCCAGCGATCTTTATGAAAGCTGTGACTGATATCGTGGATGGGGAGAAGCCAACGTCTGAGGAGTTTCTGCAGAACCTGATTGCCGTGACAAAGGCACTGGATCTGGCAGTCACCAAAGTGGTGGATTTCATCAGCGGGAAACGCATCTCTGATCTTTGAAGGCTCACGGTCATGAAATGCAACAATCCCCTTGCTCTGATTCACGATTGTAGGCTAGGATACACCACAACATTGGGTCAATGTGAGATTTTACCTTCTTAACCCTGTGTACAAAATTCCTGGCATTTGCTATGGGCCAGCCATAGTGTGGAATTTTGTAGAATAATTTTGCCAAAAGTGTATTTTATGGTGCAAATATTGATATATAATATACGCTGGGGAAAGGGGATCTCCCGTCGGATTTTAGATGGAAGATTGTGACTGCCTCACTGAACTGTCATGATAGTAGCACTTTCTGCAGTGGCTGTTGTATTATCACTCCTGACCAGAGCAGCTACTCCCTCTGTCTCTAAATAGGTGTCATTCTCGCTTCCCGAGAAGTCAACGTTTTCAAAATGCCGATAATTATGTATTAAAATATATAAATAATTATGCTAAATAATTAGTATCATCGGAAAGATCTTTAAGTCTGGTTTTTTAACAAATTTATTTGAAGATATAAATGTTGCATGTATTTTCTACAAACTTAGTCAAAGTTGAGAAAGTTTGACTAGCACACATCCCATAACGATTTTCTTTTTAGGTATCTCCTAAACAGAAAGAATGTACAGTGAGCAAACATGGCTGCCAGCAAGAACCTCGCGCTTAGTTTGTGTTACTGATAACCATGCTAATGGTATTTTGCTGTGAAAAAAAAAATACTTGTACCATAACTGATCTGAGGAGCGCTGCCCGGCCATGACCACCAACCATAAAACTGATTCTTCCTCCCGATTGCCCGATTGAATCTTGTGGGTTTGATTTGATGCGTCATCCTAAGTTTACAAGATGTGATTTATTTTCATCTACCCTCTCGGCCCATCATATTCATGGGGGAGGGGGCAGGGATGGGAACGTGGAAAGCCCAATTCACCCGAATTAAACTAAGGCTGCGGCCGGTTGGATGTTTCTTCTCTTTGTTTTTCAGCTTCCATTTTTTTTACCTACCTTTCAAATCGATCGTGCGTCCGGATGAACTCACTTTTCTTTTCTTGTTTCTTTTGTATACCATTTTTTCTCAACTAGTTGATTCTTTTTTCTTTTCTCTCTTGTTTTTATTCCATTCTTTCTTTTTTTATATTTATATTTATTATTTTTCATATTAACTTATCGATTTTTCTTCTATATACCGTGAACAAATTTAGATTTATATATTTTTTCTGCAACAAGTTATATGAAAAAAAATCTCAAAAAAAGTTATATGAAAAAAAAAGTTGAACAACAAAAACATGTGTACAAGTTATGATATATTCACATAAGTATATATGTGATGTTCTATAATGTATTTTGTGACATTAACATAGTATATACATGTAATGTTCTAGATATATTATGGATGTCCAAATATAGATGTATTTTAAAAAATTACATTGACATGTCTATTTAACATGATTGTATCTATCTTCTAAACACGAATCTGCAGGGGCGACTCCGGCGGGAGAGCGTGGCCACATCGCCCGCTTTTCCCGGCCGTCCGATCGGGCACGCGGACGGTCCAGATCGTGCGAACCTAAGCTATTTTGCAAAACAACCCCTCAAAATTCAGTGAATCAACCCACAGTCCGACCTCCTCTCTCAGGATATGTTTCAAAAAAACCCTCGAACTTTACTAGAATCAACCCACACTACAGGTCTTTGCCTTTTATAGGCCGGCTTGCTCCGGCTCCCTGGGCCTTAGTGGGCTGAAATCGGGGCAGATATTGTTTTTCCTTATCTATTGATCTTTCTTTTCTGAATAAATTTGCTAGAACTTTAAAAATTCATATTAAATCACCAAATAATCATAAAATAGAAAATAAATTTACTAGAATCAACCTGCACTATAGGTCTTTGCCTTTTATGGGCCGGCTTGCTCTAGCTCCCTGGGCCTTAGTGGGCTGAAATCGGTCAGATATTGTTTTTCCTTATCTATTCCATCTTTCTTTTTTGAATAAATTTGCTAGAACTTTAAAAATTCGTATTAAATCACCAAATAATCATAAAATAGAAAATAAATTTGTTCTAGATCCTCATGAATGGATATATTAAATAGATCCATAATAAAAACATGTTTTAGTAGAAATTTATTATTGTACATGTTTGCCTATATTTTTAGCGATAAATATGAAAATCAAATAAAATGAAAAAAATAGAAAATTGAGTTATTTAGAACTCCTCATGTCACTTATATGCAGTGTAAAATTTCATATTTCTATGTCACATTTCCTCATTCCACAATTACATTAAGCTTCCATGGAAAGATGCTCCTCCGTTCTTAATAAATGCATTTATCCCTTCTTTCTCCATAAAAAATAGCCAAAAAATATGATAGTTCTATTTCAATAACAAGAGTAAAATATTATTTAAATAATATCTTTAAAATAATGGAGTGTTCAAAATATATACCAAGTGCAACAACAAGCCTACTAAAACTTTAAAAAATTATTATCATCACAAATAGACCCTAATGTAAACAACTAGTTGTAAGACTACAAATAAAAGCGATTGACATATACAACCATGGGTAAATAATGATTTTCAATTAACACGAAAAATATCACTAATCTATTGTATAAAGAATAAAAGAAAGAAAGAAAAAGCTAAGGATGGTCATGCGCGGCAAAGCTGCGCAGTTTTTCTAGTGTATTTCTATACACTAGTTGTAGACATGTATGATTCTGTGCACTGTGATTTTTTTTTTAAAAAAAAAGATTATGCACATAAGTTGTATATGTATTTTCAGAAAAGGAAAGTAAAAAAGTTACGATGAGAAGGTATCGTGAGAAGTTGTTTCCTAAAAAGTTACGCGTGTATATTGTGCTCATAAGTTATGTCTCATGAAATATATTATGCATAACTCGAGTTATGTGTACAACTTTGTAAGTTTCCAGAAAAGAAAAGTTGCAGAAACAACTTTTTTTTGAAAAAGGAAAAGAAAAGTCGTGGAGTGTTGTGAGCTAGGTTGATCGCTGTTTTTGAAATCAGTGGTCGGGTTTGGGGATTTGGTTAGGAATTCCAACATTAAGCAAGGCGGCACCGAGGCAGATTGTCCTTGTCCCCATATAGGGGTAAACACTAAACAGGCAAGAGTACGTACTCCTGCTCTCTATTCAGTGGTGAAAACCATGGTCAGCTCTCAGCTGGACGGGATCCAAGTATGTTTCTTGTTTGTTCTGTTGAACTGTGAACCACATGCCAGATGTTGTTGCCTGATGTTTTTGCTTCGGAGAGTTTTCAAAAGATGCTCCAGGGCCAGCTGAAGCGCGCGACTACGACCCATCTGCAGTTAATGGCACCACACAGCCCATAAAACTTACTTCTGCTCTGGATAGGTGTCTATGCGCTGTTGGGCTGTTCCTGATGGCCCTTCTCCTCGCGCCACTGAGAAGTTAATGGCACCCTCACAACCGCTGAGACCTCCAGGATTGAAAATAATTCAGCTAATCATTACTACTATAAATAGACTTGCGATTCTATCCGAAAGTGTTCCTTTGCCTCCGTTCCCCGGTAAATGAACAGGAATGATCCGGCTCGAGGTCAGGCCGGGGTGGGGCGTCGCGGTTGGCCGGTGAGCATGGCCATGGCGGCGGCAAGGGTAGTGTGGTGGCCTGGTGGGGAAGGGGGAAAAAGAGGTTGCACACGCGAGACGCGGCACACGGCCGGCGGCCGTGCCGATGCCGCCATCCGGTGCTCGCGTTGCATGTACTGGCGTAGTGGCGTCCAAGTATACGAGTGCTCTACTCTGTGTTGGCTGGTGCTACGCCCGGCCACAGTGCCCCAGTACTACGGCGGAAGTTGGCAAAACAGTAGTACTGTATGCTTGGAATTGTCATGTCACAGGACATGACTTGCACGGAGGGGTCATCTTGAATGGCAGAGACAGAGAGACTATCGGCGGGCGAATTCGGCCTTGGCTAGCGGGGAAAACCAGATAATAAATATATATACTCTACGCACGTGGTGGAATCATTGGGGATCATACTAGTTTGACTAGAGCTAGAGATAAGAGTTAGTTTGTAAACTAACTAAAACTAGCTCTAGCTAAGAAGATGTTTGGATCCAATGCTAGTTTCAGCTAATTTGATAATAAATTATTTTTATAAATCATCTAAATATATCCATGTGAGAGTTAGTTTTAAAGTATTTATTGTAACGAATTCAATGGTGTAATCAGAATTTTATTTGGACGTTTGATTTGTTAGTTATAATATTTTTTGTAGTTGCATATGAGGTAGGTCCCACGTGGGGAAAAATCTGCATGTGCACTAGCTCAAACTAGCCCAAATAATCACCTCTTTGGGGAGCTAGTTTTTTTTGGGTCGGCTAGTTGCAACTAGCCCAATCTAGCCATCATGTTTGAATACTTTTGGGCTAATTAAGTGCAAACTAGCCCAAACCAGCTCTAGCCCTGAGATCCAAACAAGGCCATTGTACTAGTAGAAACGGAGCATAATTCAAAAAATTAATATACCGCCGCATTCATATTTTTTTAAAAAAAATTGGCGCATATGTCATCCATACATTTACGCACACGTACATTTTTTTTAACAAAATACATGTGCATATGAAATTTGCTATTTTTGAATTATTTTATTCATTACCTTTTCATACGAGACATTTACATGGATTCGATGAATAATAGATGTTCGAAGATTAAAAATGTTTTGAATAAGGGAAACACATTTTCAAATTGGTTTCATATGAGAAATATTTGTGCGATTGTGTTCTCCCTGCCACCACTCCTTGTTTTGGTGATGGCCCCGACATCGATGGAGACGGACCTCACCGAAGATTCCAATGATTTTCTTGGTTTCACTCTAGAGCCTTCCCTGAAAAATATGGTTCAGGTCTCTACTCCTTCCATCGTAATCCATCCTTTCCCAAAAAAAAAAATTATAAAGTAATATCATAATTTTGTATATCAAATTCAACCAATTATAGATAAAAATATAAATATTCATAATATCAAATAAACATCTTTAGATCAATAACGAAATGTATTTTTATATACTACTACAAAACTACAAAGATCTTTACAGAGACACATTTTGGATTTTAAGAGGCAACAAAACCCCTCTAACCCAATAAATCAGACATTAACCAAGGTTGTTTTCATGTCTACCTCGGTTAATCAAATAAAAAAACAAATAAAAAAAAGCTCGCGTAGCCCTAATTGGGCCTGGCTCTGGCGCCCCTTTGTCTGCCGTCGCCGCCAGGGAGCAGGCCCTGCCCCACCATATTTGCGAGAAGGGAGGGTAGGAGGAGGAGCATCGCCGCTGCATGGCCTGCGTCTGGATCCAGGCCGTGGAAGGAGGAGGAGGCGCCCTTGCTGGATCCATGACGTGGAGAGAAGAGAGGAGGGAGCAGGGTCATCTCGTGCTAGATCCATGCTGTGGAGGGAGGGGAAGAGGGAGTCGGGCTGCCCCACACTAGATCCATGCCAGGAGATGCCTTTCTGAGCGCCACCACACCGGTTGCAGCTCCCCCGTGCACGTCGCTGCTGGGGTGGCCTCCTAGAGCCATGTCGCTGCTGGGATCCAAGCCTCTGCGTGTCGCTGCCACTGGATCCGACCCGCACTGCCGTCGCCAGAGGGAGGAGAGAGACCGTTGGGGAGAGAGATCGCCGGCATCGGATCTCCACCGAGCTCACCCATCACACCAATGCCAACATCACATCCACGTCACTGCCTGGGAGGAAGGATAGTGACGCCGTCATCATTGTTGAGTGAGGGAGGGAGGTGGAGTGCGACGCCTTGGGGGAGATGGAGAGAGTGATAGAGCAATGTCGGCTTGGGAAGAGTGAGAAGCAGCGCGAGAGGGTGGGGAGGCCGGTCTACGACGCCCCTTGTGTCACATTGGGAGAGAGTGAGAGTTGAAAACCTAACTCTGCTATTTATATAAGCCTGAGAGGAGTGGGGGTTTTGGGCTTTGGTTGGGATAGAATGCTCGTCTTGATTAATGATTAATCGAGGCGATTACGTTATGATGACCGTACCGATTAATATTTTTTACCGAGGCAGACATTTTAAGGGTGCCCACCTTGATTAATCTATTTTGTGGTGTAACCGCCTCGGTTAATGCCATACGGCTGAACTGCCCGCCTTGAGGGAGTTTTTAAAAGGTCACGATAAATCTTTTCTATAGTAGAGATAATAAATTAATTTGGAGCCTCAAATATAAATACTATTTAGAAACCTAGTCAAACTCGAAACACTTTAATTGACACGTATATCACAGCTGCATCGTTTTCAGCATAAAGGTAATACAAAGTTACATTCTCAATTTTTAAAAAGTTAAACATTTTTATTTTTTTACTAAAGATATATAATAAATTATTAATAATTATGATGCATAAAAATAATATCTTTAGTAAAGATAAATTATTAATAAAGATGTTTAATAAATTATTAACAATTACTATAGAATAATGTTAATATTTAAAATTTGATCAAATAAAAGAAAATGATATTCTTTCTAGGACGACAAAGGAATATGCTTAACAAATTCTATTTTGGACCCTTTCGTCAATGTTTTGAATGCCAAATAGAAAGACTAAACATCAACTAACTATGGACTAATAAAAACTAATATAGACTAATTGACAAGCAAAATTTATTACAAAGAAAATCTACTCCATCGGTTCCTAAATAATTATCATTTTTATTTTAGTTTGACTAGATTTATAGAAAATCTGTCAAACATTTAAATCTCTCAATAAATTTATTCAAAATAGATTTAATGATCTATCTAATGATATTAATTATATCGCCTAAATATTAATATGTTTTATATAAATTTATTCATTTTTTCTCATAAATATATCGCGTAAGTATTAATATGTTTTATATAATTATTTAGAGACAAGTAAGTAGTTCACGTGTTTAGGTATCGTTTGTTTTCTCTGAGATTATAATAATTCACATAAAAATATCAAAATTCTAAAATCTCATCCAAACAAATTAGGATTCTACGAGATTCAACACATGTATACAATTAAAATCCAAAAAAAAATCAAGATTATTTTATTCAGAGATTTTAAAATACCATCCAAACGGGAGCTGTACTACTGTCTACTGCGAGGAAGTAAAAGTACTACTATGCTAGTAAATACGAAATCTTGCAACAGCGTCTCCTCGGGGCTCGGGAGAAGAAAAGGCATGGGCTGAATCGGTACAACTCATGTCATGAGCGATGGACTGAGGGCATTGGCACGTGGGAATAAGCAGGTGCGGACCAAGCACTCGAAACCTGACCGCGTAAAGCTGCCTCATTGCTGCCTAGGGCCGCGTCATCCAATCGTCTCATTGCAAGATGTACTTCTTGCACGTTGTTCACATCGCATGCAAGTTTTTTTATTAGAAAATTGGTCAACCTGGATAATCTTTTTTTATTTGCGACGAAATAAACCTGATAATCGCAGAAATGACCACATGTCGCGTTCTATTTTATAAATGGCAGGCACATGACATGACTGATGAATAGCCCCTTTGAAACAAAAGATTTTTTCCTATAAAAATAAGGGCAGCTATATTACGTCCGTAATATAAACTTTCCGCACGACCATGCCATTTTTTTAGTTAAGTGCTATTATTATATCCATTTTTACTAAAGAGTAGTAATCGTTGTCGGGAAAAGAAACATTTTTCCGCCTACGGTACTAATCGTTAGCTTGTTGGTTTGCGCCGCCGGCTTCCCTGGATGGCACCTCTAAGACATCTTCAAGAGTTTTTTAAAATATATACTCTCTAAATCATTATTTAGAGAGTCATTTCATTTGAGTAAAAATTATTTTCTATATTTTTATACTCTAACAACTTTTTTATATTTCATGTACAGTCTAGAAAGTCATTTTGGTCTTATATATTTAGCTAGCTAAAAAACCAGAATAAAAAATAACTATATTTACATAATCATTTAGAAACACTGTTTTGAAGTGTGTTTTTTCAATAAAATCTATCTCTATTTTAGTACTTAGAAATAATATAGAATGTCTCTTTGAGATGCTCTAAGTCGGGACAAAACATCTAAAACTACTCCTGTACACTCCCTAAATAATTATCATTTTTTATTTTCAAGAAATATTTTAACTAATATATATATTAAAAAATATTAATATTTATGATACATAATTAGTATTATGAAAAAGAATTTTAAATTTATTTTTTAATAAATTTATTTAGAGATACAAATGTTGAACATAGTATTTTCTAAATCGAGTCAAAATTGATACAGTAGTTTTTTTATGGGAAGAGCGATTATAGATAAAGCGCCTTGCTATTTCTGGAGTCCTCTACAAGCCACCTCGCAGCACCCAATGCCGTTGCGAAACGCGTCGTTGCGCCGAGCTCTTCGTCTTTCCGTGGAGGGGGGGACCGGACACTGGCAGCGAGCGGCAGTGTACTAGCCTTTACCCATCGGTCGAGGTGGAGCTGGAGGACAGGACTAGAGGAGGAGGCATAGAGCCCATCGCTCCTGCTGCCATATCCACAACTTTCGCAGCAGGGAGGGATCCGTCGCCCCTGGGTCACACAGATTTGTTCCGATCCGTCCTTCCGTCCGGCTCCTCGGCTCTTCGCAGCAGCGAAGTGACAAAGCTCATTCATTATTGCTTGCGAGGTTGCTGTTTGGGGGTACGGTTGATTCGGGAAGGAGGAAAATGGAGGAGGAGGCGGCGGGGCAGCCGCAGCAGGAGAAGGGCAAGGGGAAGAGGAAGCGCGGGCGGGTGGAGCTGCGGCGGATCGAGGACCGGACGAGCCGGCAGGTGCGCTTCTCCAAGCGCCGGAGCGGGCTGTTCAAGAAGGCCTACGAGCTCTCCGTGCTGTGCGACGCCCAGGTCGCGCTCGTCGTCTTCTCCCCCGCCGGCCGCCTCTACGAGTTCGCCTCCGCCGACTCCAGGTGATTTTAATTAATTTAATTTCTCTCACAATAATCATGCAGCAGGTTGCTCAAAGCTGGCTGGCATTCCTCTGGGGTTTTGGGCGTCCCTCGCTCGCTCGCTCGATCGATCGCTTTTCTTTGCGGGTTAATTGATTATTATTGTCTTTGCTTTGCGCGCGCGGCTAATCGATTCGTCTAGAAACCTCGCGTTCCGATCCGAGCCTTCCGGCGCGCGCCGCCGGCGCTAGAAGAATCTGGATCTGTCCAGAGGACGCGTTTTGGACTGTGCAAGGTCCAAGGAGCATGCTAGAATGATCTACAGCAAGCGAGAACAATCTCACAAATGCTAGTATTGTGTGTATATATAGCTAGTGGGAAGCCAAATTAAAATAGGTGCTGCTGGCCATTAGGTACCTTCATCATGAGATCTGGTAGTTCTAGTGCCCTGACTAGAGACAAGAAGCATATGCATGCTTATTATAATACTCGTAATTTATAATTTGATGGTATTGCCACTGCTAGCTGGGTTTCTTTTATCGTCTAGTGCTTCTACTTAACCAACGTGCCATTAGTGGGAACTAACTTATTATATATAATATACATATAGTATGTAGGCATATAGAGCTGCTGCCTCCGTTTATAGTTTTAATTTGGAACTAAACAGGCCCAAATCCCAAAAGTTGATAGCCTCATACTACATGAGGGTCAATATGTGTTTTCTAATTAACTGATGACATATGCTAGTTCCAAAGATGTTTTAGAAGAAAATCAAAGCATTATAACTGTTCAACACACAATAGTTAAACCGAATAAATCGATTTCTAAAGTAAAAAATTTTAAATTTGAGATTATCTTTTATGTTAAAGTTTGTGATTAGTTTATGGAACATTCATCTACTTAATGATCGAGGTAAGAACGTATCTTCTTTATGAGAAACCAGAATTATTAACATATATAGGTTGTGGAGATATTATGTAGTTCTGAAAATTATTAATTGAGATGTGCGTCTTAAGTTGTACTACGCTTTTGTTAAAATCATTAATAAGAGGTAGTTGTCAAAAGGTTGTCATCTTTATTAGTGGGATTAGCAGAGACAAGTGTCTTAAAATGTCCGTCTCTATTAATAGATTTACAGAGGCAGGTAGTCTAACCGTCTCTGGACAGACGGTTATTAGTCTGCCCGGCTCTGCAAATACTAAACGGCTGCATCATAAAATCGTTTTTGCATAGTGTTGTACAAATACATACTTCTCTATTTGACTTAAGGGGCTATTGCGTTTCTGCTCTTGTTTTGAATCCTAATTGTGATTTTACCCTCACTTTCTTTCACTTTGCATTTTTACCCCTCCTTTTCAAAAACGAAAGCTCCGTTCACCCCTATTTCTAACGCCGTTAGCTGCATCCGGAATACTATTGTGTTTCTGCCCTTGTTTTGAACCCTAATTGTGATTTTACCCCCAATTTTTTAAAATAATTTATCGAAATATTGATTAAAATGATGTGTCTAAATATATATTTCAAGAGATGAGTAAATTCACAATGCATTAAGATAAGTAGGGGCAATTTCGTGTGGGAAAACTTGTGCTTACTCAGCCCATTTGACACCGTTACCTGATGTTCACGGGGTAGGGGTAAACTTAAGCTTCGTTTTCAAAAAATAGGGGTAAAATCACAACGATGACAAAAATATGGGTAAAATTACAATTGGACATCAAAATAGGGGCAAGAACACAATAGCCCCTTGACTTAATGAGTTAAGATTTTTTTTGCATTATCTCCCTTGCAGCATTGAAGAAGCTTTTGGTCGATATTGGGACCTTACCAACACATTACATGATCTTAATATTGAAGCACGAGACTCAAAGGTTGACTGCAATATACAGGTCACGCATTAATAGTTGGTAATTTATATAATTATTGTAAATAGCAATTGCCGATTATTTCTTATAAGCAATAATAGACCCTTGGTATTTGTGATAATGTTGTTGTCATTCAGTTAACTGTCCAATGCATAAACCTATATACCAACATTCAAAATTTGCCATTTTCATATATGCACACACGTACGGCCAATGTCAGCACATCATTGTATGATTTATCTTCTGCACAAAAAGGTATGGTTTATAAATGTAATGTGTACATATATGTTTTCAAAAAAAAATGTAATGTCTACATATGTACACCGCCCAACCTCAAATATATAGATGGAGCTAATATGGATGCATGCAGGCAGACTTTAGTTATTACGAACGAATATATATAACTATTAATCATTTTCACATGGAAAACATGTTAGCTGCAGGTTGTTTGCCATGAGTAACAACACAGTTTCATAGAATTCCAACAAAAGTTGGTTCAAATCAAAGGAATAATTTGTCCATGTCTATATAAAACATACGTACTAAAGTAAAATAAAAGGGGGAAAAGACGTAGGCTGTAAGAAATATGCCCGGTAGCTCTTTCAACGGCAATGAAGATCATTAGATGATAATATCTATAGCACTAACTCATGATCATCTGGTTCCAAATACTTATATTATAGTCATCTATAAACTACATGTTCTACACTTCTAGGCAATTCACTTTGTCCTTGAGTCTTAACCCTCCTTTATTGCATCAGTAGCTGATAACTTCTTTTTCCCATCGATGCACACTTTCGAGGGATTAGTTGACTGTAAAATTGTCATTTTATATACATTCTTATAATTCTTGTACGTGTGCTTAGGTTACTCTAAAACAATAAGTATTTTGAACCATAGAGTTTCCAGCACCTGTTGGACCCCAAGACTTGTATAGGATATACAAAAGGAACCATTTTTAAATAACCAAAAAAGTAATATTTCATCCTGTATTTTTATTTTCAGGTTTCAGAACATTTGGTCTGTGATTTTCATTATGTTATTATTTTTATGGATCTATATGGACATTGTTTTGATAGGGTTACTTAATTAGGAAGGTTGTAAATTGCCACCATCTACAAGAACAAAACATTAAAACACATGCATTTGTATGTAGAGTCTATTTTTATGCATTTTTCTATACTAAGATCGTGAGCAGAGATTGAGCCCCGTACTATTCACACAGAAGGGTAGGTATACCCAATGACAAATGTTTTCTATATTCCTAGATTTCAAATTTCAGGAAACTATCATTCTGGTTTGAGCTTTTGTCAATGGTGAACTAGCATTCACACACGAAAGTTTATTTATTAGCCAAATATTTTGCACTGAAGGTAGTCAAGTGGCTATGCATCACTACAGGAAAACTGGGAGTTGCCGAGTGCTAAAATAGTTGCCGAGTGTCACACTCGACAAAAAAAAAAACATTCGGCAACTAATTAAATGGCGAGTGCCTAGTACTCGGAAAAAAAAAACACTCGGCAACTTGAATTAAGTTGCCGAGTGCCAACCCTCGGCAACTTGCCAACCCTCGGCACTCGGCAACTTAATTAAGTTGCCTAGTGCCACCTTAAGCACTCGGTAACTTAATTAATTTTTTTTGTTTTTTGGCTCCCAATTTTGTGTGTGTGTTTATTGAACTATTGTAAATAACATGTTCAAATTTGGAAACTTTTTATTGTTTTTTGGTATTTTTTCTTAGTTTATTTTGTTTTTTTTCAATTTTCCCGCTGAATCTTCGTTTGAACTGCAGGTGCATGAAATAATAGATTTCTTTCGTTCTAAAAATGTTATCCTTGTTTGTTAGTGTAAATGATGGCTAAATCCATGGCATGTCTCGAAAGTTCGATCAACGTGCTCACGGGGCAACGTCGCCAACTTCGGTGCTTGTAGTTTTATAATTATATAAAATGCAAACAAATTCCGAAAATCACGAAACTTGACACGTGTCATGATCTCATGTGCGTATGTTGTGGTAAAAATTTGAAAAAGTTACCCCTCCCCTTCCTCTGTCTTCCACCAGCGGCGGCCAGCGAGGGCGCGGCGCGGCCCCTCCCCTCCCCCGACGCGGTGGCCGCGCGGCCAGTGAGGGCGCGGCGCGACCCCTCCCTTCCCGGCGCGGCCCCTCCCCACCCCTGACGCGGCGTCCGCGCGGCCAGCGAGGGCGCGGCGCGGCCTCCGACGCGGCGGGGCCCCAGCCCCTCCCCCGACGCGGCGGCTCCTCTCCCTCTCCCTCTCCCTCTGCTCTTCCCCTCGCGGCGGTGCTCTTCCCCGCGCGGCGTGACAGAGCAGCGGGGCCGCGGCGGCGCTGGGCAGCGGCGGCGCGGGGGCGCGGGTCAGCGGCAGCGCGGGGCGGCGCTCCGGCGTGGGGCGGCGCCTTGCCTAGGTCTGGGCCTAGATTTGGGCCTGAGTCTTTTTTTTTGTTTTTTACCTGTTTAGTTGCCGAGTGCCAGCATCCAGGCACTCGGCAACTAATTATTAAAAAAAATAAAAAAATGAGTTGCCGGTTGTCAGAATTTTTTTGCCGAGTGATTACCTGGCACTCGGCAAAAAAAATAACACTCGGCAAATTAGTTGCCGAGTGCCCGAAATCTGGCACTCGGCAACTAAATTAGTTGCCGAGTGCTAGTTGCCGAGTGCGGCACTCGGCAACTAATTCGCCGAGTGCAAAAGGCTAGTTGCCGAGTGCCTCCGCGGTTTCCTGTAGTGCATGTGTGCTAGATAAAATGCAAAAGTTTTGTTCAGATGTCCCAATGTGGTCATCAGATGAAACAAATTTTAATTGAAAGGCATTTGCGAGAGTGTCGAATTATCAATGGTATGGGGTAGTACGAAGAAGGGTTAAAGAACAAAATTTTGAGGTTAAAATTCTGATTCAAATTAGCGCGGCACTAGCTTTTTCCATCTGGCCCTACTCCTTATTAGCTCACCTGCAAGTTCATTTCAAAGAAAAGATTTGATCTAGCTCAGTGTGTGTAGTTTACATTGTCACCATAAAGATAGATCTTCCTTTGTTCCCTGAAGCATAAAATTATTAGAGTAATCTGGAATTCTGGATTTACTCTTTATTAGCGAACATATTTGTAGCAACTCTCAAATTTCACTGCAACTTAAAACATTTACACATCCAAGTTGTCCTCCTTCCGGTGCCTTTCCAGCAAATTGCAACAATATATGCTACAATGCTACTACCTAGTACATACTAGCAAAATTGAGTTTCTAGCCTGTTTTGGATGTAGTTTTTCTTTTCACATATAAATTAACTGAATAATTCTTTCACAACTGATCAATAGGATTCTGAAAACAAAACTATCATGTGTTGCTCTCATTTTATATATTCATTGCCCGAGGACCTTCAAGGACCGCAGACCATCATAGATTAATCAAATATTCTAAGCCCCCCTTTGTATTTATTGTAGTTTAGCTGATCTAGTGCATGCTGATAGAAGACGTACGCATTTGGACAACTTATTTGGATACAGTGTATATAAGAATTCCTTCTGGAATTGGAATATTATCTGGTTCATCTGGATTTGTAATTTCTTTATTATGTTCTCCCAGCATACACTAATAATATTTCCTGTCTTGCTCAGAAGAAGCAGCCATCTACTGGACAGTTACCTGACCAGCTAAATAGAATTGCTCAATGGTATATATATGATGTACTTGAACAATCTTTGTTAATTAGATCATTGAAGATGTACAATATTATACTTGCTATCTAATTGGTTAAGTAAATTCCAGGGCCATGGAAGCAAATGCAGACGGGATGAGCATGGCCGACATAAGAAGTTTGGAGGAGACAATTACCGATGCTCTGACAGCTATCAGGGTCACATACTATACACTAGATATTTCTTGTAGTATATATACAGAACCACATGAACATGACCTGCTGCATCACGAAGATGCAAGGTTTGTGCCGAACACGTACACGACATTATTTCTGAGAGTATCTTAATTCGGTGATTGCAGAACAAACTGATGATGAAGGTGATTGGGTTGCCCAAACCTGTCATTTGTGTGAACTAGATTTTTTGCAGCAGAAAGAAGGTACGTTTCAAAAACTTCTACCATGTGTAGCTCGTATATAGTACTAAACCGCCTAATCCCGGTTGAGAGGTTGCTGTGTTTTATTTTTGGTCTTTGAAGCTAAGTCAAGGAGGTGACTATATATCTGTGGACTACAGAGAGAAGAGTAGCTCGAAACTGGAAATGAGCCATATTTATATGACTATGTGTCAGATTATTAGCAAACTGGCAATTTCCCTTGAACATGGTCCTGTAAATGTGTGTGTCGATACTTGCTCTGCTGCAACATGTACAAACGTCTCAATTTTAGCGTGTGTGTGTGTGTGTGTGTGTGTGTGTGTGTGTGTGTGTGTGTGTGTGTGTGTGTGTGTGTTTACATTTACATAAACGTACGTGGAAAAGATATAAAATACAATCCTTTGGGACCGAGGGAAAACAAATCTTTTGTTGTTTGCATTTTGAGTGGGAGAATGGATTTGCATGCATGGTGGTATGTGACGTTAGTTGTGCACTGTAGTTTGTGGTACGTTTTTCACTGTACCAGAAAGATTTGAAGAGGCTGTGTCATCTTTTTTTAGCAGAAATTGCTAACCACCTCTAAAAATAATAGTTCTTCATATGACTTGCCTTGAGGAGCCAATTTTTAGAAACGATTCACATTTCTAGTTGTCTAAAAATTTTGGATGACAATAATGTGGCTTGTCTTTAAAATATGTGCATCAAAGAAAAGCTTAACTTTTTCTAAATCAAATTGGATGAGGAGAAACTTTATATCAAATTCTTTATGGAGATTGAAGAGATTTGTAATTTTATACTTGATGACTTCTCAAATCATTTAGGGTCCTAAAATTATACTTTAAAGTTTCATTTTTTCAAATTCAAATTATTTAATTTTTCAAACAACCTTGGATGGAGAGATTCCTCAAACTAATTAAAGTTGTAGTACTCAACGAGATCTAAAACTTTATAGTTCAATTTTTAATTAATAGTTATATTTGGGTCTGAAATATTATTCAATACAAGATTCGTGAAAGTTATACAAAAGGATATTATATATCCTACACTAGAATAATCAAACCTTGTTAGACAGCCGTCTATAATGAAAATGTTATGTTATATCATAAGTTTTAATTTGAATGACAATATTGTTAGTATGCATATGATTAAATGCATATCGTTGTGACATGACTCACTTTAGTGTGCTTGCTGTGTGTAGAACTTGTAGGCGGAGTGGTTCTTGGCTTAGGGTGAAGTAGCTAGTGTGCACTATGTTAAGCTTCGTTGCTTTAATTATAGAGCCTCAAATCCCTCAATACCCCACGCCCCCTGCTTCCTCCCTTGGCCCCCTTGATGTTATTCGACCCTTTCATCATATCACCTTGACAACTTCGCCTCTTTCCAGTAATCCAGTTTCCACCACGTACGCATGCATGGTAGTATCCAAAACAAGTCCAGCAAATTGTCGGGCAAGGGTTACTACTGTACATGGAATAAGCTGTTTCTCTTAACGGTAATCTCCACCATCTACGCGCGCGTGCTGTGTCTACAGTAACCTGCCACCGTGGACCAATGGGGTAGCGAAACGCGTCCGTGACGTAAGCGATCGATCGTCATCTCGCCGGGGAAGTGGTCACTGACAGTGACAGCCGGCCCGGTATGGGAGGGATACTGTACCCTTTACCCGTTGCCCCTCGAGCAGGGAGGTGGAGGCCAGGTAACCCACCCTCTTGCACACCAGCAGTCCTGCTATAGGCTACTATGCCATCAGGCCATCCAGGCCACAACTTCCATCCTTCTCTCTCTCTCTCTCTCTCTCTCCTGTCTCCTGTCTCTCTCTCCTCACCGAGAATTTGTTCCGATCCTCCTCTTTATACACGGTTTCCATCCGCTGCCACACACACCCACACACATCACTGGAGAGTGACTACGGAATCGAGCTCTCGCTCGCTCGTCGCGAGGAGGCTCTTCGCCGGTGGCGGTGGTGCACTGCACTGCACTGGTGCTAGCTCGATCTAGCTGTTTATTCACTTCGTCCTTGGAAAAAATGGAAGGGGCGGCGGCTCCTCAGCACAAGGAGAAGAGGAAGCGCGGGCGGGTGGTGCTGCGGCGGATCGAGGACCGGACGAGCCGGCAGGTACGCTTCTCCAAGCGCCGGAGTGGGCTGTTCAAGAAGGCTCACGAGCTCTCCGTGCTGTGCGACGCCGAGGTCGCGCTCGTCGTCTTCTCACCCGCCGGCCGCCTCCACGAGTTCGCCTCCGCCGACTCTAGGTGAAGCTAAATTCAATTTATTTATTGCGTTGACGATTCTACTGTAGTACAGTGTACCTAGCTTTTGACTCGATAGATATATAGATCTCTGCGGATAAACTGGATTTTTTTTTACTGACATGGACTATAGGAAGAATTTCAACAGCCAAATCTCACTTGCTGCTGTGTCTCCTGTGATCAAGGCGAGCGCGCACTTTAATTAGTTTTAGGCACTGAATACTGTAGTACTAGGTAGGTACTAGTGCAATTTCTACTGACGGTCAACAGAGCATTTCCAGAGACGTATAGGTAGGTACACTAGCCTACTAGGTAGAGCCAGCTGGAGCAGCCGCATCTATAAACTATCTACAGATGTCCTCAGAAAATTACTTGTAGCTAGCAGTGTAAGTTTATAGGAAATATTGTTGATGTTATGGCTTTGACTTATTAATTAGTCATGATATATAGTATTTTTCTCTCACAACAAAATAATATCAATCGGTTTATCAACCGCACAAACCAATAAAATAACATCAATCGGTTTATCAGCCGCACAAACGATCAACCGAACAAGACGATATGCCTCTAAATAAATATACTACAAAATTTAATAGTACTTAGTATCATATATAAATGTTAGTATATATTTCAGGAGTAGTTCTATCTCAAAGTGCAAAACTGCATGCATTTTTTTAAAAAAATAAACACGTGATCAACAAAACATTAACCGTACTTTGTCACCAAATAAACACGTGATAGTTGACGGTCTGAGAACATCATAATATATGCATGGCATTTCAAATATGTTTACTTGCAGAAAATACAAAACCAAAAGACTAATAACGATCATGTTTTCCTTTGCACTCTTTCTGCAGCATTGAGAAAATATTTGGTCGATACTGGGACCTTGCCAACACAACAATTGATCTCAATGTCGAGACGCGAGACTCAAGGGTCAACTATAATTATACAGGTTAAGCATGAATAGTTGATGTATCAAACTACTTTCTGAAAGAATGTAAGGGATAGTTCTATTGATCGCATCGGTTACATATTTATACAACCTCTGCACACATGCAGCCGCACACACGACACACACATGCAACCGCACGGTGCCT
The DNA here is from genome assembly GCA_022036555.1 of Microstegium vimineum. Taxonomy (NCBI): domain Eukaryota; kingdom Viridiplantae; phylum Streptophyta; class Magnoliopsida; order Poales; family Poaceae; genus Microstegium; species Microstegium vimineum. The sequence continues at coordinate 43,786,343 of CM039135.1, forward strand.
AGTCTAATACATGCAATCACACATTGCTTAGTCTAACACTCCCCCACAGTTTTAACTGGGAGCACCGCGAACATTAAGACTGGACCTAAACTCCGTGAAGACTGATGTCGGCAGACCTTTGGTGAAGATGTCGGCGTACTGAGACGTAGTGGGAACGTGCAGGACGCGTGCTTCACCGAGGGCGACTCGCTCTCTCACGAAGTGCAAATCAATCTCAATATGCTTGGTCCGCTGGTGCTGGACAGGATTGCTGGAGAGGTAAACAGCACTGATGTTATCACAATAGACCACGGTAGCACGGCGAAGAGGATGATGAAGCTCTTGCAGTAGTTGTCGTAACCAGCAGGCTTCAGCAACGCCGTTTGCCACAGCTCGATACTCCGCCTCAGCACTGGACCTGGACACTGTAGGCTGACGTTTAGATGACCACGAGATGAGATTGTCCCCGAGAAACACCGCATAGCCAGAAGTGGACTTGCGCGTGTCAGGACAGCCCGCCCAATCTGCATCTGTGTAGACAGTCAGATCTACTGGTGAGGTCCGGTGAAGATGAAGACCAAGATCCAAGGTACCCTGAAGGTAGCGAAGAATGCGCTTCATAGCGCACAGATGAGGCTCCTGGGGGTCATGCATGTAGAGGCACACCTGCTGGACAGCATAAGCAATATCTGGACGAGTAAAAGTGAGATACTGAAGAGCACCAGCAATACTGCGGTAGGAGGAGGGGTCGGTGACGGCAGCTCCATCGGCAGAAAGCTTGGAATGAGTATCCACAGGTGTGCTGCAAGGCTTGCAGCTAAGCATACCAGCACGGTCAAGAATGTCCAGAATATACTGACGCTGGGAGAGGAACAGGCTGTCACTCTGACGCTGCACACTGACGCCGAGGAAGTGGTGAAGAGCCCCCATATCTGTCATAGAGAATTCTTGGCGGAGAGCATGGATGATCCGCTGCAAAAAACTCGTAGAGGAGGCTGTAAGAACAATGTCATCAACATAGAGAAGCAAGAATGCCACATCAGTACCCCGGCTGTATATGAACAGAGAACTGTCAGTCTTCGCCTCAACAAATCCGAGAGAAGTGATATGACTTGCGAAGCGATGATGCCAGGCTCGGGGTGCTTGCTTCAAACCGTAGAGTGACTTGTTCAACCGGCACACATAATCTGGACGAGAGGTGTCAACAAAACCGGCAGGCTGAACACAATATACTGTCTCATTCAGGATGCCATGGAGAAATGCATTCTTCACATCAAGCTGATGAATAGGCCATGAATGAGAGAGTGCCAGAGTAAGAACTGTGCGGATGGTTGCTGGTTTGACCACTGGGCTGAAAGTCTCATCATAGTCGATACCTGGACGCTGTGTGAAGCCGCGGAGTACCCAACGAGCTTTGTAACGGTCCAGAGAGCCATCAGACTTGAACTTGTGACGAAACACCCATTTCCCAGTAACAAGGTTGACACCGGACGGTCGAGGCACCAGGGTCCATGTGTCATTAGCCTGCAGAGCATCAAACTCATCCTGCATTGCACGGCGCCATGCGGGGTCAGTCAGGGCAGTACGGACTGAGGAAGGCACAGGGGACAGCGGTGCCGCGTGAAGGTTGAGACGGTCAACGGGCTGCCGGATGCCGTCCTTGCCGCGTGTGCGCATGCCGTGTGCGTTGACGACAGGTGCTTGCTGGAGAGGAACTGTGGCGGTGGTGCGGCCGGCTGGGCGCCCGGCGCCACTGGCAGCAGCCTGGGACGGACCGTCCGCAGGGGCAGTGGCACCAGGCGTGGTCGAAGCGGGGCCACCAGCAGCACCCGTGGCCGGCTCAGCTGGAGAGGAGCCGTGACCGCCCGTGGCCAACGCGCCGTGGCCGCCCGTGGCCGGCGCGCCGTGGCCGCCCGGGGCCGAGGCGGTGGGGTCGAGGCTGCCCGTGGCCAGAGAGTCGGTATGACCCCCCGGAGCAGCATCCATGCCGCCGGGGAGGCGGGTACCTGCAAGCACAGCTCTTGCGCCATCGGGCGAAGAGGAATCATCAGCATCCAAAAACTCAAGTGTGGTGTGGTCCTGGGGGGAAGAGGACATATCGGCGAAGGGGAAAACCGTCTCATCGAAGGTGACATGGCGAGAGATGATGATACGGTTTGTGTGAAGATCAAGACACCGATAACCCTTATGATCAGTGGAGTATCCCAGGAACACACACAGAGTGGATCGAGGTGAAAGTTTATGCGGAGCTGTGGATGATAGGTTGGGATAGCAGGCACAGCCAAAAACGCGTAAGTGATCATATGTAGCCTGCGTGCCATATAGGGAAAAGAAAGGAGTGAGGCCGTCGAGGGTTTTAGTGGGGTGACGATTGAGAAGATATGTTGCAGTGTGCAAGGAGTCAGCCCAATAAACGGGAGGAAGACTAGCCTGAAAAAGAATGGAGCGCACAATATTATTTATAGTGCGAAGAATGCGCTCGGCCCGCCCATTTTGCTGTGAAGTGTAAGGGCAGGACATGCGAAGAACGACTCCATGAGTGAGGAAGAACGTGCGGGCCGAAGAATGGTCGAATTCACGGCCGTTGTCGCACTGGACTGCCTTGATGGAGGAGCCGAACTGCGTACGCACATAGGAAAAAAAGTGAGTAATGGCACCAAACGTGTCGGATTTGAGGCGTAAAGGAAACGTCCAAGTGTAGTGTGTGCAGTCATCTAAAATAACAAGATAATATTTGTAGCCAGACACACTAACAACTGGGGATGTCCAAAGATCACAATGGATTAAATCAAAGGCGTGCGAGGCACGAGAGTTTGACATGCTAAAAGGAAGGCGCACATGGCGACCAAGCTGACAAGCGTGGCAAATATGAGTATCATGGCGCTTATTACATGGAATAGCATTGGAACTAATGAGCGTGGACAAAGCCTCATAACCGATATGACCGAGACGACGATGCCATAGAGTGGTGGAAGATGCAGCAGCAGTGAGGGCAGTGGTGCTGGATGGCGTGAAGAACGGGTAAAGGTCTCCCGTGCTATTGCACCTGGCGATCACGCTCCGTGTCTGAAGATCCTTCACAGAAAGGCCGAAGGGATCAAACTCAATGGAACAATTATTATCAGTAGTAAACCGGCGAACTGAAATCAGATTCTTAATAATGTTTGGAGAAACTAAAACATTAGAAAGAACTAGAGGACGCCCAGTATTCGAAAAGGAGTGTGATCCAACGGAAGTAACGGGAAGTAAGTTCCCATCACCAACAATGATAGATGAAGGATGCGATGACGAGGGAGGGTGAGAGGTGGTGAGTATACCGGCGTTGTTGACCATGTGGGAGCCAGCGCCCGAGTCAGCATACCATTCGCCCGTGCCGGGAGGGGAGAGCGTCATGGTGCTGAAGTTGCTGGCGAGCGAGGACGTGTCGAAGCTGCCTCCATGCATGGGCGTCCACGGCTGCTGCTGCTGTGGTGGCGGCGGGTGTGACGTGGTAGCCAGGCGCCCCGTAGCCGTAGCCGGATGGTGCGCCGAAGCCTGGTGGCAGGCCGAAGCCGGGTGGAGCGGCCTGGTAGCCGTGCGGCGCCTGCTGCTGCTGCTGCACGGCCATGTACCCTGCAGCAGGCGGTCTGTACATCGGCCCCGGAGCGGGCGGTGGCCAGTACGCCCAGGGCTGGTACTGCGCCGGCGGGCACTGGTGTTGCCCGTGCGGCGCCTGCTGCTGCTGCTTGTTGCGTCCGCGACGGCGTCCGGAGCGGCCGCCCTGGTTGCCGTTGCCTTGGCCGGTGGGCGCGCCGCCCTGGTTGCGGCCAGGAGGAGCAGGGCCGCCGGCAGGGGGGTGCCATGCGGTGTTGGTGGAGCCCGTGGCCGCAAGGAGCGCCGGTGCGCCCGCGGCCGGGGTGGTGCTGCTGGAGGACGTGCCGGCGTCGCCGGCGAAGTCGTTGAGGTCGATTTCCTCGAGGAGCAGCAGGGTTCTCGCCTCCGAGAAGCTGGGGAACGGCTGTCGCAGCTTGATGTTCGTCACCATGGGGCGGAACTTCTCGCTGAGGCCGCGCAGCAGGGTGAGGACGAGGGTGCGGTCGCCAACGGGGTCGCCAAACTCGCGAAGAGAGGCGGCCATCGTCTCGAGGCGTCGGCAGAAGTCCGTGATGGAGGAGGAGCCTTGCTTGACGGTGCGGAACTCGGCGGACAGCAAGAGGGCGCGCGACTCGCGCTGCCCGAGGAACTCGTCCTCCAGATGTACCCATGCGACCCGCGCGTTGGGCTCTTTCAACATCGTGGACTGCTGCAGGTCGGGGTTGATGGTGCCGTAGATCCACGTGAGGACGGTGCAGTTCATCTGCAGCCACGCCGGGCGATCAGCGTTGACCACATCGGTGAGGACGTGATCGGTGAGGGCATATTTGCCCAAGACGACGAGGAAGAGGGCGCGCCACCGGGTGTAGTTGTTGGCGACGCGATCCAGGACGACGGGCACGAGCACCTTGATGTTGAGGACAGCGATGGCGGCGGCGTGGACGTCGGCGTACTTGGCCTCGTACTCGTCGAGGGCCTTGGCGCGGGCAGCGGCGGCCGCCTCCCGGTCGCGCTGCTCCTGGGCCTCCCGGGCGGCGCGCTCAGCCGCGGTCTCCGCCATGGTTGGGGTAGAGGCAGGAAACCGGCGGCGGGCGGACGGATCGGGTCGTGGCGGCGCGGACGGACCGTGGCGGCGTGGACGGATCGGTCGTGGCGGCGCGCGACGTGGCGACGGGATCGGCGGCCAGCGCGGATGGACCGGTCAGCGGCGCGATCAGAACTCACGGCGTCGGACGGACCGTGGCGGCGTGGACGGATCGGTCGTGGCGGCGCGCGACGTGGCGACGGGATCGGCGGCCGGCGCGGATGGATCGGTCGGCGGCGCGATCAGAACGCACGGCGTCGTGGCGGCGCACGTGTGGTACTCCGGCGAGCCTTGGCCCAGCGACGGAGGGAAGGCACGACGCAGGGGCGCGCGTGTGCGGCCGGCGAGCGCGAGGCCCAGCGACGGCGAGGCCGCGTCGGTCGTGAGGACCGGCGGCGTGTAGGGCTGCGGAAGCGGGGATCGTAACCCCCTGTGATACTATGAAAGAATGTAAGGGATAGTTCTATTGATCGCATCGGTTACATATTTACACATGCAACCGCACGGTGCCTAGTCTAATACATGCAATCACACATTGCTTAGTCTAACACTTTCATATACACAAAGGAGATCACCTGCCATATATAGTTTGTAACGCAATATATATCTATTAGTTTAAATTTGATGACTTGTTAAAAACCAACGTCCACGTCACGGTAAGCCCAAGGATTGTCGCTCTTGCTCTTCTATCAAGTCAACAACCCCACAAGGTTGGATTCAATGTGAACACTTGATCTTGAGCTAGCTTGATCACAAGGTTCTCTCAACACCTCCAATCCACTAAAGTTGCTCTTCCCCTACTGTAGTCGGGATGAGCACAAGAGCACCTCACAATCTTCAATTGAGTACTTCAACGGAGTCCCACTTCTCTAAGCCATCTAGGTGGTATCAACCACCAAGGGTTGAAATAAAATCTTGCAGCAAACATGATCTCTAGTGCCACTCAATGCAATCTCTTAAAGTAATGCACACTAGAATAACTCCAATCTCTCTCCAAGATTCAATCACAAGCAAGAAAATGAGAGTTTGGGGTTAACTTAAGCTCTATTGTGTGTGGATATCATCTAGGGGTCCAAGAATTCTACCATGAAAGGGCAAGCCCTCTATTTATTGTTACAGACACCCAAAGTGTCATTACACTCTTAACCAACACTTTTCTAGATCATTAGAGAGCTCTGGTGATGACCGGAGTGTAGCACTAGAGGGTTTCTTCCAATAGTAACTTGTACTTTGCAAAACTAGGTGTTACAAACTTTGGTGCACCACTGGGGAGCTCCTTTGAGTGTTATAGCTCAAGTTGCATGAAAAAATACCCTCTTTTAGGTACCACACCATGGAACCCCGGTAAGTGAATTTGAACAGTGCCGCCTCCTGACCATGCACTATTCCAAAGCTCTGGTGCCACCAGTCCGGTGCACATCGGAAGGCTAGGATTGTCACTTGAAAATAGCCTTACCGAATCACTATTCCAAAGCTCCAGTGCACCTCTTTGATGCCACATTGAAGAGCTATAGTGACCCAAAAAATAGTTCAAACAACATGTTTTTTCAAACATTTTCAAAACATGCTAACTCTAAATGATTTCCCACGGGACAACCTTCATCTAACACTTAGTTAGAATTTTTTAATATTTTTCAAACTTATTCCAAGTTTTGACGCGTGATTTTTCAAAACACCACTTGAATCTATATGCAATGCAAAGATTGATCTCATAAGTGGCACTAGGAAACCACATGCAAACTTGATTTGCCCCTTTTAATTAGTAGTAGGCTATCTATCATATCAATCCTACCACCTCACTCCACTAAACACCTGAAGGGTCGAGATGACAGACTAGAGGGGGGTGAATAGTCCTTTCTAAAAACTTAATCGTAAATGCTAACCGAATCAAATGCAGAATTAAAACTATCGGTCTAGCCAAGACTACACCCCTCTACCTATGATACTAGCACCTATCAAATTAAGTCAATTAAGCTAACTAAGCTGCCGGGCTAGGAAGCTCACCTAAATAAGTCTAGGTTGTAAGGTCACACAAACCTAAGCAACTAGCACTCTAAGCAAACCGAGAGCTCCTACACAATCTAGTAAGCAAAAGCACAAAGCCCCAGCTCACTAGCAATGCTCAATAGCAAGACTACACAAGCCAACTAGAGAGCTTAAATAACTTAGCTACACAAACTAAGCAATGTGACTAACAAGGCTATACAAGCCAATTAGCCACTCACAAGAGCTACTTTTATGCTACACAAAATAGAAGGTAACTAAGCAAACAAAGGTAAACTAGTTACAATGCAAGAGAAACAAATAAACACTAGCACAAGTATGAATAAATAAATACAAGCTAGTGAAAGGAGAATGCAAACCACCAAGAAGATAGAGACAAGGTTGACACGGTGATTTTTCTCCTGAGGTTCACTTTGGTTGCCACCAAGCTAGTCCCTGTTGTGTTGGCTCACTCACTTGGAGGTTCACGAGCTAATAGGCATCACACGCCTAACCCGTCTCCGGGTGTCGCACAATCAACACAAGATGAGAGAACTCAATATTGACACGATCAACTAGAGTTGCTCTTCGTGATCTCGCGCGGGGTGGAGCACAATACCCGTCACAAGCTCTTCTCCGGAGCGCCGCACAATCTCCTGCGGACTTCAACGGAGCCACAACCACAAAGCCATCTAGGTGGTGGCAACCTCCAAGAGTAACAAGCATCACCAACTTGAAACACAATCACCTAGTGCCACACGAAGCTCTCTCACAAAGCAACACACTAGAGATCACTCACTTTGCTACTAATATGCACACTAGCAAGCACAAATGAGTTAGAGGGCTCCTAAGCCAAGCACAACTAATGGAAACATATCCCTAAGGTGCTCTCCCCTCCCAAGGGTCGGCCACCCCTCTATATATATAGAGGGAGGGGACCAAACTAGCCGTTGGGGGTGTAAAACAAATCACCGGTAGATTGTCTGCCCGTAGAGTGCAGATAGTCCGCCACCCGTGGCGACGCCTCCAAAAATACCCCTTCATTGGGCACTCCACGGATGCACCGGACGCACCTTGATGTTGCACTAGATGTATCCGGTGCCAGCGTTCGGTGTACCACTCGACGACACGTGTACTAGCTGTTTGAAATCGATCGTTGTCGCGCAACTTCTCATTCTAACACTCTGTACACGCACCGGACGTGTCCAGTGTAGCATCGAACTCACCACGCCTCAGCGTCTGGTGATAACACAGTAAGCATCTAGAGAGGTCATAACCACACCGGACGCGTCCGGTGACCCATCACCGGACTCACCCAGCGTTCGGTGCCTTGCGCTGAACTCTTCTTCACTTGGGCACCGGACGCGCAACACTTTTGAGCGACGTGTTTGGTGCCAGCGTTTTGGTGGTCATCTAGGGAGCTCCCAACCACACCAGATGGGTCCAGTGACCCTTCACCACACTCGCTAAGCGTCTGGTGCTCACTCCACAGTCAGACTAACCTAGGGTAAGCCACCGGATGCGTCCGGTGCCCCCTGGGATAGCGTCCGGTTCTCCTCAAAGAGCTCCAAACTTTCTCAAAATTCCTCTAAGTTGATCCACTTTAACTCCAACACCTTTTCCTTTGCAAATGTGCCAACAACACTAAGTGTACACCACCATGTGCATGTGTGTTAGAATTTTCACAATCATATTTCAAAGGATTTTCACTTGCTCTCACCACACCACTCGATCCTAATGCATCGCAATGTTAGATCACTCAAGTGGCACTAGATTACCAATATACAAACAAGTTTGCCCCTCTTGATAGTATGATCATCTATCCTAAAAACCCGGTCATAAACTTCTCTACACACCTATGACCGGTGAAATGTAATGCCATACAAATATACCTTTGCCTTACGCATTCCATTCCATCTCCTCCAATGTTGATGCAACACATGCACCAACCAATCACCAAATGATATGATCCACTTCATATCATCACGTGATCGTGTTGGTTCATCTCTTGACCTCACTTGCTCTTCATCGTTGCGTCGGTCCGTCGGTGCTAAGCATGACTCGCTTGCCCTTCACACTTGCAACCGGTCCATCAAACCAAGCCTCATCTTGATTGTCTCCACCTTGGTCACATGACTCCATGTCATGTGTCATGTGAAATTAGCTCCTTCATCACACAACCTCATGTGAACTAATATCCTGTGTATATTTCTCAAATACATATTAGTCCACCTAAGTTGTCACTCAATGGCCAAAATCACATAGGGACCTTTCAACACCTTGTGCGGGTGAACAATGATGAATTTAGGACTTCAAACATGGGGGTATGGATCTAAGCGATGCAATTTAGTGATATAATACGATGACCAAATAATGATAAAATAGTTAGGTATACAAATCTATGGATATATAATATTTTATAGATATACATACTTAATATTTCTAAAAAATTTATTGGTATAGTTGTACCTACACTACACTCGCCTCTGTTGGGGAAACACAACCTATGCATATACTTTTGGCTTCAATTTTGTCTTCTACTCTCCATATTCATTTTCACCTTGTTGAGCTTTTCATAAATGATTCATGCCATCTCATCTTCATTTCATGTAGCTCACTCTTGTGGATTACAAATTTCATGTCTCATATGAAATCATTAATCCACAGTGTTATCAATAATCACTAAAACCAAACCAAAACCTTTGACCACCTCTCCAATTCTAAAATTGGGATTGTCATGTTGACTTTGACCTTCCTTTAGACAAAGAGCCTATAGTTTCGCCAAAAGACCTCTGCATGTTGTCCTCCGCACAAGCCTATTGTCGGGCTACTTGTGCCTTCCCATGGCAAGCAAAGAATCAAGAGAGGACACGTGGAAGTTTATCGTTTGCCATAATTCTTGAAATGTGGCAAGATCATAGTGCATCAAACATGAGGTTTTTAACATTTTCAGTAATCATGTGCCATAGACCAATTTCTATTTGTGCAACTGTCTATTGTAGCTCCCTCTCTATAGGCTCATCCCATGGCAGGTGAAAGGTCGTGAAATGGACCAATGAGTATCTTCATGGGTGTCCACTTAACTATAACAAGGTTGTGGATGAGACGAACACCTCAAGGTAGAATCTTCTTAGCTAGATGACTCTACAACCAAAAAAACTAGTGTCACTACAACCTCACCTGATTCTATCACCAACCTTGATGCTACAATGGATGCCATCAACCATTTCTGCTCCTAAGAAATGTTCTAATTATACACTGTCACTTCCTTTCCCCCTCTTACTTGGTGGTCATATCTCATAACCATATGTCCAAAAATAACACCATCAGGTAGAACACTCATGCTCTTGGTTGAAGCCATAATACTTAAAGAAAACTCATTGTTTCCTTCTACATGTTGTGATAGTATCATTGTCTCCCTTTTTGTACCTTCCATATATAACCCAACAAAATGGTATGGGAAATTGACAAAATAATTGTAACATTTGAAATTGACAAAATAGTTGTAACACTTTAGTTCTCTAGATTTTGCATGCAACGCTTTGTGATGTCAGTAAATCTATGTTTGGGTTCCTATGAAAAGGACATGTGTCATATTGGTGGATGGGGAATAGATTGGCATGGAACCGCCTACTATATATTACCCTTGGCAACCATAGGGAATATAACTACATCATATATATGAACCTGGCCTTTATCACCAAGTTTACTTATGAGGGAAGTCCATCTTTTGCCATCCTACTATTGCCTGAGTTTGTTTTTAAAATGAAACCCCAAAGCTACTATTTTTTTACCACCCAACTATTCAAATAGTTCATATTTGGTCATCTAACTTTTGTTGAAAGTGAATTTTTCTTACTTGATGAACACATGGCTTTAAGGCTCATCTATCAACATTTTCTCACTGTCACTCCTCCATCTTTCTCACATGGTGCCTAGATTGCACACCTCTCCATCGTGGGGAAGAAAATCAAGGAGCCACCAAATTTTGTTTTTGGGGCGATTTTGGATGCCATTTGTAATGTGTATTGCACTAAGAGAGGGGACAATGATTTCAATTATGGGGTTCTTGTCAGGAGTTGTACATAGAGAAGGATCAACTATGGTGGGCTCTCATAGGGAACTCAAATGAAATGGGATAGAGAATGGACATGTGGTTGGGGGAAATGGAGATGGTAGCAAAGAAGCTTACTGGCAACCAACCATATCCATGATTTGTTCCATGTAGTTGAATTGTCCTGAGGTGTGAGGTTGACTCGAAAGGGGTGATAGTGCTTGGATATCTTCTAACTAATCCACTAGGAAAGGCTGATCAAGCAAAGATGCTACTTGGGTGTACATGTTTGTGAGAGGGTGAGGGAGTGAAAGGATCAAGATGCCCAAGGGGGGGGGTGAATTGGGCTTGTTTCAAATTTCTAAAGCAAATATCAAACCTAACCAATGCCAATTCACCCGTGCCTACCGAAAGTGTGTCCTAGCTAGGAAAGCGGTAGCAAGCCAAGGAAAGCAAGAACACCCTACACAATTCTAGTAGAGAAAGTAAGAACAAGTGCAGAAATCTTGAGTTAGGGAGATGAAATCTTGACACGACGATGTTTTGCCGAGGTATCGAGGAGTCGACACTCCCCCTAGTCCTTGTTGGAGCACCCGTGCAAGGGTATTGCTCCCCCTCAACCCGCGCAAGGGTTGAGTGCTCTCTACAGGCTGGTTCTTCGCCACTCCGGCTCGGTGAACCGCCTAGAACCGATCATAAGTCGTTGGAGAAGGGCCGCCAGCAATCCTCCATCGACCACCTTCGTCCGATCACCACCGGACCATCTAGGTGATGTCGATCACCAAAAGTAACGAGCTTCAAACTCTCACTTAACTCACTCAAGCCTCATGAGATGGATGGATGCACACTTGAACTCTTGGATTCACTAGTGAGGGAACACTATGGATGGATTCTCAAATCTCTCTCACTAGGGCTCTTGTTCTCTCTCCCAACCTCTCAAGGTGTTTCTCAGCTATCCAAATGAGAAAAGGCAGGATGGGGAGGCAAGAAATGGGGTATAAATACCCCCTCACACAACCAGCCCACGGGCTGCTGAAATTAGAGGTTTAAGGTTGCATCGGACACTCCGATGCCTAGGCAACGGACGCTCTGATGCCCTGTCCAACAGCTAGTTGCTATTTGAAACCCTAGACATCGGACGCTCCATTGTATTTGCAATGGACGCGTCCGTCACAAACTCGTTGCTCTCGGGTTTCTGGAAAATTCAACTCTTGAAATCGGACGTGTCCATGCCAATGCCAATGGACGTGTCCATCGACTTTAGAGCCTCTCTGGAACCTCTCTGCATGGCCAACGGACGCTCCGAAGAAATCGGCCCAACGTCCTTCACCAGCGTCCGTCGCATTACCCTAGCGACAGACGCAACAGACGCACGTCCGTCGCCTCAGACCCCAACGTCTGATGCCCAGAAAGTCACTCTCTCAACTTCAAATTTTGTCACAATGAATATGGAAGTTGGTCTAGGCTATCTTATGGTCAACTAGGGTTTGCGTAGGGCTAAGTTTGTCGAGTGTGCACCACACCTAAGTCATGAAGCTCTCCTAAGTCAAGCTACTCATTCTAACCCCTCTTGATAGTACGGTCAAAGATCAAATAAGGCCCTATCTATACTAAGTGCCCTTCATCTCCTTTGTGACAGTTAGACCTATCCAATCTAGGGTCTTCATCATCTCTCTTTGAAATCCGAAATGATATCCATCTTGAGGGCATTAGATAACCATTTGATGCCCATTCATCTTTGTCACTATGGCTAAGCTACTCATAGCCTCTGCAAAACACACATTAGCCATAATAACCTTGCAATGTCGTTAATCTCCGAAACTAATGGGTCCATGATTCTTCAATCCCCCCTTTTTGGTGATTGACGATAATATTCCTCAAGTATAAGATATAAGAGATTGTTGAGGATTTCAAATGACTTGGTTGGAGTGAGCAAGGGTTAGTAAATAAGTGTGAATGAAACTTTCTCATCCTAGCCAAGCCACACCTACTCAATAGATATGAAATAAAGCTTGAGTACCACATGATTTGCGCAAAAGGATACATCGGAGTAAGTCGTGGAAGCACAACCATTATTAGAGCATAAGCAAATCATGAACAAGGTGAAAACTCACAATATATCAGGGTTATTAAAACCCACTCCACTTTGCTGCGACGAGAGAAATTGGAGCATTGGTGGCGTCTCCACGCGTCTTCGTAACTTTTTCAAAAAGCCCCTTATAATTTTAGACAATAAGCAAATCATGAACAAGGTGACAACTCACAATATATAAGAGTAAAAACCACAAGAGTATGTCACACAAACATAGTATCTCACAAGCATAAGCACCACACAAATATACAATGCATGAAAGTAAATGTGATGCAAGAGAGTACGGGGAATGTAAACACATACAGAACCAAATCCCTCCCCTATCTCTGAAACTCGACTACCCTCTTCCCCTTTGCCGCCAAGCACCAAAAACACCTAAGAGTCTGGGGCTGGAGCAGTCGGGCCACAAGGAAGGCACTCAAACTCAGAGTAGTCATCATCATCATCATCATCTAAGGCTACACCCTGAGAAGCTGTAGCTGGAAGTGAAGCAGTCGGTGTGAGCTCAGAGGTGACTGGAGCTGAGGTGCCTACCTGCTCTACCACTGAAGTGTCTGGAAGTGAAGCTAGGGCAACAGTTGGGGACTTGGTAACTGGAGCTGCTGACTGAGAAGGAGTTGTCTCAACTGCTCGACAAGAGATCCTCGAGGCTGTGACCTAGAGTCTATGCTGCAGGCTCTGCCAACTTCTCCTGAGGCTCTAAGGGAGTCTCAGACTGAATGGGACCCTCTGACGGTCCGGCCTCAGTGGCGACTGTCATAGCATCAGTCACTATCGCTGTAGGAGAAGTAGTCACTGTTGGAGTAGGAGTAGGAGGTGTCATCATGGTAGGAGTTGAGCTGTCTGGTGTGACCTTCGACGAGGCAACTGAAGACTAGTGGGTGCCCGTCGTCGGTGGAAGTACCTCTATAGTAGTTGTCTCAATCTTTGCTCTGACTGGGGTAGCCTTTCCGGTCAACTCGTTGTAGGTGGCGGAGAGGTTTCGAGTAGTCTCCTCAATGGAAGAACCCCGGGAAGGTGTGAAGCCAGTCTGGAACTCACCCGGATAAGCTAACCACGAGGACACCTAAGTCATCGGTGTCTAGAAGACTGGAGAGGCTGGTGGCTGACTCTGTAACCCGCTGGGCTGTAACGCTAGAGTCGGATCCACTACCAGTGTGGGGCCTTTCTATGAAGTGTGCTGTTGAGAAGTATTAGGGGCCCCAAGCTGTGGAGAGTGGGAAGGTCTAGAGCTAGAACTGAGTAGACGCTCAAGCAGCAGAGTCTGTGTCTTCTAGTACTCTAGAAACTGAAGTTGAAAAGAGTCCTGACATGCCTGTGACTCTGCCTGAGCTGCAAGCTGTTGTGCTGCAAGTCTCCTAACCTCCCCAGCTTGTCTCCTCTGCTCTTCTGCCTGACACTACTGCTCCTCCTGCATCCTCGCGAGGATGGTAAGAAGTGTGGCTTCTGACGAGCCTAGAGTTGGAGTAGAACTGGAACCTCGGCCTCGTGGTCATGAGAGCGCGAACGTACTCAAGTACGGGCTAGTAGTCCTCATTTGAACTGTCAGACGGAGGGTCCTCTCTGAAAGCATTGCCCTCTGGCTGGGCATCAAGGTCTGCGAGCTCTGACTCTACCAACCCCTGAACTGCAACATCATGCTTCTCCTTTGTATCCGGCACAACACCGGTTTGTCAGGTGTAAGGACCACCTCTACCTCTTCCACGACCTCTGTCACTTTGAGTGATCAACTATGTCATGTTGTACTCAGGAAACACCGTAGCTGATCGCATAAGTTTAGTAGAGAGGACTACTAACTCACCATGGTCAATAAGCATCCATGAAATCCAGTGAGCATATGGTAGTTGCATGTGGCCTCTGAAACCCTCTGCTATGATGTCCTCCATCTCGCAGACTAGCAAATCCCAGATATCAAACCACTCTCGGTGGATCAAGTGAGCAAGTAACCACAGTTGTAAGCGAGTAAGTGCCTCGCGTGCTCCAATCCTGGGAAGTAGGGTGCGCCTCATCACCTCATTCAGGACACGAGCAATCGGCGTGAGGTCACACGGGTGACGACTGAACCCGTCTCCAAACGGCTCAAGAAAACACTGACGCACAAAGTCTTTGGAAGGCACCTCTCCATCGTGAGGATGACGAGGGGCTTCCTGCTATCCGTAGCACAGCTCGTGGATCCAGGTAGGAGAAGCCTCATGGTGAAAGATCTCCCAAAACCTAGTAGCATAGATCCTGTGGTCTCGACCTCTGAAGGCAAAGTTAATAAACTCGTGGTCTAGAGAAACCCACAGCGAAGCGTAGAACTGTCGGACTCACTCCTCCTGGTAAGCACCTAAACGGCCTATCAGCCCTGTCAACCCTAGCAAGTACTCCAAGTACTGACTGATCTATGGGTCTTCGGTGTCACTGATCGAGTGGAGTGGGCACACTCTCTGAGCACGAATGTGCACACCCGTCTCAACGTTACCCTCTGTAGAAGTCCGCGTGCAGGGTAGTGTAGAAGTCGTCTCCAGCACGAGGGTCATGACGAGTAGCGAACCAAGTCAGGAAGTCAACGAATTTCATGTCCTGAATCTGCTTCGCACTGAGGGCGCGGACCTGGTACCTCACGGCAAGAGGGAGTCGTGGTCAGGGAGGACCTCTGTCACCACGTCGCTGACCATTGGGCCGAGGTGGCACCGGGAAGCGGGAATGAGTGACTCGACAAGCCATCAGGCTCTCAACTGAAGGTGGCTCTGCAGCCTATGCCTGCTCAGTCTCTCCATCTGGAGCTACTAGGGGCTCTAACTGTGAAGCCTCTGGGCTGCTGCTGTCTCTGCTCACTGTGAGTGAGAGGGGGACGCGAGACGCGCTCCACGGCAAGGTAAAGAGTCGATCCTCAAGCCGGCACGCCGTCCACCCCTCTTGGTGATCTCTACTGCCTCTACCGCTGCAATGGTTGCTGTTGCTACTGTGTCAACCAACGCCCGCTTCCTCTTCTTCGAAATCTGCTTCGCCTTGCCCTTCTCCCAATCAGTGAGAGGACAATGTGGAGGTGGAGGGTCATCACCACTGGAAGCAGGGCCAACATTCTTCACACATGCCATTGGAGGGCATGGGAAGACATAAGAAACACTGCTGCTGAAAGATCAACTGCCACTGAAATAGAATCCCCGAGAAACCACTGACAACTGAAACCACTGATCAATCCTCTGACTCAATCACAAATGCAGGAGTGGCTCCCCCTAAGCCCTGGACTGATCCTCTCGAGGCTTGGACTCGTTCTGTACTCATGAGCTTGGCCCTCGAGTTCAACTATCATTGTCAAACACAACTAACCCGCTACTCGATAGAATAGACAAGAGTATATAATATATATGAGTATCTAGAGATAAGCAATGTCTATCGAGAAGCATGAAGTAGATAAGAGAATACATCGGTTCTCAAAAACTACCTCAAGCATGAAAACGAGTAGATAAGCTTCAATCCTCGATCAATCCAAACAATCCTTATAATACCCAAACTAAAACTTGGTTGAAAAGGGTGAGTGTGGAGGAATGACAGTAGAGGGGGTGGCAGGATCTCAAACCCTAGGGTTAGATATGGATGACAATGAGAAAAGATCAGAGAGGAATATGACCTGCTCGACAAGAAAATCTTCTGTTGAACCAGAGTTGGGACTCCGGTGAGACTCCGACGGAGCTCCGGCGATGCCGAGCTCTGACGCCGCGAAGGAGTACGGTTCCCACGGCTGAATCGCGCACGGTGGAGAAGGAAGGGAGAGTAGATATGGTGGTGCTGGTGGAAGTACTCGCCAGTGGCAAAGGGATATGGCGAGGAGCGGTAAGCGCGAGGGAGTGCGGCGAGGGTGCGAGACGCACGAGAGAGCTACGACGGTGGGCGGTGTACAGATGGAGTAGATCGAACAGAAGAAGAAGAGAGTTTTTAAAAAACAAGTGTCACTCGGTTATGTGGCATCGGATGCACTGGTTGATCTGACGGACGCTGGAAGCTAGCATCCGATGCCCATACAGTAAGGGTCCAGAGAGCACCCAGACGCATCGGACTCGTCTGATACCGTCGCATCGGACGCTTGGGAGCGTCTGATGCCCCTCAGCCGAGCAGATTACTCACCAGACAATCGCATCAGACGCTGAGGCATTTTTGGCCGAGCGTCCAATGGTAGCGTCCGACGCGTTTTTGAAATAGAATTTTCAAAGCGGTTTTTCGCGTCTTTCTCCCAACCAAGTTCCAATCCCAATAAGAATCAAATAACGCCTAATTGGACTTGGTCAAGAACCATCTCTCAAACCCTCATTTCACAAGTAGTTTGCCATAGGCTTTAGACTTTGTTTTTAGCTCAAAATAGGTCGAAATGAAGAGCAAGGAGACATCATAGGGCCACAAGAGGGGTATAGTGATAGCTTGAGCTTGGAATGCTCCCCCTAAGTGGACGAACCCAACGGATGCTCAAACTTAACTGAAAAGAAACGACAAGCAACACATGCAGATGCAATGCAATATAAGAATTTAAATCTAGGTTGCTTGCAAGTTTAAACCGCGATTAAGCTTCTTCACACGCTTTGAGGGCGGTTATCGTAACCGTGTTAGCCAAGCCTATGTGCATTACTAGGATTAAACATGTTATATTACATATGAATGCAGGGTTGGTTCACACAAGCTCAATTTTTAGTGAAGTTGGAATTGTCAAGCACATTTAACTCATTCCTCAACCTACAAAAGGTTGATTCATCGAGTAGTTTAGTGAAGATATCTGCCAATTGATCTTTGCTCCCAACTCCCACTAGTGATATGTCCTTTTGTGCCACATGATCTCTAAGAAAGTGATGGCGAATATCAATGTGCTTGGTACGAGAGCATGTTGAACCGGGTTGTTTGCAAGTTTTATGGCGCTTTCATTATCACACAAGTGCGGAACATCTTTTAGTTCAATGCCGTAATCAAGGAGTGTTTGTTTCATGTATAAGATTTGTGCACAACAAGCTCCCGCGGCTATGTACTCCGCCTCGGCGGTTGATAATGCCACACTATTTTTCTTCTTGGAAGACCAAGAAATAAGTGATCTTCCTAGCAAATGGCACCCTCTAGAGGTACTCTTCCTATCAACCTTACACCTGATATAATCCAAATCGGAATAGCCCACAAGTTGGAAGGGAGCTCCTTTAGGATACCAAAGGCCAATGCTAGGGGTGTGCTTTATGTACCTAAGGATTCTTTTTACGACACTTAAGTGTGATTCCTTAGGCTTAGCTTGAAACCTTGCACACATACACACACTAAACATGATATCAGGCTTAGATGCGGTGAGGTAAAGTAAACTATCGATCATAGAGCGGTAAAGTGTTTGGTTAATTGGTCTACCTCCCTCATCAAGGTCGAGATGTACATCGGAAGGCATGGGG
Source organism: Microstegium vimineum (assembly GCA_022036555.1). Classification (NCBI taxonomy): domain Eukaryota; kingdom Viridiplantae; phylum Streptophyta; class Magnoliopsida; order Poales; family Poaceae; genus Microstegium; species Microstegium vimineum. Next base: position 43,804,507 of record CM039135.1, read on the forward strand.
GTCTTGATTGTCTTGCAATCCTCCATCTTGAATTTCTTGAGCACATCATGAGTGTACTTCTCTTGAGATATGAAGGTGCTCTCCCTCAATTGCTTCACTTGGAAGCCAAGGAAGAAGGTTAGCTCACCAATCATTGACATCTCAAATTCCTTTGACATCAAGTCACCAAACTCCTTGCAATGATCTTGGTTTGTTGACCCAAATATAATGTCATCGACATATACTTGGCAAACAAAGATCTCTCCATTAAGCTTCTTGGTGAAGAGTGTGGTATCCACTTTCCTGATCTTGAAGCTCTTCTTGAGTAGGAAGTCCCGAAGCCTCTCATACCAAGCACGTGGTGCTTGCTTCAATCCATAGAGCGCCTTGGACAACCTATACACATGATTAGGACAATTTGGGTATTCAAACCCGGGAGGTTGTGAGACATAGACAAGTTCATTAATTAAACCATTTAAGAAGGCACTCTGTACATCCATTTGAAAGAGTTTCATCTTGTGATGTGAAGCATATGCCAAAATGATACAGATGGCTTCTAGTCTTGCAACTGGGGCAAAGGTCTCTCCAAAATCAAGTCCTTCTACTTGAAAGAACCCCTTTGCCACCAACCTTGCCTTGTTCCTCACAACTTGGTCTTGATCATCTTGCTTGTTGCGGAACACCCACTTGGTTCCAATGATTCTTGCACATTTTGGTCTTTCTTCTAGTGTCCACACTTGGTTCCGGGTAAAGTTGTTGAGTTTTTCATGCATGACATTCACCCAATCTGGATCCGCAAGTGCATCCTCTACACATGGAGGCTCAACAAAAGACACAAAAGAGTGATGTTCAACATAAGATGCAAGTCTAGAACAAGTCATCCTTAGATTGACTCCCTATGATTTTCTCATGTGGGTGAGCTTGAAGGATAGGTGTTGATCATCTATCAACCACTTGAGGAGGGGGGTTTGGTGCTTCAACATTGTGAGCTTTAACCTCGTCTTGATCTTGAGGGATGAAGGTATCTTCTTGTGCTTCCCTCACATGTTCTTCATCAACTTGAGGCGTGTAGGGTGGAGAAGGATCTTGATTTGCTTCATCTTCAACTTCTTCCACCTCTCGTGGGTTGATAGCACCAATTGGCATGTTCTTCATCACCTCCCTCAAGGGTTCATCACCTACATCAATTTACTCAAGCACTCCTTGGGAGCCAATAGTTTCATCAAACTCCAAGTCATACATTTCTTCAACTAAGCCGGTGGTTTTGTTAAATACACGATATGCCTTGGATTTAAGCGAATAACCAACAAGGAAACCAATGTCACACCATCGTTGGAATTTACCCAAGTGTTGGTGCTTCTTGTAGATGTACACCTTGCAACCAAACACCCGGAAGAATGATATATTCAGCTTCTTCCCATTCAAGAGCTCATAGGGTGTCTTCTTGAGTAGCCTTTGGATGAAGAGGCGGTTTGCCGCGTAGCAAGCGGTGTTAATGGCCTCCACACAAAACTTCTCCAGACTGTTGTACTCATCGAACATAGACCTTGCTAAAGTGATAAGCGTCTGGTTCTTCCTCTGTACAACATCGTTTTGTTGTGGGGTATAAGTGGCGGATACCTCATGCTTGATTCCCACATCATCACAATAATCCTCAATCCTTGTGTTCACAAACTCGGTGCCATTATCACTTCTAATTTTCTTGATCTTCACATAAAATTCATTTTGTGCTCTTGTAGCAAACTTCTTGAATGTGTCGGTTGTCTCTCCCTTGTCTTGAAGGAAAAATACCCAAGTGTATCTAGAGAAGTCATCCACTACCACTAAGCAAAAGAGATTTCCTCCAAGGCTAGCATAAGTAGTAGGTCCAAATAGGTCCATGTGTAGCAACTCTAGTACTCTTGTTGTTGACATGAATGCTTTGGTTGGATGGGTGTTTGCAACTTGTTTGCCCACTTGCCATGCACTACATAGCTTGTCCTTCTCAAATACCATATCCTTCCACCCTCTAACCATTTACTTCTTGACTAGCTTCTTCAAAGTTGACATGCCCACATGAGCCAATCTTCTATGTCATAGCCAACCTAAAGAAGTCTTGGAGAACATGCAAGTTTGCAAGCTTGCCTCATTTGAAGTGAAGTCCACTAGATAGAGATTGTTGTGCCGGAATCCTTTGAAGATCAATGACTTGTCATTTACCTTGGTCACGACTACCTCACTTGGTGTGAATAGACAATGAAAACCGAGATCACATAGTTGACCAACCGATAGCAAGTTCAATGATTGTACTAGCAAGACATTGGAGAATGATTTTGGTCATTGGAGATAGCAACTTTCCCAATCCCTTGTAATTTGCTCTTTGAATTATCACCAAATGTAATCTTATCTTTACTTGCACAATCTTCATTAAGTGTGGTAAACATCTGGGGGTCACCGGTCATATGTTGAGTGCAACCACTATCAATTACCCAATGGCTTCCACCGGTCTTGTAGTTCACCTACACACAAGCAACTTGGAGTTAAGCTTGTTGTTTGGGAACCCACACTTGGTGGGGACCCATAGCCTTCTCAACCAACTCCTTAGCAACCCATAACACTCTAGGCTTGTTCTTCATCTTAGGACCAAGAAATACAACTTGTGGTCTACCCTTGGAGTCCTTGTTGATGATGAAGTGTGCATCATGAGCAAATGACCTTGTGTGCTTGGGCAAGGTCTTGGGTGGTGAAGTCTTTCAATCAATCTCAAAGTGCCCAACTTGTCCACACCCAAAGCATATCTTCGGCTTAGGCTTAGCTTGATCTTTGTTGTTGTTCATGGCCTTATTCTTGTAGTAGTTTTTTGCCTCAATCTTGACTTTGGCCTTCATGACTTGGTTCTCCTTGAACCCAACACCCATCTTGTCATTCTTCATGATAGTGTTCATCAAGAGCTCACTTTGAAGGTTGTGTCCCTTGGTGAACTTCTCCAATCCACTTGCAAGCTTGATCTTCTCATTCTTTAGCTTTGCATTTTCTTCTTTTATGGAATTGATCAAGAGAATAGCATTCTTTTCATCTTCACTAGCCCGCTTGATGATGATAGGCTTGTTTGACTTGAGTTTGATTAGCTCTTCCTTGAGCTTTGAGTTTTCTTCCCTCATCTTCATGTAATCATCATACTTGTCGTCTTCTACCACTCGCTTTCCCTTGCACTTAGCACTTTTCTCAATAGCAACATCATCAAGCAAGTCCTGACAAGATGTAGCTATATCACACTTAACAACCGGGTTAATAGCAACATGTGTGGCAAGATCATGATTGAGCAATTCATTAGCTACCACTAGTGTACCATGTTCAAGCTTTACTTTGGTGTAGTCATCTTTTAGTAAGTTGTACCTTGTGTTGAGCTCTTGAGATGACCTCTCAAGATTATCATGTTTCTCATTAGATTGCTTGAGTGAGTCTTTGAGCTCCTTAGTCCTAGATGAGAGACTTTTGTTCTCAAGTTTTAGTTCATCATTAGCACTAGATAAGGCATCAAGCTTAGCATGCAAGTTTTCTTTCACTTCCTCTAGGGATTCATTTTTAGCTTTGTACTTTCGTATGATTTTAGTATACTTGTTAAGTATTTTCATCATTTCATCATAGGAAGGTGCCTCAAACTCATCATCACTATCACTAGAGCTATCACTATCATCATCATCCTCCTCCTCTTTTTGTATCTTCTTGTCACCTTTAGCCATGAGGCATAGGTGTGTAGAGGATGATTCCGATGATGGTGGAGGAGGTGGCGGTGGAGTAGAAGTCCCAATCACAAGAGCGGAGACCTTCTCATCTTCACTTTCATCATCGAAGGAGCCACTTGAGTCCTCAATGTCGGTGAGCCAATCACCTACAATATAAGCCTTTCCATACTTCTTGTGAAAGTTGAAGTTCTTCTTCTTCTTGAATGGCTTGTCTTGCTTCTTCTCATCATCTCTTGAGTCATATTGTGCACCCTTTTGGTTCTTGAACTTGTTGTTCTTGAACTTGTCTTTCTTCTTGGGCTCGATGCATTGATGAGCCAAGTGACCAAGCTTGCCACAATTGTAGCAATCCATTTATGAGATTGGCTTCCTTGAAGATCTTGTGAAGAATTTCTTTCCATTCTTGTTTAGCCTCTTCAACATCTTGGTGGTCTTGTTCACCATAAGAGCAATGTTTTCTTCATCTTCATCATCACTTGACCTCTCAACCACCAATTGTAACTTGCACTTTTATTTGGTGGAAGATTTGAGAGCTAAGTCCTTCTCATTCTCTTTCTCTTTCTCTTTTTTCTTGGAGGAGGAAGATGAGCCATCATTGATCTTCATGTACATCTCATGAGCATTGATCTTCCCCAAGACTTGAGTAGGAGTTGATGAGGAGAGGTCACCTTGGTGAAGGACCATGATAATGTGGCCATACTTGTCAATTGGCAAGACACAAAGAATCTTGCGCACCACATTGGACGGTGACATTTGAGTAAGTTCAAGGCCATTCAACTCCTCTACAAGAACATTCAATCTTGAATACATTTCATTAGCACATTCATGGGGAAGCATAGCAAAAGAGTTCATCTTAGCAATGATTAAGTGATAGCGCTTTTCTCTTTCACACTTTGTGCTCTCGTGAAGAGCATAAATGTTGGTCCAAACCTCATGTGCGGTTTTGTAATTCCGCACATGGTTGAACACATCCTTACAAATGCCACAGAAAAGAATATTCTTTGCCTTGGCATTGTTCTTCTCAAAGTAAGGATCTTCGGCGAACACCGAACCACCGGTGATGGCGGCTTTGTGAACGCCGGCATCGACGGCCTCAAGATAGGCCTCCATCCGGACCCTCTAATAAGGAAAGTCGTCACCATCGAACATAGGAGGTGGTCCATCCCCATGGGACATCTTGCTCTAGGCGGTGAAGCCTAATTTAGAGCCACAAGGCTCTGATACCAATTGAAAGGATCAAGATGCCCAAGAGGGGTGATGAATTGGGCTTATTTCAAATTTCTAAAGCAAATATGAAATCCTAACCAATGTCAATTCACCTGTGCCTACCGAAAGTGTGTCCTAGCTAGGAAAGCGGTAGCAAGCCAAGGAAAGCAAGAACACCCTACACAATTCTAGTAGAGAAAGTAAGAACAAGTGCGGAAAGTAATTGCGGAATGTAAAGAGTTAGGGAGATGAAATCTTGACACGACGATGTTTTGCCAATGTATCGAGGAGTCGACACTCCCCCCTAGTCCTCGTTGGAGCACCCATGCAAGGGTATTGCTCCCCCTCAACCCGTGCAAGGGTTGAGTGCTCTCTACGGGCTGGTTCTTCGTTGCTCCGGCTCGGTGAACCGCCCAGAACCGATCACAAGTCGTTGGAGAAGGGCCGACGACAATCCTCCAGCGATAACCTTCCTCCGATCACCACCGGACCGTCTAGGTGATGTTGATCACCAAGAGTAACAAGCTTCGAACTCTCACTTGACTCACTCAAGCCTCATGAGATGGATGGGTGCACACTTAAATTCTTGGATTCACTAGTGAGGGAACACTATGGATGGATTCTCAAATCTCTCTCACTAGGGCTCTTGCTCTCTCTCCCAACCTCTCAAGGTGTTTCTCAGCTATCCAAATGAGCAAAGGTAGGTTGGGAAGACAAGCAATGGGGTATAAATACCCCCTCACACACAACCAGCCCACGGGCTGCTGAAACAGAGTGTTTTAAGTTGGCATCGGATGCTCCGATGCCTAGGCAACAGACACTTTGATGTCCTGCCCAACGAGTAGTTGCTGTTTGAAATCCTGGCCATCGGACGCTCCATTGCATTTGCAACGGACACGTCCATCGCAAACTCATTGCTCTCTGGTTTCTAGAAAATTCAACTCATTAAATCAACAGACGCACCCCAGCGTCTATCGCCATGCCAACGGACGCGTTCATCGGCTTTAGAGCCTCTCTGAAACCTCTCTGCATGGACAATGGACGCTCCAAAGAAATCGGCCCAGCGTCCATCGCATTACCCTAGCGATAGACGCAACGGACTCGCGTCCGTCGCCTCGGACCCTAGCGTCTGATGCCTAGAAAGTCACTCTCTCAACTTCAAATTTCATCGCGATGAATATGGAAGTTGTTCTAGGCTATCTTAAGGTCAACTAGGGCTTGCTTAGAGCTAAGTTTGTCAAGTGTGCACCACACCTAAGTCAAACTACTCATTCTAACCCCTCTTGATAGTATGATCAAAGATCAAATAAAAGCCCTATCTATACTAAGTGCCCTTCATCTCCTTTGTGGCACTTAGACCTATCCAATCTAGGGTCTTCATCATCTCTCTTTGAAATCCAAAACGATATCCATCTTGAGGGCATTAGATAACCATTTGATGCTCATTCATCTGTCACTATGGCTAAACTATTCATAGCCTTTGCAAAACACACATTAGCCATAATAACCTTGCAATGTCGTTAATCACCGATTTTAATGGGTCCATGATTCTTCAAGGAGCAAATTTGTTAGATATCGCGAATTTCACATGGTAGCTCATCTTCATCAATAGTTTTGCTCACCGTCTTTCCTCATTCTCCCCTTATAGCCATGTCTACTCCTTATGGAACCATCCTACTTCTCAGCACTCCTTCAAGGATGACAACGAGGATGATGATCTTTGAGAGATGGTGGTGATTTCATGTGGATGCTCATATCCATTGATGGTTGTCTCCACCATCTACACTTGCTCTCCTCCCACTACCATGGCTACTCCTTGTTGATCCCTCATTCCACCCTACACTTCTTCGAGGTGACAACAAGGATGAGGAGCTAGTGAAGTAGGCATGGTGGATGATAGTAGTGTCGAGTGGTCCATGAAGTGAGGCATGTGCATAATCCATAGAGCTTTGAAGAGATGCAGTTTAGTGTCATTCATGCATGGGGCCTATTATGAGCATTTGTTATGGGTGTTGGTATGGTATCACTCCATGATGCATCTTGAATTATTGTGCAATCAACTAAGTTCTATTGCATATCCCAAGAAGAAGAGTTTGTGACTTGCGAGAACAAGAGGAAGGAGGCAATGTGTGATGGTGGTAGAAACATATGCACAACAATATGGAGATGTGAGATGGGGAAGGGAGATAGAAAGAAGAAGAATGCAAAGATGAGAGAATAGGTGTAAGATGGTGAGTTGATCCCAATGCTATGTGTGTCCACATATTAGATAATACCACCATGAAACTATCTAGATGGACATATGTGAATAGTTTCAAGGCTTGTTTGGAACAAAGGAATGCAAAATAGAGGAAAGGGGAAAAAAGAGGATGTGGGTGCTATGGAAAAACTGAGAAATGAAAAAATACATCAAAGTTGCATGGAGATGTGTGTTTGGAATGAAATCATTTACAAGTATAGGAATAAAAATTATTCAAGATTAAAGTGTGCTTATTGTGACTAGTTGTGGATTAATTAATAAATGCTCCATGATGACATGGGGTATTTACTCCCCTCTCACTCTCACTTACATGTGGGGTCAACGGTCCATGGTCTTATCTGACCAAAAGTTCAGAGCAATCCTCATCCACTCATGCCTTCTCATCTCCGCTCACTTTCATCTCATTATCAACAATTTCCTTAAGGGTGAAACTGAACCCCCCACCCCGAAGAATATGTCATTACCTTGGTGGCTATAGAAAACTTCAAGGAAATGCCAATGCTTGAGTGTTAACCAATATTCTTGAGTGCTAACCCAAACCTCAAAGGTAATTCTATATTTCCTTGAGTGCTAGTCTCAATCACTAAGATAATTTGATATTTCCTTGAGTATTATTATAAAATTCTAAGGTAATTTCTCATTTCTATGGGTGTTATTCAAATCCACCAAGGTAATTCATATTTCCTTGAGTGCTATTACAAACCACCAATATATTCAATATTTTCTTGGGTGTTATTCCACAATGCCAAGTATATTTCCTTGGGTGTAACTAGAAAATGCCAAGGATGTGCTAGTTTCCTAGGGTGCAAACTCTTAAGTAAACTTTTGTAGCCACCAAGCAAAAATTATTTATCTATAATGGATTCATTGTGGGACTCTTAGTTAGACATTGAATTTTATAGACACAATCCATTGATATTTAGCAATTTTGAGTTGTCATACATTAGAGAATGCATATTGGCACTTCGTTTGAGATGTCTAGTTAGTTTTAAAGCTAGCATGCAACATACTAATATGTAATGAAGACAAGTATATATCAAAGTTGTAGAGCTCGAATAGATGTATAATTTGGTAGTTTATAGCATTTTTTCATTTGAAACCATTTAGAGTCCAAAAATTGTTTTTAGTTCTCAAAGTTTTGGAAGTCATTTTTTCTAATTTTTCAAATGGCATATGATGGAGATATGACCTAAACCAAAGTTATAGTAGTTGATGAAATTTAAAACCTTTTCTATTCAAAGTTTTTTGTTTGAAATCATTTAGGGTTTCAAATATTGATTACAAGATTGACTAAAGGGAATACAAAGAAAAGAATCAATCACTTAGACTGCTTTTGATTTGGAGACAGAAAGACATGAGAGATGGATCCATTCTAGTTTTCTTAGACAAAATCGCCTCATGTCTATGTTTAGTTAAAGGGACAGAGATGTCCATGTTTTGCATTTCGTATAGGGATGGAGAGACAAAGGATACATGGCACTTCGAGATCCAATAAACTAGTGTTAAGTGGGGCCCACATGTCAACCTCTTCCACATTATTTTTCTCACCACCCTACTAACTTCTTCTCCATAGTCACATAAACCTCCGCCTACCCTGACCCTGGTTGAGCTAGCCAACGCCACTGCGAGCTCATGTCGCCCTCACCCACACCTAGACCTCATGCACGAATCTCGCTCCATCGCTGCTTAGAGTTCACGATGCCCCTCTTAGAGTTTGCCTATATGCACCAATGCTCCCATCACTGCCCCCAAACTACCTTAGTCACAAGTTACTTCAGGACATATATATAGGTGTGCATCATGTGAAGCCTTAGGCCACGAGTTTGATTCCTAGGCGCACATGGAAATTGTGTGATGGGCTTCAATTCAGTTGTTCTTTGGCTCTTGCTCTATATATCCTTGGGGTCATAAGACCTCAAGAATTAAAACATATTCTTAACTATTCTTATAGTTTCCTTGGTGGGTTTTACAATTTCCTTGGTAGCCAACTGCATTCAAGAAAACATATACCATTGGGGTTGTTATACTTCCTTGATGATGCAAAAAATTTGACCTCGCCTTTGTTTTCTTGGTGACTTAAACTTCCAAGGAAATTATTTGTGGTGGACAACCCCCAAGTTAATCGAATTTTCTTGCTCTATATCTGCTTAGAATAGATAGAATTTTGTTGAAGAACATCCAATGCTTTTGCCTTCCAAGTTCCAATACAAATTCAACTTTTGTTTATTAGGGTATGTTTGGAGATGTTCCACTCCATAAATTAAATCCAACTCCAAAAACTCTACCATGGAGCTAGAGTAGGGAGGAAATGAGTTTTTTTGCCTTAGAGGCTAGCTACAGGTCAAGCAATGATGGGTTTTGGTGGGAATGATTTATAGTGCTCTTGTCACATACTAGATAAGATTTCAATTGCTTAGACACAAAAATAACATGGTAGTTCACAATGCCTCAGGTTTCTTCCTTTGTCTCCTTTAGTTGAGGATCTATGAGTTGCATCTCATTTGGAAGTTGGAATGACATGTAACATTTATATTCAATTTCAAAACCTATGTTATTATGAAAACATAGAATGGAAAGGCAAAATACACTATAAACCATCTAGGGTGACACGAGAGGTTCAAAGTAGAAAAGAGTACCATGCTTAATTGGACCAATGATTATGAAAACAATTGAGCAAAAAATTCAATTCATCCAATTGAACTAGTGATTGAGAATAGGTTAAATAGATTGAGCAGAGACTGTAAATGATGATGAAGATAGAGAAACCTGTGCATCAACGAGTAGTGTAACCAAGGGCTATGTTGGCCATAAGTAGGCCACCTATTTTGCATACTGGTGGGTGAACTCTTTCTGGTTGACCGGTTACAAGTGATGCCTAGATGATAAATGGAAGCAAGCATCTAGGAGGTGCCAGATTGTAAGGTGGTGGGTGCTTGGGATGCTTTATAATATAGGGATAAAGGAGGATGATAAATAGTATAAACAATACACTAGTTCCTCAAGATGTGGGAGACTAAGATGTGATGGCTCAAGAGACTAGGAGGTCTAGCCAGGAAGAGGAATGTTCATCGAGGAACAAAAATTATTACATGAGAAACATGAGGGGTATGAATTAGTGGTATTTATGGGTAATTAGTAATTACCCATAACTCCATGGGGAGGTTGATAAAATGAATTTTTTGAAGCACACTTTGAGGACCTCTGCCAAATCTATGGATTGTTCTTTAGATTTGCTATTTCGTATCCATAGTTTGGTGGAGTTGAGTTGTTTAGGGTTCGCTCCACTCCATGTAGCTGAATTTGATTGAGGGAGCACTCCCAAAACATATCATTCTAAGACAATTTATAATTTTGATTGTATTATTCGTTTGAACTGTTAGCTTGAGTAGAAGCCAAAATAAAATTTAAAATAAAATAAGACCTAAGGCTAGAATTGGTTGAAATGTTGCTCCACATCTTAGGTTGCCAGCCTTGAATACTTGATACACTTGGTGAAGTTATTTGTTCATCGAAAGCTTATTGCAAGAGTATTTTTGTCAGTCACACAGTTGTTCCACCCCAAGCACAACAATATCATTGTGATATTGATGCAATTGCCAATGAAAGAGAGGAACTTTTACTCCTTCAATTAAGCACTAGTAATGGAATAGGATAGCGAGTTTCCTCACCTCCTTCAATGGTTTACAAAGGATAGTATAGATGATATTACACCATGGTGGTGTTAACATTGATGTACATTGATTAGCTCAATCTTGTTGAAGGTAGTATTTACTTGAGGAAACAAAGTCCATAGGATAACCATGACATATGAATGTCTTACAGACCATGATCTTGTTGGTGTTTAGACAACAACTTCTTTCTTTGATTCTTTCCTCTTGCTTCCAATAGATCAAAGCTTTTAGATTAGTGAATTATCTACCTCTAGCTTCTAGGTCTTGGTCGATGACATCGCTAAGGTGACTTGAAGTTGTTGACAATTTAGAGAGTGAAAATATGATTTTATAAAATATTTACAACTAAATGCAATTTATTTCAAGTGCCCTTCATAGAAATTCATATCTCAAGTGTCTGCAAGTTGCAACAAAGCTAGTTGGACAAACTTCATGTGCTTGGATAAACTTCATGTGTTGGATATATATATCTTGTGATGACTTTTGATATTTTTCCTTGGACATAATTTTTGAAAATGTTCTGGGTTGTTTCACAAGGACTGCATAAGCTTTTCATTAGGAGAAAACAAAATAAGAGTAAGCCCATCATTTGAGAAAAAACTCTACCAATAATTGTGATTTTGTGAACTGTGTCGTGAAGTTATATGCACTAAATTTTCTTCTACAACCACGATCGTATGATTCTGAAAGTGTACCTACCATGTATTGGTTTAGTCCCTACCCCTTGCATAGAATACCATCAGCGAATGGGTGCAGAGACTAGTACTCTAGTGTTAAATCTCATATGTTAATTCACTTTCTGTGCAGCCTTTTGGAACGATTTGCAAAATTGTGGACACAAATTGCTAGTATATCAGGATTTTGATTCTGAACATTGTACAGTTCATTGTTCATATGTTAAATGTGTAGGTTTTTAATCGAGGACTGGTGTGCTTTGTGTGATTTCTCACAATATACTTGTCTATTCTTGCTTTCCCTCCAGCTTTCTGAGAATGGCCAACCAGCCGAAGGCTCTTTATCTAACCTGCTAATTATGATGGATCAATGGTAATGAAACATATGAACTTTATGGAATAACCATTGGTTCTCATCGAAAATGACCTATGTTGCCTTAGTTTCTATCTAATTATCCAATTAATTAAATTTCAGGGACATGGAAGAAAATATAAATGAGCTGAACATGGCTGAGATAACAGGCTTGGCGGAGGCATTGACCGACACTTTGGCAGTTATCAGGGTGATATTGTGACTCTAGATATATAATTCTTTCGATCTCAATACCTGCCTCTAGTGGAATTGCATGAACTTGCAGTATTAACCTGCATTCTAGAGCAATGTTCATTCTTGACACATGAGGTTTCTGAGAGCATCTTATTTTTGCAGAACAAACTGGCGATTATGGCGACTGGGTGACCCTAAACCTGAAGTATACACGTTCTTTCAGCGGCGGTAAGAAGGAAGTTTCAAAATGTATTAAACTAGCATCTAGCTCTGGTTCTACGAAGATTGCGAATTCCCTAGTACTGCAATAAATGGACATATGAACTATGGAGCTAGCAGCAACCAGTCTGGAATAAACTATATATGTTCAGATAGTGATGATTTCTTACCGTCATGTACAACGTATTTAATTCATACTGCTGACTGGAAAATGAGACAGCTAAAGTGACTACTCTGTGAACACATGGCTTTTAATTGTCCAGCAGACATTAAACACGTTGTACATATGACCACAAAAAGAAAGCTCTCTGAAGAATAAAGGGGGGCCGTCATCAACTGGCATTGTGTAACTGGTTCAGATGGTACTACAATAATTCTCTCAATCCTTTTTTTCCCTGTATAAATCGATCCAAGACAGAATATAGTCACTCTACTTTATCTGTATGCACAGGGTGTCCTTGTTTCATAGCTTTTCTGTTTGAAATGAGTTTATTTTACTTTTTTTAGAACGAAGGTTTGCCCTACTTTATATTTCAAAATAAAACATCATTCTAATTCAACGTTTTTAGACGTACCCACCTTACATGAAAGTGTTACGGCAAAACAGAGTTACTCCCATCCTAGCATTATAGACATGGTCATTACGGCGCTCTAAACTCACGGTGCTGGGTCTATAATGAATTGTCCAAACTCTGATGATGAGGCCTTTTGAGTACTCCACTCAATCCGTGGCAACAATAATGTTTCTTTGTCGAGGCTTTTACCTGTATATCATTAAAAAAGTTGACAACTACACAAGTCATTAAAAAAGATAGTTCTCACAGTTGTCACTACTATGAACTCTTCTTTTGCCCTAGACACTACCGTTAGATTTGCCTCTAACTATGTTAAATTGCAATTGTAAATAGTTAAAAATATATACTCTTACGTCTAAATTATTCATTAACAATTTTTAGCATCTTAATGACTTCAAATGAAAAAACCAGAGTTAAAAGATTATATAAAAATTATCCTCATTTAAATTTTACCAAAATAATATGAATTGATATGATTAATATGGCTTAAGAAAGTCATACATTTTACGGAATTAATGAAAATTGTAGATCTCAGTGCTATCTATAACTTTCTAATTCTGAGTTTTTTCATTTGAAGTCGTTAAATACTCAAAAATAATTAATGATATATTTAGACATAAGAGTATTTTTGACTTTTCACAACTGCAGTTTAACATCGTTGTCCAGAGCAGTGGAAATTGTGAGAACTCTTTTTTTATCACTCACTTCCCACCATTTCACTAGATTATCTCAGTCTAAATGTTATTATTAGTAACAAGCCACAAGAAAAATGGGACGAGTCAATGACCTGAGAACCAGTCACATTTCAGGCACACAATAGGCACTATTTAAGGCAGTTCCGCTTCACAAATAAATAGTTTTATAAGAAACTTTTTAGGTGAAGTTGAGCTGTTTTAGAAAAAAACTATTTGGCAAAACAGTCTGACGAACAGGTTCATGCATGGAAATGAGAGAGAAACGAGTGAGAAAGAGATAGCAGAGATAAGCTAGTTTTTTCAGCTTCATCCCAACTCATATCTTTATGAGACGAGGAGAAAAACAACTTTACCCATAAAATTGTTTTGAAAATAAGTGTTTGGCAAAACAAACAGCTCACAACAGTTCATGAAACTATTGTGAGTTGTACCGAACATACCCTTACTGTCAAATGGGTTGTGCGCTGTGAGTGCTCTCTTCTAAGGCAAAATCGCTGCTTACACCAAGCCTTATTGTTACTATTAGGTTGTTGTAGGCAGAGTGCTCGAGTTCTGTAATTGCAGTAGCATTCACACTTTTCTCTCCTTCCTTAGGTCTCAGATCTCAAATGTATTAGTTTTTTACACTGCACTTGTAGATCACAAGGTTGTAAAAAGATAGATAAGCCCAGTGCCCTAGGCTTGTATCTTACTTTTCTGCACTTTACTTTTACTTAGCTTCCAAGCCATGTATTAGCTATAGGGCACCTACCTCTGGGGTACCATGAGATGGTAGAAGATATGATTTACTAAGACTCTTAGGGTCTGTTTGGATGTAGATATTGAAGTTGCTGGCACTAAATTGATACTAATACCAGTTCAAGCTTGTATAGGAAACGACTCCCAATACCAAATCTATTGTTTGGATGTGCACATAATTAACCCATCTTCTCCACCTCCTCTCCACCGCACCACCTCGACGCTCATGTTGGACCTAGGGAAGAAGGAGAGGAGTTGTTGGGGGCTGTGACCTTGACTGGTGGGCACCTGTCGGACCCGGGGAAGGAGAGGGAGGCATCGGGGGGGGGGGGGGCATTCACCGGCGGACTCCTGTCGGTCCTAGAGAAGGAGAGGGAGGCGTGCGGAGGAGCAGCGCCGGTGTGTGGAGCGAGCAAGTAAAGGGAGGGGCGGGTGAGCGAGCAAGCAAGCTAAGGGAAGGGTGGGTAGAGGGAGGGAGTGAGCGGAGGGAGGGGCGGGCAGAGCGAGCAAGAAAGCAGAGGAAGGGCGGGTCGCATGCCAGCCGTGCGAGCGAGGGGCAGAGGGAACGAGGGAGTGGAGGAAGGGGTGTGGCGGCGACCGACTCCAATTCCCCCCAATACGGAGGCTCGAGGCTCCGTATTGCTAGCGAAAGAGCGGAGTAGCAGCGAATACCCCTTCGCATTGAGGTTTGTTTCCAATTCCAAAGTCTAGACCATCCAAACACTGTCATTTGGTGCTATCCAATTCCAATTCCAATTCTTGAGCTTTAATATCTACATCCAAACCCAACCTTATAGATATTGCTATCCAAATAGAATACCTATGTAGAGTAGCACGATACTTTCTTTATAACCCTACCCCTCCAAAGTGTACTTTCCTTATATCAAAAAGGTCTTCATCAATGGGCTAGTGTCGTTGGTATACCCCTCTAGTGGACCTTTCACTTTCTAGGCTTTTTTTTGTAACCGCAATATGAGTTCAACTTTTATTTGTCCACGTGTGGCTAAACGACTGTGAAATGGTCTTTTTGTTTTTCCTTTAATGAGGACTCTTTTAAAGAGGATTTTTTATTACTACAATGGTTTTCGGCGCAAATGCATGGTCAACCATCAACACAATCTAGATTTAAAACACATCTATACATTCTTGGCAAACTTTCAGATTTATTTTCTTAAACCCTTCTACAAGATATTTCTCTATTGTCTAGCAGGCTCGAGGACTAAGTGTGTATATTTCATCTTACAATGAAGGTACTTTATACTCCTGTTAATGTCTATAAGCTATGCTAGAAACTGGTTGTTTGGTCGGCTAGAATATGGACTATTTTATTTTTCTGACCCTAGCATTGGGCGAATCATTCACCTACCTACTGTCAGGCTCTAGGATTAAGTGTGCGTACTATTTAGGCAATAGAGCCTATATCTTTTTCTTGATTAAGTCACAAATGATAATCATCTGACGCTATAAAGGGCCCTTGTCTTCTGATTCACCATAGTAACGGACGATAATCTTCTAACATTATTAAATGGAGCCTAAGTGTATCCACGTTGACTAAGTCATGGATGGTAATCATCTGATCTCACAAACATAACTTAAGTGTGTAAACTCCACCTGAGGTAGATAATTTTAAATTCAATTTGAGCTTCTTATAACGTTCTGGCAAGCCTTATTTGAATAGGTTTGGGGCTAGCCAACTAGTTAAATCGGTCAGATAATTTTTTCAAGTGGTCAGCTTTAAGTTAAAACTACTCTGACATAATCAAGACAACGTTGCCCATCAAATATAAGGTGTTCAGGGACTAGATACTGAGGATATAACCCCAAATACCCATAGGGTCATATATGTGGGTCGCAACATTAGGGGTAGTCCAACCCACGAAATCAAGGCGTATGGTGCCTGCACTGATCGACATGCACCATAAGACTTCTAGAGGATATCATAGAGATAGACACAGATATGTTCGAATATGCGTAGTATTTCATGTGAAGCTTATCATGTAATCGACTAGATCTATATCTAATCGACATGTAACCCTACCCTATCTTTATAAGGTGGGTAGGAGGGCCCCTCAAACATATCTTTCATTCACAATCAATACAATCCACCAGAATGGTATTACGTCAAATTGATGGTCTAAACATGTCTAAATCTTGTGTCTCTGTTTGTGTTATCATCCGGAATCTGATCACACACACATTCACCACATAATCTATCATGGTGGGTATATCTCTCGTTCTCGCTGGACTGTTGTCCATATTTCGTCGACAGATAGTGATTAATTTCTATTTTTGTGCTTTATAATGGAGGGAAAAATCTATCAAATTACTCACTCCATTCCAAATTATAGTTCGTTTGACTTTTTCAACCCCAAGTTTGACCACTCTTCTTATTCAAATTTTTATGCAAAATATCACTTCTTTTGTTATGGCTTGCTTATTTAATGAATGGTCTATAAAAAAAACTTAAATTTTACTATGTTTGCACAATTTTTTTAAATAAGACGAGTGATCAAATTTACGGTCACAAAAGTCAAACGAATTATAATTTGAAACGGAGGGAGTATATTTTAATTCTATGCATACTTAATTGGATAATGTGACATTACTATTAATATTAACCTATATTATAGATATCATGGTTATAAAAAATAGTTTTTTAAATTAGATTTGCAAAAAAAAGATAAAATATAAATAAATATACAACACTCTTGTCCTCAATTTTTATTAATGCTTGATTTTTTTTGTTACTGTTGTAATGCACGAACAATGTTGCTAGTAAGAAGAGTCATAAGAAATATAGATCTTGTTATTTATGGGAAATTAAACTGTTGGTTGCTGAATTTTTTTTTAGCTACGTAAGGGGCCTACATACATCTATAATACTGATAAATTAACGCACGTGAAGAAAAAAAAACACGTGTGCCGTGCTACCCAGTGGAACGGAAATGGTCCAGGACAGCAGCTGACGGTCTTTTTTTTTACAATGGAAAAACAGCTGACGGGTTATGGCCTATCGGCTCATTCTCTGTTTTATTCTTTTGATTGAATTGAATGGGAAAAAAAACGAAACATTAGGGGTCATTCACTGTAATATCCACCTTGTACAGTATACGGCAAACATGGGCCGGCCAATGGCGTCGCGAAACGCGTCCTGACGTAAGCCAACGTCATCTTTCCGTGGAATGGGTCACTGACATTGGGCCGGGAGAGAGGGAGCCCACCCCTCTCGTGCTGCCGTTCACAGCTTCACCTTCATATAGGAATAGGAATGGAATCCATCCCCCGTGGCTCGCCTCGCCACTTTCGTTTTTACCACAAAGAAGAATCTGTTCCGAGTCGCCTTCCGCACAGCTGAGCGCCTGAGTAGCCAACTGACCAGACAAGCGAGCGCATTGCAAGGCTAGCTGTTCTTGTGGCTGCCGTTGCTGCTCAGGGTCAGCGCCTTGGAAAGGGGTCAATAATGGAGGTGGAGGCGGCGGCGCATTGCGAGGCTGTTCTTGTGGCTGTCGGTGCTGCTCAGGCCCAGGGCCTTGGCAAGGAATCAATGGAGGTGGTGGAGGCGGCGGCGAGGCGGGCGCAGCCGCAGCCGCAGCAGGAGGAGAGCATCAAGGGAAGAGGAGGAAGCGCGGGCGGGTGGAGCTGCGGCGGATCGAGGACCGGACGAGCCGGCAGGTGCGCTTCTCCAAGCGCCGGAGCGGGCTGTTCAAGAAGGCCCACGAGCTCTCCGTGCTGTGCGACGCCGACGTCGGGCTCGTCGTCTTCTCCCCCGCCGGCCGCCTCTACGAGTTCGCCGCCGCCGACTCCAGGTGATTCATTTTCATTCTTTTTTCCCCGGCCCTCGCATAATCACGCAGCCTTTTTTTCTTTGGTTCTTCCCTTCTGGGCCTTCCATCTGCTTGCTTTGCGGCGCTCGCGTCGTCTAGCATTCATTAAAATGGTACTAATTCCCTGCTTCGCTTGCTCCGGATAAGCGGGAACCGTGCACCTGATTTCTGCGTCGGAGCCTGTGCAAACAAAAATAATGTATTCCGTATTCCTCACAAAGTCAAAGATTGTACTACTCCATACTGTATCGAACTGAGTAGGAAGTCGTAGGATTTCAACAGCCAAATCTAATCTTTTGGATTTGCATTTTCGTCTGCAACTAAACATTTTGAGATTTTCTTCAAAAAAAAAAAACTAAACATTTTGAGATGCCGTCGTGCTAATCTATCTGGTGACATATTATATTATATATATAGTACTAATTTACTGTAACGCATACTCCTACTATAACGTATACTGCACGGATGCTAGGGTCAATGTTTTTCTTTTTAACTCAAAAGTAGCATAGCATGTCCTACCTGAAAAGCATGCATAAAATATACCTGTTGGTAATTTTTTTAAGTTTGATTAGATTTATATAAAATATTAGTAATATTTATTTTTTCCAAATAAGTTTAATATGAATATATATATATATATATATATAATATATATATAATAGACTCAATGATTTATCTAATAATATTATTTATGTTATGTATATATTTAGTCAAAGTATAGTATGTTTGACTTTTTGAAACAAGAACAATAGTTAAAAAGGGACAAAGAGAGTATGCCTTACCATGCATTACAAAAGAACAACTAACAAAAATGAAGTATAATACTCTCTTTGGTTGTAAATTATAAGACCTTTTAGCTTTTTAATTAGATACATAGCTAGCTATTATTGTTATGCATTTAGATATATAATAAAATTAATATATCTAAAAAGGTTAAAACCTCTTATAAATTATAAGGAGGATAGTAGTATATAGAGAGGCTTTTCTGTTACGTAGCGATCTTGTCAATCTGAAGTAAATATTTGTAAGGGAAGTCCCTAAATATCATATATTGCGCGAACAACAATATACTGCAAATTTGAGAGTGAGATTATATATTTTATCATTCGTGTGCATTATAGGGTGTGTAGTACTTCATTTCGAAACGTGCTTTAGTTCAGTCCGCAATTCAGCATCTGGTTAATTGCCAACATATTTGTCCCTATCTGTATACCCACTTTTCCTTTGAGTTAATGACACTTCCTGCATTCCTTGCACTCTGCTTTCTTGCAGCATTGAAAAGGTGTTTGGTCGATACTGGGACCTCGCCAACACAGAAATTGATCTCAATATTGAGGCACGAGACTCAAGGGTCAACTACAATATACAGGTTAAGCATAAATATTTAATAAATAAAATATACAAAAATATCACTGCTTTTGTACATCACACTACTGCACAAAGCGTCGGTCATCTCCAATGGGCCATGGTCCGTAGGTCCTCATTTTTTAATCGTTAAAGATTTACCGGCAATATTTTCTTCTTTCTTTTCAGAACTTTGTTAACAGTTAATTAACCATGAAAGATACAAGGTTCTCTAAAAAAATAGCACATGCATATTGTAAAAGTAGATTAACGAGGTGCCTTTCCTGGTCCTCGGTTGCACGTTAATATAGTCAAGGGAAACAACCTCCCTGAAGGCAATTACAAGAGCCGGACTCCTACAGACTCCTATAGGATCCGGACTACAACTAGGAGTTGGTTACAACAACAACTCCCAACTAACCTATACAAGACATATATCTTAACACCCCCCCTCAATCTCACCCACATACAAGGTTGAGATTGTGCCTAAACTCTCTAAGCTTCACACGAGGAAGAGCTTTGGTAAACCCATCAGCAAGTTGATCATTGGAACTAATAAACCGAATCTCAAGCAACTTTTTGGCCACCCTTTCTCTGACAAAGTGAAAGTCAATCTCTATATGCTTCGTTCGTGCATGGAAGACTGGATTAGACGACAAGTACTTAGCTCCAATATTATCACACCACAACCGAGCTGTTGGAGAATGAGACACTCCAATTTCCGTAAGCAGCTTCTGTACCCAAATCATCTCAGCCGCTGCATTGGCAAGAGATTTATATTCAGCTTCAGTGCTAGAACGAGACACAGTTGCTTGTTTCCGTGCACTCCACGAGACTAAATTTTCACCAAGAAAAACTGCAAATCCACCAGTTGATCTTCTATCATCAACACAACCGGCCCAATCTGCATCCGAAAAAGCACTAACAACCATGTTCTTGGAATGACCAATCCGCAACCCAAATTTCAGTGTCCCTTGAACATATCGAAGGATCCGCTTGACCGCACTCCAGTGAACTATGGTGGGTGCATGAAGATACTGACAAACTTTGTTTACCGCAAAACACAAATCTGGTCTAGTAAGAGTTAGGTACTGTAATGCACCTACCAAGCTTCTATATTTGGTTGAATCATCAGACCCCAAGGCCATCCCTTCAAACGCACTGAGCTTCTCAGTACTAGATAACGGTGTATCAATAGCTTTACAATTGCTCATTCCGGACCGAGCCAGTATATCAGCAGCATATCGTTGTTGTGACAATACCAAGACTTCTCCAACCTTCTTAACCTCAATTCCCAAAAAATAGTGTAACTCACCCAAATCTTTCAAGGCAAACTCCTTTTGCAAATCACCGAGCAATGCCTGAGTTGCTTCTGGAGAGGAACTAGCAACAATGATATCATCTACATATACCAAGACAAAGAGACTGTGTTTACCGCTGTTGTAGAAGAATAATGACGTGTCAGTCTTGGAAGGTACAAAACCCAGAGATTCCAACTTTGCACATAGTCGGGCATACCATGCTCATGGAGCCTGCTTTAGTCCATACAACGCCTTGTCAAGCTTGCAAACATGTCTAGAGTTGGACTGATCTTCATAGCCAGGTGGTTGACGCATATAAACCTCTTCATCTAATATCCCATGCAAAAAGGCATTCTGGACATCTAACTGACGCAACAACCATCCTCTTGTCACAGCAATAGACAAAACAAGTCGTATGGTGGCTGCCTTGACTACAGGACTAAACGTGTCCTCATAGTCAATTCCATATCTTTGCTTGAATCCTTTTGCTACTAACCGAGCCTTGTAGCGATCTATGGATCCATCTGCCTTTCTCTTGATTTTGTAGACCCACTTGGAATCTATAATATTCTTTCCTCTTGGCAGTGGTACTAAATGCCAAGTTTTGTTCTTAAGTAGTGCTTGATGTTCAACATCCATAGCAGCAACCCAATTTTTATCCTTTAAAGCTTCACGAACACTGCTGGGTTCTCCTGATGATGAGGTTACTGCCATACCCCATCTTACTGTACCGTCGGTGTACTGTTTCGGTTTAACAATCCCATGTTGCGACCGAGTCATCGGACATTGAGGACCCTGTGAAACTGGTGAAGCCGTGTCAATCTGATCAACAGACACATCAGAGGGCGCGGAGTTTACAGCCATACCGGATTCAGCAGCAGTACCTGAAGACACACCAGACCCGGGGACCACAGCATTCAGGTGATGTCCCCCTGTCGTCGGATCATGTTGTGGCGCCGACTCACCTTCTCCAGACGTCCCCGAGACAGCGGCAGATGTAGAAGATCCACCGTCGGAAGACACCGGTACCGGGGCTGACACCGACGCAGTCACCTCTAATCCCGAAGTGGATAGCGGATCGGTTACACTGACACAGGCAGGCAGATCAGTTCCAGAATCTGTACTGCCCCCTGACCTTCGACACACGCGATATGGGACTGAAGCAGCACCGTTTTCACCCGATTCTACACCAACTGAGCCGGATTTCCCTGCACCCTGCATGGATTCACTAGAACTCAAGAGATCATTAGCCAGGTTAGGAGAATTCACACGTTGATCAAGTATTTGTGCATCCCCAAAGGAAAGTGACAGGTTTTGAAGGATATCAGGCAAGATTTGTAACTCGGCTCGAAGTCTAGCACCAGCATTTGGTCGGAGAGAAGAAAACGGAAAAATGTGCTCATCAAACACTACATCACGAGATATGTAAACCTGACCTTCACTTGGATCTAAGCATTTAAAACCTTTATGAGAGTTGCTATAGCCAATGAACACACAGCGTTTGGAGCGGAATTGAAGCTTTCGTGAGTTATAGGGACGAAGGTTAGGCCAAACCGCGCAACCAAAGGCGTGAAGGAAGGTATAGTCGGGTTCTTGTTTGTAGAGACGGTAGAGGGGTATCATCATGAATTACTTTGGACGGTAGGCGATTAATCAGGAAGACTGCGGTTAGGAAAGCCTCATCCCAAAACTTAAGGGGCATTGATGCATGTGCAAGCAAGGTAAGTCCTACCTCCACAATGTGTCTGTGCTTGCGCTCAGCAGGTCCATTCTGCTGATGTGCGTGGGGGCAAGAGACAAGATGGTGTATCCCAACTTGTTTAAAGAAAGAATTGAGCGACCGATACTCCCCTCCCCAATCTTTTTGTATCGACTTGATCTTCTTATCGAATTGGCGTTCTACTAATTGTTGGAAATCACGAAAACATGTAAAAACTTCAGATTTATGGCGTATCAAATAGATCCAAGTGAATTTAGAGAAATCATCAATAAAACTGACATAATATTGATAACGACCAACAGATGTAGGAGCAGGTCCCCAAACATCAGAAAAGATAAGATCTAATGGCGAAGTAGAGACACCAGTTGACCTTGGATAAGGCAACTGGTGACTTTTTCCTTGCTGACGTGCATCACACACATGACTATTGTTTACATCCTGACTAAAGGAAAGCTTATGACGACTAATAACTTGGCTGACAATAGATGAAGACGGGTGCCCTAGACGACTATGCCAGGTAGACGTGGTAGGTTTGATGACTCCCCAAGCTTGTTTATTTGACGATGATCTACTAAAGCATGACTTGATGGGATAGAGACCTCTCTCAGCCCTGCCTTTGAGAAGCGTTCTCTTCGTCCCCGCCTCCTTTATAGAAAAATAATCAGGATGAAACTCAACAAAGGCATTATTGTCTCGAGTGAGACGATTAACAGAAACAAGACTTTTGCTGGCATCAGGAACATGGAGAATATTGCGAAGATGAATTTTATGTGGTAGGGAGTGCATAATACTATGACCAACATGTGAGATCTCCATACCTGAGCCGTTTGCAACGTGGACACGATCACCACCATGATACCTGTCGCGAACAGATAGCCTGTCTAGCTCGCTAGTGATGTGGTCAGTAGCTCCGGAGTCCATGTACCAGTTGGTGTCTACTCCGTATCCTGAGGTGGCAGATGCTGCAGATTTTTGTGATGGACCGGAGAAGGATGAATCAAATCTCCTAAAGCAATTCAGGGCCGGATGGCCTTCCTTGCCACACACTTGACAGATAACGCCAGGTTGGAACGGGACACGGTTGACATTGTTGCGTCCATCGTTACGTCCACCTTTGTTGCGGCCACCACCGCCGCCACGGGAAAAACCGCCATGACCACGGTAAGAATTGTTGTTGCCGCCACGTCCTCCTCGAGACGCCAGATTTGCTGAGGAGTTGGATCCACCGTTTCGCAGCTCAAGTCGCTGCTCATGAGCAATAAGCTAGGTGTAGAGTTCTCCCAAGGAGAAGGACTCTACCCTAGATGCAACCGAGGTCACCACGGCATCAAAATTGTCGCCGAGGCCGGTGAGAATGTAGGAAACCATCTCCTCATCCTCAAGCCGGCGTCCCGCAGATGCCATCTCGTCTGCAAGGGACTTCATCTTGGAATAATACTCAGCGATAGTAGATGCACCCTTGGATGTTGTCGACAAAGCCATTCGGGTGCTGATAACACGTGCGCGTGACTGAGAGGCAAAAAATCCTTCAATGCCAGCCCACGCCTGGGCGGCAGTCTGTGTGTTGGTGATTTGTTGAAGAATCTCCGAGGAACAGGAGACGAACAGATAGCTTAAGACCTGCTGGTCCCTTGCCACCCAATTTGTGTACTCCTTGTTCAGGACCGGTGGTTCCTTGTCGTCTGCCTTGTTCTCTAGGTACTTGGTTGGAGGCGCCGCCGATGAGCTGAGGAAGTCGTACATCTCCGCCCCTCTGATCGAGGAGAGAATCTGGACGCGCCATAGAGGAAAGTTCTTGCGGGTTAATTTCTCGCTCACCGGGAAGAAACCCAAGGAGGTGATCGCGGCGTGTTGGGCGACGGACGAGGAACTCATGATGAATTTCCGTAAGGAAGATAGGCTCTAGATACCATGTAAAAGTAGATTAACGAGGTGCCTTTCCTGGTCCTCGATTGCACGTTAATATAGTCAAGGGAAACAACCTCCCTGAAGGCAATTACAAGAGTCGGACTCCTACAGACTCCTATAGGATCCGGACTACAACTAGGAGTTGGTTACAACAACAACTCCCAACTAACCTATACAAGACATATATCTTAACACATATTGAAAAATAGCCATATTTTTTCCAAGATCCAGACGCCACACTTGGAGCTACCCCGCCCAAAGCTCAGTAATCAAGATAAACATGTTTTTTGCACATATTGGTCCCGTGACCCTCTCCACCCCACTTTTACAATAAAAACACTAGTACATTTAGTTGGTATAAACAATTTGTACAACGATTTTAGAATGGGTGGCTCAACATTGGTATAAATAGTCATTTCTATAGGCGGTGAGGAGCCAACGGTACAAAGGCCTTTTTTCATGGTATAAGAACCAACTCTGCAAATGAATTTGTACATTTAAGTATTTAACACACGAGAGCTCTCTCTCTCTCTCTCTCTCTCTCATATATATATATATATATATATATATAGTTTTAATTGTTGTTGGGCCATAGTATGCATCAGTTATTAACCAGAGGTGGTTATTTGAGTTGTGCATGTTGTTCTAGATCCCCAAGCCTTTGCATGGTGTCAGAATGGTAAAGGTCAGAACTCAGAAGACTATGAGTAGTTATATGTGCGATAAAGTCCTAGAGCCATCAAGTGTCTCAAGTTCCTCGAGCTCAACATCCTTTGTATTAGCTAGTGTCATCTCCTTCTTTTCCATTTGACTACCACCATGGTTATCTTTGGCCTCGACACCTGCCATTTGGACAAGTGTGAGTTTATATCTCTTGAAGCTCTAGAGTGGCACCTATAGGATCCTCATGTTTCTAGTTATGTTATGCTAATATATAGTTGAGATAAGGTGGATATGGTTATTCTTTTGTTGATCTCATCCCATCAACTACATTATCCTTTCTCACATTGTAGAAGGTCAACAATATCAAACAATGTGTGAGATGAAACCATCTAGATAAGAAAGTGTTGGATACTCATCACTTCTCATATTCTCTACTAGAGCTTGGAATAATGGTGGGCTTTAGTGCCAGGTTAATGGCTTAATTAAGCCTCAACTAAACCAAGTCATGGTGACACAATGACTAAGCCTTGAGGTCAAGTAGTGCCCATATACCACCAACATGTGCGTGCTAGGTGCCACAAATATAGGGTGTAATAACTCATGGAGATGTGTTGTACTAGTTCACTCCAAGTGCCTTGGTTATGTGATCTCTATGAAGTTGAGGAGTCACTACCCAAAAATGAATTGCATCATCGTTATCAAAGTGCCACCTAGACGTCGTTAAACCACAAAAGCGTTGTAAGGGGCATGACATGGTAGACGAGTCGCCATATTGAGTAATCCTCATGTTCTCAATGGCAGCAAGAAGTGGGAGATCCATTGAGGAATGGTTGCATTAATCGAGAGGAAGCACATGGGGAAGTGTGAATGCGATCTTGAGGGTTCAATAGCCTAATTAATTTTTTTTTACAAAGTTCAATAGTAGGCAAACGTGTTAGAATAAAAGGAGGCCCTAACAGCACTACTTGTAACTATGCTTAGGAAACCTAGGGTGAGCACAACTACACAAATCTAGTATAGAGAAAAGTAACTAATATAAGCTATGTTATTAGAATCGATAAAACTAGCTTGGTTAAAACCCTAGGATGACAAACCTAATATCACTACGGTATGAATGAAACAAAGGAATGTAAAGTAAGATTAGTGGACAAGTACCACAAAAGGATGACACAAAGATATAACCTTGTGTCTCGGTGACTTTCTAGTCACCTATGTATATGTTGAGGCAAGCCCAACGATCGCCACGCTTCTACTAAGCTCAACAACCCCACAAGGTTGGCTCTACTAAATGCTTAGTCTTGAGTCAACTCGATCACATGGTGCTTCTCCAAGCCTCCATTCAACCAAAGGCTCTTTGCCACATCCAACAAGGATGAGCACAAGAGCCTCTCACATTCACCTCTAGGTTACCTCACGATCTTCACTTGAGTGTTTTGCTCCAAGCTATCTAGGAGGTGGCAACCACCAAGAGTAACAAGAAAACCCATAACAAACACGATCCTTTAATGCCACTAGATGCTATCTCTCAAAGCCAATGCACTAGATCACTCTAATCTCACCAATAATGCAATTGCTAGCAAGGAAATCTGAGTGGAGAGGTTTATTAAGGTCTGATGTGGGTTTGTATCAGGAAGGGAGTATAAGAGTTCTAATATGTCCAGCCACACACTATTTAAATATTTATAGACCCTCTCAAGAAACTAGTCATTGCCCACTTAGTGGGTTGGCTATGAGACCACTAGAGACCTCCACCTTGGAAAGTGGATCTTAACACCAGAGTCCTTAACCGTCATTGACATATAGTCAAGAACTAGATGTTGCATGCTTTAAATTCTAGTGCATCACCTCTAGTATCCTCTAGATGAATTTGGTGAGTAGAAAATGTTTGCATGCATAGAAAAACTTACTCTCTAGAAACTTTCTCCAACTCTCCAATGGACAACCATGCATGTGTTCAAACTTTCCCATGCATAGCTTGTGCATTATGCATGTCAACAGTACCTAGGCTTTGTTTCCCACCCCTCTGGTGGCATCAAAATTTTGGGTTTCCCTTTGATTTTCCATTATCCTAGGTGTTGTTCTCTACTCTCTAGTGACATTTTTTGGTGCCTACCACAGAACTTCAATAAAAGATTGGACTCCAATCTTGACCACCTAAGCTTTGGAGGGTGCACTCTAGTGCCCACTAAAGAGCTCCAATGTGGCTGTAAACCCTCCACTAAGCTCCTCTATTCAAACCTTGTCAAATGGCTAACTCTAATAGGCCTCCCATAGGACAATCGTCACCTTTAGCATTGAGTTAGAATTTTCAAAATATTTCCAAAGGTTTTCACTTGCACCTCACCATGCCACTCGATTTAATGCATATGCAAAGTTAGATCTCACCTAGTGGCACTGGATAACTGCATTAGTAAAGAATTTGTCTCTCTTTACAATATGTCTATGTATCCTTTTAATGCAACCATCTCAACTTCACTAATAACCTTATGGCTAGTGAAAACAAAGCCCTATGATATACTTTTACATTGTACTTACCCTTTGTATTCTTTATCATCTCCTCAAAGAGCTAGTTTTTTTGCCACAACTAGCATCCATCATCTTCACTTCTTCACTTGTTAGCCTTTGCATCATATGTGCCTTGCCATCTCCACCATGGCTTTCATGTTGCTCAACACTAGCTTTTGGACTATTCATCACCTTTCATCTCACAAATGAAACATTAGCCCTCACATGTTGTCATTCAATTACTAAAACATAGTGTGTCTTTCAAAGTGGGAGGTTTCTCTCACTAGCAAATAGGAGAGGAGGAAAAACTAGAAATGCACTCATGTCGCCGCATTCTCCCTAGTGGTTTGGGAAGGTAGGGGAAGTGGTAAAGAGCAGAAGGAGAGAGAGGGAAGCATGGGTGAAAGGAGTGGAGGTGCAACAAAGGCGCTAGAGAATGGAAAAAAGGGGAGCAGTTGTCGCTAGAGAACAAGAGAAAGGAGAGCAATTGCGCTAGAAATGAGAGATGAGAGGGAGGAGAGTGATGGCGCTAGTGATTTATTGTTTGGGACTTTATGTGGTTTCATGCCCAAAGGGGAGGGGCACATGGCTGCCTGGTGGGGTAGGTTATCCCACTTCTTACTCATCCTTCTTTCTTTTTTTTCTTTTTTCCTTTTCTTTTTTATTCATTCTCCATACATCTACACTATTATTTTGCATTTTCTTTCCAGTGATAAGGCATTGTCTTGCCTTATGCTTTAGTTTATTAAGCGTAAGGCAGTAGTTAGTCACCATGCCTCACCATACCGCCTTGATAACCATGAATTGCATAAACTATCATCTCATATCAATCCATGTTGTAGGAAGTAGGATAGAAACTCTAAACCTAGTCCTCAACATATTTGGTATGTCTAAACTCTAGTTCCCTAAAATCTCTCCTATAAATGAAGTTAGACTCAATGTCTATTTGTCCATTAACTATATGCAAGAGGTCAAATGCCAATACATGCTAAGACTAACTTGTCGATGAGATATCCTATAGGGTACCTAGAGACTGGCTTGCCTGAGCCTTGGGCCTCCTTTTTCTGGCCCACGAAGGAAGACGAACAAAAGAGACCAAATTCTATTCGGTAAGAACAGCAAGACCGAAGCATAGCTTAGGACTCTAAGTTTGTAACCGAGTAGGATTAAAATAACCTCAGCCAGTTCCTGGACTATAAAGGGCTGGTGAGGGCATCACCCAAAAACAGTTCCTACATACTAGACAACACCCGATACGTAGAGCGACACACAACACCTTGTATTACGATCAAGAGCAATAACAGACGACTCAACTGGACATAGGGTTATTACTCGACCTTGTCGAGGGCCTGAACCAGTATAAACCATGTGTCACTACGTGTCCAACCACCTAGGTTTCACTATTCGCCGAGACACGAACTACTGTCTCGGGTAACCCCGTGGCAGGCTATCGGTGGTAAAACATCGACATAACTCTACATGAAAAGTAGGTTCTACATCAAGTAGCTTGTAATGTTGCCCATAACTTCTCTCTGCTTCAAGGATTCTACTGCTAAGAAAACCACTACAACCACTACAACAATTGAATTTCTTAAGCAAATAAGGGCACCTCCAACCGTTAGAGTTGCTCTAAGTTATATTTGTCAAATCCATTTCAATAAGATATAACTTGAGAGGTCACTTCTCCAATAATCTAGCTTTTACATATTACTCATAGTTATTGTGGTACTAAAGAAAAGAAACATAAATGGATGAGAATAAGTGTTGACCCACTAAACATTGAGAGTTGTGCAAGAGACTAGCGCATCATGAAGAGCTAGCCTTCTCACTCTTGTATTCTTGTCCTCTCCACGTAGGAAAAAATTATGACATGTATTCTATGAGCTAATTGAGTTGACATTGTTGGTGGTTACTTAACTATAATTGCAACTAGCTCTTCCTTCTCCTAGTCATTAGCCTCATCCCGTGATAGGTGGAAGGTGTCAAAATGAACTAAAGAGTCACTCCAACCATATCTAACTAGCTCTATCTACCTTAGATGCACATCGGCTACCACCAAATGTTTCTACTCCTCAGAGAAGTTATGCTTGTGGACTATCACTTTTAGTTGGGGTTCTTCTCTTAGGACTTAGGACTACCATTGATAACAACAACACCACTAGCTAGCATACTCATGTTCTTAGTTTTATCCATACTTACTCAAAAAAACCATCACATCCTTATGGATGATGATAGTGTTACAAATTGAGCTTCACATCGTCCCACTATTGTTTCTTCCAAAAAGTCCACTAAAATACTAAGGAAATATAAAACCGCGACCATTTTGTCCTCTCAATTTTGTATATTTTTTGTTACCATTACTAAATCTTTGTTTCGGTTCCTATAAAAGGTTTCTCTCTATTGGTTTGTGGATTCGCATGGCATCACCTACTATATAGTCCACTTGGAAACCATAGGACACATACATAGATCATAGATATGCATCTTACCTTTACCTCCAAGTTTGCTTAAAGGATAAGTCCATTTTTACCATTCAACAATTATCTTGTTTTTTACCATGAAAGTCAAGAACCAGGAATCTTTGACTAACCAACTATTGAACCAACACATGATACATTTGGCCATCTAGTTGGTATTGAGGTTGTTTTTACGAACATGCACAACACATGGAAGTAGGACCCATTGTTATACCTGAGCATTTTGCTAGCCAGACCAGGCCTAAAAAGCACGATTGTTTTAGGCCAAAAACATCCCTCCCATGACCATCCTAGTGGGAAAGTTGGGCCAAGCCTGAGACTAGATGTGCTACCCACACATTTATAGTGTAAAATGCCTAAAATAATTATTTTAGGTCGGGCTCATGCCAAGAAATTTTGTAGACAATAAGATAAGATATATGTTTAGGCCTTGACCACTAATTAAGGAGGCATGTTGATTGGCTGAAGCCAAGCCAAAATTTCTAAGATCTTCCAACAGTCACCCTTTTTTCTCACCCTTTGTGGGGAGTATGACCCCGGATACCAAGGACACGTTAGTTGGGCTGCGATATACGTGGTGGCCCAATCTCCCAAAAGAGGCCTAACCGAGCATGCTTTTGCTCGATAGCGAATAGGAAGGCAATCTTAGGAATACGAGATATGTTAGGATATGATTCGATCCCATGATTTTTGTATTCTGTTATTTACTTTCCTAGATGAAACCAAGTTGTAATCCTACCCTAGACTATATAAGGTGGGTAGGGACCCCCTCAAAAACTATCCAATCTCATATGAGAAGCAATACAATCAGCAGCATATAGGAGTAAGGTTTTAGGTCTTGTTGACAGCCTAAACCTGTCTAACTCGCATGTATGTGACCATCTTGTTCTTGATCTCGCACATCATCTCCAATCAATCTACCATCATGGGGAACCCCCCAGTAGACTATCGAGCACATTTAGTAGGCACCCTCCAACCTCTCTCTTTCTCACAGGCCACCTAGATGTCAACCACTCTGTTGTAGACTTGTAGGGAGCAACATAGAGACATCTAGTTTTGTTTGGCAACACATACACCATTTGTGGCATGGCTTTCACTTAGAGAGAAGCAAGAGAACAAGGATTTCAATTATGGGGTTCCCATTAGGAGTTGGATTGTGGAGAGAAGGGTTAACCATGGTTTCCATTGTGGTGGCTCTGACTATGAGGCTTTTCCTCATGGAGCAACGACGGCTCCTTATGTTTCCCCTATAGCCAAGGCTTCTCCTTGTGGTGCCATGGTGCCTTCCCATGCTCTTTCTAGGATGACAACAAGGATGAGGAGCTAGAGATGCAGGTAGGGATGATGACCACATTGTGCCATAAAGTGGCATGAGCATTGCCCACAAAGTTTTGTAGAGAGGTGGCACAATATTTTGTGCAATCCTTGCCATGGCCATGTGAAGGATATTGGTGTGGTAGCAGCAATGTGATGTGTATCGCTTCTCATGCTAGTAATCACATGTCTAGATAAGGAGTAGGGAATGTGTGTGTCACACCCAAAATTTCAAGGACGAAATAGGATGCATAACATTATGTGTGCCCAGGAAGCAATCCACACATAAGTACACAAATTACATAGTACCATCACAGAGTTTAATACATAGCGTACATAAATCCATTACATAAATAAATAAAGCAAACGGAAGATACACCTATCTCTCATGGAACTCCATCTCACAGGGAAGGTCAACTGGTTGACCAAGCCTAGAAATCTTCAGGATAGTCCTCATAGCCTCCTGCTTCTGTTACCCATCCAGGATTTTTATCCAATTGAGTGAAAAGTAAAACAAGTGTAAGTACTCCTCGTACTTAGCAAGCAAACATGGGGTTATGAAGCTCAAAAGGTTGACACTGGCTTACTGCGTTTAGCATTTTTAGTTAGTCAAACTTTTATTATTAAGTAACATCAAGTTATGCTTAAGCCCCAAATGATCCCACTTATATCATTGCCAAAGTTAAGAGAAACATATACATCATCATTATAGTGACAATAGGAACATAAAGATTGGTCAAGTTAATTATAATTAAACCGTCAGTTTTCCGGGCCGTTCGTATCCGTGAGCACGGCTGATATATCAGTTTTTAACACTCTGCAGAGGTTGTGCATCTTTACCCGTGAGTCGTGATGCCCCGAATGCCCGGGTTAATTACTCCCATAAACACTACCAAGGTGAGTGGGCGGGGTTCACTATGAAACCTTTCATAGAATCTCGTCTAACAAGATTAGGGCCGCTAGGATTGGCAAGGGGTGATAGAGCCCCCCTTCCGAGTAGCATAAAGACCACAGCCTACGCTCAAACCCGGACAGAGGCCGCACTATAACCAGCTCGGCAAGAGCCTAATGCGCCCTTTCGGGTAACCGCTAACGAGCTAGAAAAGATCTTATTACTCAGTTAAAGCTAGAGCCATGTAGCTCTCACGGTAGCACTGTCAGTCCCAGCTTTTGCCAACAGTGAGTGGTTATAAAAGGTTACGTTCCAATTGCCATAAACAGGTTCACCATTTCATTTAAAACATTATATCAATTGGCAGGGATCATGTATCATTTCATAAAGCACTAGCCATCTACCCATATGCATAACCCATAGGACACAAGGTAAAGGGTTTCAATTCTATGGAAATATACTACGGGTATCAAATTAAACACATGCATATGAAATCATGATTATGGTGAATAGGATAACAAGGTAGGTCCCATGGTATACTTGCCTTGGTTCTCAAACTCTTGCTGGTCCTGCTGCTGGTCGAAGAATTCCTGGTCACAAACAAACTCCTCACCGTCTGAACTCGATCACAACATTGCAATAACATACATTCCAATTGCATACATACAAAGCAAACAAGGATACTATTAGAACAGTACACCAGCAACAGTAAACAGAAGTAAAAGGTTTGTAAAAAGGTACTACGCACTGCTACGATCATTTCAACACGAATTTCACAAAATTCGGATTTAAAACGCAAAAGATATGAATTAATCTAGTTCTCTAAGAGCATATTCATTAATTAAACTTAACATTGAAATTTAAATGTTACAAACAGAACTAACAGAGAGTTTAACATAAAGATAATTTCTTTATGAATCTAACGCAACTCGAAACGTTCAAAACGGAGTTAAAACTTAGATTTTATAAGCTTTTGAAAATGGATGGCAAAACTGAAATTAATTTGAAATGGATTTGAATTAAAACGAATTTCATTTTCTTTGAAATTGAAAAGGACGAGGACTGCGGGTTTATTTCAATAAAGCCGAGGGTCTCTTTAGAGAAACCTCCCGCGAAGGGGTATGTTCTGTTTTGGAGCGTTGGATCAAGATCTGACGGTAAAGAAAAGAGCGAGGGGAGAGAGAGAGAGGTGGCTGGCCGGGAGAAAGGGCCAGCACGGTGGCTGCCATTGCCGGCAACTAGAGAGCTCGCCGGAGCACATTGGAACGGAGGTTCCGGCCACGGTTTCGCAAAACAAGGGCATGGGGAGAGAGTAAGGCGAGGCGAACGCGATGGCGCGCTCGGACGAACACAAGGAGGAGAACAGAGGCAGCGCGGCGGTGCGCCATGGTTGGCGGCGTGCTGCTCGCGCAGTACACACCCTAGAGGCCACGGTTCGAGTGGGCGAGGGCAGGGGAGAAAGAGGAGATCAACGCGACCTCTGCTGTGGCCCTAATTGAACGCAGAGAGGGGAAGAAAGACGAACGCCGCGGAAGCCGTGACCGGCGGCGTACGGTGTGCCTCGGAACTGCGCAAACAATGACTAATTGAACGAATTAAGGGGACGGGGAGGGAGAGTGGAGTAAGGCGAAACTTACCAAGGTGAATTGGAGAGCGGCAGAGGCTCGAGGGAGGCGGTCAACGTGTGGCGGCGGTCGGCGAACTTTGCGTCCGCGCCGACGGGCGTTCTGCGGCCATGGCAAGGAATTAGGGAGAGAGATCAGGCTCTGGACCTCCGGAACAAGAACACGGACTCCGAACGGAGCTTACCGAATGAGCAGGAAGCCGGAGTCGACACCGGGTGGCGTTGATGGTTTACGGCGGACGGCGAACTCGTACACAGCCGTCGTGTTCTCTGCGGCCACGGATATGCGAAAGCAGTGAAAGATTAGGCTTAGAATGACCGCAGGAAGAACACAGGGCTCGACACGAAGCTTACCACCGCAGTATAGGCTCGATGGGGTTCTCCTCGGCGTCAGCAGCGTGTCTGCGTTCAGTGGGAGCAGAGAAGGAACGAAAGGGCGAACAGGGACGACGCTCTGCTTTAACGGATGAAGAGGGAGTGTGGGGTTGGTTGCGAAATCGAGGGGGGTCGGGGAGTGGAAGCGTGTGGAGAGGGTCGTGCGCCGTGCGGCACGTTGCAACGCTTTGCGTCGCACGAAACAGAGGAGGTTGGGGGAAGGAGGAACTGACAGCGGGGCCTGCTGGCAGACGATGAGAGAGGAAGGGAGATGGCGCTGACCTGTGGGGCCAACCAGTCAGTGATAGAGGCAGAGAGAGGCAGTTGGGCGCTCGGTTGGGCTAGAGATGGAGTGGGCTTCGGCTTTTGCCTGGGCTGGGCAAGAAGAGGGGAAGGAGGGAAGGTGGAACTGGGCCACTCGAGCTGGAGAGGAGGAAAGAGAGATCAAGGGTTTTCTTCTTTTTTTTTCTTTTCTTTTCCAAAACCTTTTTCAAAACAAATTTGAATTCTTTTTGAAAGTTGCTTTGCAAAACAGACATCACAAAATAAAAAGGTGCAGCAGCATGTATGCATCAACATGTTACTAAACTAGGATTAATTTTAATTCCATAAAAATTATTCTTCAACTAAATTCAATGCTCACATAATTCATGAATAAATCATTTTCATCTATTTTTAAATGCAATCAAATTTTTGGGTGTTACAGTGTGAGAGGAGGTGAATAGTGGTGGTAGCATGGGTTGTGGCATGGTGTGGAGAACCAAGAAAGAGAAAATGGAGAGAAAGAGTAAGAGAAGGCAAAGGGTCCCATTTTGATGTGTGTTCATGGCTAAAATCACCATGACACTAGCTGGGTAGCCATATGTGAAAAGTTTCAAAAAGTTGGATAGTCTCACATTCATTGTTTTGGAGTTTTTGGACTAAAATAAAATTAGCCACTAATTAGATAGCCAAAAATTGACCTATCCCTTTATATAACCAAGGAAATGTACAATATGAATTAAGCATGGTACAAAAATAATATGCAGTGCCACATTCAATTTTACCTTGTCTTGGTATATCCAAAGAATAAAACAAATCATAATGACTTTTAATAATCCTTTTTGAAAAAATGCATGCCACCCGCAACACAACAAACATAGAGGTTGTTGGGGGATGTCCTTGACAATTATGAAGGCAGTGGATGACAAAAAATGAAGCCTATGCAAAGACAAGTATGATCGTACTCTTGTTTGAGGTATAAACCTTCAAGAATGACTCAAGGTCTGAGGCCTTGGGCTATTGGAGACTCAAACCTCCGAGGGGAGTAGGTCTTTGATCCTCCCCCCACACACACCAAAAATGTTATGCAAGGTGGAAACTTATATAGGACCTCAAGGAGGCATGTTAATACTCAATGTCTAATGCACCTTGACATCACTAGGGCCAAGTTGGAGAAACACCAGCTAGATAGACTAATTAGAGGATGCAAGACATGTATATTGTGGTCCTAAATTTTACCTTAATGTGCACGGTGTTGAACATCATATCTCTAAACTCATGTTAACAACCTCCTAATTCCCGACCTTCTAGGATTGTGCCTTGCATCCAAAGAAAGGGGTGCAACTATAGAACAACCATTTTTAACCAACAAAATAGTTAAGCTATTGGCTCTCACCAAGTGCTACATCCCTAAAATTGTGGTGTCCATTGGCATTACTCACCATATATGTATGGCTTAGTTATATTTTGCACTGTGAGCAAAGGAGATGGGCAAATCCTTCTTTGTCTATCCTAGTTGTATTCATCCTAGTTGCTACTTCAATAGAATTAGAGTGTGATACACATATTATCCTTTAAGAGACAAACATGAGCTTTCATGGCCCATTTGTGTAGGCAATTGCTAAAAAATAGTTGTGGTGTATGAGCTTAGTTTTCTAACACTCATAATCACAAATACATAAGATGCTCTTAATGTACTTAAGGACAAAGCCAAGTAATAGCTTCAATTTGTATTCTATTCCATTAATACAACCATCACATATCCTAGCATCATGAGACCATTAAACATCATAGAGCAATCATGGATAATCAATGGTGTAAATTTTTTTCATAAATCTAGCATCAATGTCCATCATCCATATGCATCATCAAGCACCAAAAGCTTGAGCACTAGGACAATTAATAAATTCAAACCATCTCAAAGATTATATATTACAACCTAAAATGAGTCATCGATGGATGTATATCTAAATCTAACTTCATAACTATACCTTTGAGATTTAAATTCCCAAATAAGTCAATGCATGAATGCCAAGAGCTTCCACCTCCATACTTCTACTCCTAGAATGACTAATAACCTAGGCATATTAAGAGAGTTTTGTTGCAATGCTTTGTCGTTTCCATCCAAGGATGGTGGTGCATCATTGCTCTTGTTGTCATTTTAGGAGGTTGACATTAATTCATTCCATCAAAACACATCACCATTGTGCCTCCTACTTCTATGACCAAGGTTGTGGCCAACTTTGTGCTTGATGATGAAATCATTGGATCTGTGTCCAATGACAAGGACATCAATCATTTCACATAGTCACAACCAATCACATCATGTTTGTTTCTATAGTTATACCCACCAATGCTAGTTTATAGAGTCATCATCCTCTTCCTTGGCATGAGAATGACAAGCCTTACCATCATCAACAACCTTGACTAAAACCACATATTTCTAGTTGTGGAAGAGACAAGGATGGACAATATCAATAACCTTCTATAGTTGTTGCTTCCATGTGACAACTCCCTCTGTTCACCCGGGGATTAAGCCAAAGATCTAGGAAGTGATAGAGATCTATCAACCTCTGTGGAGCTAAGAATTTGGATTCTTCTATGATGCTAGGAAGGAGTAGAGAAAAATCTAGGTTCTTTGTGCAAGAAAGGAGAAGGGATCTATTGTCATGGAAAGTTGGTTCTCAGTGGAAGGAAAAAATGGAAAATTTTAAGGTAGGAAAGGCCATGATTTAGGTCATGTACATTTCCCTATTTGTCTATATTAGGCACTGCTGAGATGGAACAAGAACCAACTAGGGACATGATTTTTGCACATCCATTTCTACTTACAAGTTGACTATTAAAAATTGTATAACTTATGTGGTGGGTTCATGCCTTAGAACCCAATGTATAAATACACTTATGTAGTCACATCTATTAAAATTGTAGTGATCATTACTTTGTGGCAACTAACTATGTTATAGTTGAGAATTCAACTATCTAAAATACCTCATTGTTGCAAAGCCATTATTCTTAGTGCAAGAGTTCAAATGTGTCCTTATAGCTTATGTTTATCTCCAATCATTGTCCATTGTTGATCATATGTGATTGCCACTTTTTCCACTTATTCACATATAATAAAACTAGAAAGAGCTTAGTTTGAAACTTTTGAATGCCATCTATGTCGAGTTAAACCTTGTTTCTTCCAGATGCCTTTATTATATATGTGTTAGGGAAACATGTACCAACCCTACAACTACTCTTTTAATGTCATTAAAGCATCTCTAGTTGATCCCCATTACAAATCCCTCAATAAATTTATATTAGGACCGCTCAAGTGCCTATTTAACAGGGTGGTCCCCTAGGGATAGAGAAGGGTGGCCGATCTAGTTGAGGGTATCAAATCAGGAAGAGGGGTGTCCATTAGTAGTGCTTAGGTGGGCGAACAATGAGTAAACAGTGATGTCTGAGCAAGCATTGGATGAAGAAATAACGATTAAGCTTAGGCAAGCTATTGCGGTGAGTTGCGTCCCCTTATATTTGAGACAGTTAGGAAGATGTTTTTGGTGATCACCAATTGATGAGTGTTTAATTCTAGGGTTACTTATACCCTCCACTAAACATCTTCACTACAAGATTAATTTCATCTAACCAGTTAGAGGTTCAAGGGCTACACCCAGCGTGTGCGCTCGGGCATGCCCATTAGATACCAACTGGATGACGGATGGCGTAGAACCCTTTGATTGGACCTATTTAGCCTCTGGTCAATAATGGCTCGGTGCACAAGAGTCAAAGCCCCTCATTGGGCTCACTCAGCCCCCATTGCTTAGGAGCTCTTTTCGAGTGAACCTAACTCAATGAACAAGAACTAGAGCCCCATGCCTTGGATGTCTTAAGGAAGGGCTCGGTCGAGCCATGGTTCCTCATAAGGACCTACATACCTAGGGAATATCTCGAATCCCCTGAGAAGTGCATGTTGTGGGGCTATCGCATGACACTTGTACAAGGTAGGGTGTTGCCTCCCTGCCTAGTGCAATGCCACTAGCTTGATGTTGGTGTTTCATACCAGGGTGGTATGAAACGCCTACTGGTAAATTTGTAGCTATGCATCTGGGCACGGATGTTGAGCTAGGTGGACACGGGGGTTTATACTGGTTCGGGCAAAATGTTCCTACGTCCAGTGAGCGTTTAGGCACTGCTAGCTCTTTGATTGTATTAGGGGGCTACAATGGAGGCGAGAGAGGGGGCAGACACCCAAGTCTCTATGAAAATGTGACTATGAAGGTGTATGTGGAGAGTTTTCTTCCTTTTCTCTTCCCTTCCAAGAGCCCTCAGCTCTCCCTTTATAGTCCAAGGAGGGCTAGGGCTACAGTGATCACTGGAGCCAGAGCGAAAGAGAGAAAGAGAATCTAATTGGCGCCATACTCTCCTCTCTTTGGACACACTCCCAAAGGTCATGAGGGCACTCCACGGTCATTGGCGTCGTGGTTTCACTGTGGGGGATGGCCAAGGTCATATCCACCATCGTGGCTGCTCCTGTTCTTGATTGAACCGAGGAGGGGCGTGTCCCATCCCTTTGACCCCGTGGGAGGAGGACATCGCATG
The DNA here is from genome assembly GCA_022036555.1 of Microstegium vimineum. Classification (NCBI taxonomy): domain Eukaryota; kingdom Viridiplantae; phylum Streptophyta; class Magnoliopsida; order Poales; family Poaceae; genus Microstegium; species Microstegium vimineum. The sequence goes on from CM039135.1 coordinate 43,843,591, forward strand.
GGATGGGACAGGAGTGTTGCGGGTACATGGCACAGTGGCAGGAGCCCCACTCACTATGCCATGTCAATGTCGTACTTCAGCATGGCAAGCGGCGACCCATCCCTACGTGGGGGGTTCGGTTGACTTTTGGGTGAACCAGAGTGGTTGGGGAAAAGATAGGCGCTTCCCTGTTCATCATGTACCATGCTCCTTGCGCTAGAAGCCTTCTTATTGGGTGAGGCAGAAGAATCCACTGAGGGGTCGGGTGTGGAAGAAGTCCTTGTCTCAAGTCGCCCTGACCCTCGGTGGGTCGGGCGAGTCAAGATGCTCTCCCAAGATCTTGGGGAGATCGGGCAAGGTGGAGTTTGTCATGGCGAGTCTTCCCAACCCTTAGGGGTCGGACAGGTCAGCCTCCTCCACCTAAGTCGCGGCTCTTGACCCTTCGAGGGGTCGGGCGAATCAGGCGCCGCTGTGGCGAGTTCCTCGGCCCCCTGAGGGTCGGGCGAGTCGGAGAGTACTCGGTGAAGGGTTCTGGCCTGCTTTGGCCTATCTAACTTATTTGGGCCTTTGGTCTGGCTAGGCATGGTGGGATACTTTGGTCTATTAGTTTATTTGGGACTTTGGCTTGTCATGAATGGGGGCCTTTTCAGTACCCTAGTATTTTTGCCCCGAAACTTGCTTTGTCAAGGATTATGCCAGAGGCATGACTAACATGATGAGGGTGCACACTGGCTCCTTCTCCCACATGGATGAAAGGAGAGTTGGCCCCACATGTCGGCCTCTGCTAGCCACATACACATGGCGTACAAGGGACACTAAGGGATAGGTGGGGATGGGTAGGCTAGGAAGTCTGCCAACAACAGCTCACCCCTACCATCTACAAAAGCTATGATTGCAACCACCTAGAGAGTCTATTAGCACGGCCACCAAGTCGAGTGGTCTAGCATCTCCAATGACTCGAAGACCAAGAGCGGTGACTCCACAGACTTGTCTTGGTAACCAAGGCACCATCTTATCAATGGTCAAGGAGGACCTAGGACCACTTTTTTGTACTCTCCTTGCCCTCTAAATGTATAAGGCTAGCAAGGGACCCCATAGAGGGGATTCTTTTTTCCTTCCACCATTATGAGAACTATATCATCACTCTCCTACCCCTAATGAACTCTCTCGAGCACTTTAACACAAAACTCATCTTTTCTTGATGTAGGGCTTGATACCTAGACCATGATAAACCCTCTTTTATCTTGAGTGTTAACCACCAAAGTGTCACACCCAATTTCAAGGACGAAATAAGATGCATAACATTATGTGTGCCCAAGAAGCAATCCACAGATAAGTCCACAAATTACATAGTACCATCACAGAGTTTAATACATAGCGTACATATAGATCCATTACATAAGTAAATAAAGCAAACAGAAGATACATCTAGCTCTCATGGAACTCCATCTCACAGGGAAGGTCAACTGGTTGACCAAGCCTAGAAATCTTCAGGATACTCCTCGTAGCCTCCTGCTTCTGTTACCCATCCGGGATTTTTATCCAATTGATTGAAAAGTAAAACAAGTGTAAGTACTCTTCGTACTTAGCAAGCTAACATGGGGTCATGATGCTCAAAAAGGTTCACACTGGCTTACTGCATTTAGCATTTTTAGTCAGTCAAACTTTTATTATTAAGTAACATCAAGTTATGCTTAAGCCCCAAATGATCCCACTTATACCATTGCCAAAGTTAAGAGAAACATATACATCATCATTATAGTGGCAACAGGAACATAAAGATTGATCAAGTTCATTATAATTAAACCGTCAGTTTTCCGGGCCGCTCGTAACCGTGAGCACGGCTGATATATCAGTTTTTAACACTCTGCAGAGGTTGTGCATCTTTACCCGTGAGTCGTGATGCCTCGAATGCCCGGGTTAATTACTCCCATAAACACTGCCAAGGTGAGTGGGCGGGGTTCACAATGAAACCTTTCATAGTATCTCGTCTAACAAGATTAGGGCCGCTAGGATTGGCAAGGGGCGATAGAGCCCCCCTTCCGAGTAGCATAAAGACCGTAGTCTACGCTCAAACCCGGACAGAGGCCGCACTATAACCAGCTCGGCAAGAGCCTAATGCGCCCTTTCGGGTAACCGCTAACGAGCTAGAAAAGAGCCTATTACTGAGTTAAAGCTAGAGCCATGTAGCTCTCACGGTTGCACTGTCAGTCCTAGCTTTTGCCAACAGTGAGTTGTTATAAAAGGGTTATGTTCCAATTGCCATAAACAGGTTAACCAATTCATTCAGAGCATTATAACATTTGGCAGGGATCATGTATCATTTCAATTTGCACTAGCCATCTACCCATATGCATAACCCATAGGAGTGAAGGTAAAGGTATCAACACTAGGGAAACATACTACGGGTATCAAATTAAATACATGCAAATGTAATCATGATTATGGTGAATAGGATAACAAGGTAGGTCCCATGCTATACTTGCCTTGGTTCTCAAACTCCTGCTGGTCCTGCTGCTGATCAAAGAACTCCTGGTCACAACCAAACTCCTCACCGTCTAAACTCGACCACGACATTGCAACAACACACATTCCAAAGGCATTCATACAAGACAAACAAAGCTACTATTAGAACAGTACACCGACAACAGTAAACAGAAATAAAAGGTTTGTAAAAAGGTACTATGCACTGCTACAAACAATTCAACGCGAATTTCACGAAAAACGGATGTAAAACGCGAAAGATAAGAATTAAACTAGTTCTCCAAAAGCATTTTCATTAATTAAAACTAATCTGGAAATTTAAATGTTTCCACCAGGATTAACAGAGGGTTTAACATGTAGAGAATTTCATCATGAATCAAACGCAACTTGAATCGTTCAAATCGGAGTTAAAATGCAACTTTTATAAGCTTTTGAAAATGAGAGGCAAATCTGAAATTAATTTGAAATGGATTTGAAATAAACGAATTTCATTTTTCTGAAATCAACTAAGCTGAGGACTGTGGGTTCAAGCTGTGGAATTGCAGGGACTCTTTAGCAAAACGTTAGACAAAGGGGTATCTAGTGCTAGGATCCGTTGGATCCAAATCGGGTGGCTCATATTAGAAGCAAGGGAGAGAGAGAAGGAGAGTTGCTGGTCAGAACAGTGGAGCCGATGAGCTCCATGGCGGCTGCCATTGCCGGCAACAGAGGAACTCGTCGGAGTTCACTGACTAGGGGCTCCCGGTCACCATTTCAACAACCAAGCACACCGGGAGAGAGAGTAGAGCGATGCGGACTCAGAGACGCTATCGATTGGAGCCTGCGAAGCTCTCGCGCGCGGCAGCGACATGACCGGCGGCAAGGAGCTCACTGACGCACGCGGTCAGGGCACAACCGCCCACAGTTCTACTCAACGAGGGCAGGGGAAGGTAGAGAAGATCAAAGCGATTTTCGTGGCGGTACTGGATGAACGCGGGGAGGGGGAGAAAGACGAACGCCGCGGACGCCATGAACAGCGGCGTACGGTGCGCGCGGCCAGAGCCCAAGGGACCTCGATTTGGCAAATTGACGGCACAGGAAGGGAGAGAGGGGAGAGGCGAAGCTCACCGAGTCCAAAGACGCTGACGAGGTCGGCTCGGGGGGTCACGGTGTCGCGGGGATGGCGGACGGCGAGTACGAACGCGGCCGGCGTGAACAGAGCTTCCGCCGGTGGGGAATCCTATAAGAACCGAGCGGGAAGGATGAAACGTGAGGCTTGGAAAGGGCGATGAGACGTCACCAAGCTCGGCGCGAGTCTTACCGAAGCGGTGGTTCCAAACAGCGACGGTGGCGGCGGCGGGTTCAGCGCGACAGAGAGCAAAGCGAGAGAAGGAAGAGGGCGATCCCCTTTTATCGCGCCCAGGGGCGGTGCGGTTGCAGCGCTGAGAGAGTGAGCCTCGAGGGAGTGGAAGCGGGATCGTGGGAGCGGGGCGATGCGCGGGCAGTTGCCGGGGCGCTCGGCGCGTGCGTCCGCGCGAGACAGAGGTGAGTTGGGGAAGGAGAAGGAGCTGACCGGTGGGTCCAAGTCGTCAGCGAGAGGAGGGAGGTGGTTATTTGCGTGGGCGCGCTGGGCCGGCCTGCTAGGCCGAGCGGCCGAAGGAGGGAGGGAGGAAGCTGATTTATTTTATTTTATTTTTAATATTTTTTTCCTTTTTATTTTTCACAACCAAAATCAAATCCTTTTCGAAAGTAAATTTGAATTTTTGAAATTTGGTCAAAACCACTCATTGAAATAAATCAAATGCAAAGGCATGAATGCATCAACATGTTGCCAACCCTAGATTAAATTTTAATTGATGTAAAAAAATATTATTTCCCTATGTTTCCATGAGCACAAAAATACTTAAATAGTTCATTTCAACTCTATTTCGAAATAAGCAAATTTTGGGGTGTTACACAAAGTCCCACACATTGACCACTTAACCACTAGTTGTGGTTACAAACCCATGACACTGATAGAAGAGTATGGGAAAGGGGTCTATTGTAACAACAAAATAACCTAAAAACCGCAATAATGAGGGTATTGGGTAAATGGTATTGGGTCTATTATAACAACAAAATAGCCTGGAACCCCCCCCCCCCCCAAAATAAATAGCCTCAAAATCTTTTAATGTAACACTAAATAGCAAGAGAAAGAATTGCATGAATAATGATGATAAACATATGCATCCATACCTATGGCAATAATGATTTTACACTTTAAAACAAGGGGTGATTGAATCTAGCATATGCCCTTACTTAGATCTTATCTCCTCTAACAAAGGTTCATGAGGCATTAAATTATATAGATAAATCACAAACATAACTTCTTTAATTAGGATTTGCTCAATCCAATGATCAATATTAACATAAAAATAAGTCACAAATCTAAATTATTGATTATTACATGAGAATAAAGCACTAAACATAAATATGGTATGTAAAGCGATAAACCATAAGAGCACAAGCTCCTGCACAAGGATTCATAGTATTGTATTGGCGGGTAAAAGATTACCCTTATTCATGTTCAACATTCACCTAGGGATATTCTCTTAGTTTTCATGACTCTTTTGATGAAGGATATAGAGTACATAGAAAGGCTCTACCAAGTTGGATGAGCCGCTTGTCACCAAAGCAAGACTAACCACTAGCATTTTCTTCTTGATATTTGAGTCTATCTTCACAAGGAGCCTAAGCCATAAAGGGAAGGTTCAACTTGTCCATACATAAAATCTTGTTATTACTTCCTAATAAGAATGTGGGTCAACAAGCTTCACGACAAGCACCTCAAGGCCCCAAGGTTCCAATGAACTAAGAGTGAAGTGTGTCCCTTCTTGTACCAGCAATAAGGTAGCCACAAATTATGACTATCTCTAGCTTAATCTAGCAATGATTTCTTATTGGTCATATGCTAACATCATTAGACAAAACTTGAATACTTTGGGGTTTGGATGTTATCCTCAAATGTAGTGGCACTTGACTTTAATAGATACCAAAAGTTAAAATGGTCAAGTAGGGGGTGTTATTTATAGCTCAAACACTCAAAAGTAGGTGTTTCCCCAATGATTAACAAAAAAATGTGAACACTAGATGATCTAGTGAGTTCACATATGCATCACTAGATATGTCGTGAGGACATGCCCATTATCCATTAGACCAACCACCTTTGCCAACTTCATTCACAAGATAATCTACTCTACACTTTACTTCATCATCACATTATCTAGTGAGTTTTTTTCTACCTTAGCAAAAACTAGTTGTTGGATATTTATTGTCCCTTTATATGGTGTTTCATTTAGTGCTACAATCTCCTCATCACCAAATCAATTCATTGGGGTTTCACTTCAAGTCCTTACTAGAAATATACTTTGGTGTTCATTGTACGAATATCTAATGAAATTATTTATATGGCCTTCCTTATGCATTATGTAAGCATTGGTTTTTCTCTTTTTTATTCTTATTGTTTATATGATATTTCAATCCTTTCTATTCTTGAACATTTATGCATTGTAAAAAAATGAGAGTAGTCTTCTATCATCTTATTATTTTAAATGCTTGCATTTATGTAATGTCTTGATAAGTTTCTTCAAATCTTTGGCGTGATCAACTTTGTTGGTTTCTCTTGCTTTACATCCCTAGGACAAACTTGAGCACATTCTTGGAAACCATATGTTAGTCCTAATAACTATGTTGTTAATCAATCACCAAATGACAAGTATCATCTATGAAAGCTAGCGCTCGTAGAACAAAGATTGCATACATGTCAATTGGTATAGGATCTCAGTTAGATCGAGCTAACCTCCAATACTAATAGATGTCCTTGTTCATGCAAGGGGTACTCTCTGTTGTATATTTCTAATTCTACCACTTTTTGTTGAGAACTGAGCCACCACCCTTTGGGGTGATGTACAGTTTTTTCTTCCCTAACTCTTTTATATTAGCCTCAAGGAGTAATATGTACGGTCCAAAGAGGCACTAGATGACCTAGGAATCAACTAAAACACTTTGGGCCTTTTAGGATTTGCTTGATCAGGCTAGGCAAATTTTTGTGCCCCTCTCTTCTTGACCGTAATAGATCTTCAAACACCAATATGTCCTTTGCTTAATGTCCAAATGGAGGATTCTTTAAAATAACCAAATATCTCAAAAGGAACTAGAACATTTGTGTTGTAACATATTATGTTTGAGGAAATCTTTAAGGCATAACATTGGAATGAAGTAATAGCCTATCTAGCTTCATTGTTTTTCACTTGAGTTGCCTCCCTTTTGTATTAGCTTCCTTCTCTGTTCTTCCTTAGTCATGGAGAAATGACTAGGATTCATCATGGACCTTAGTGCCTTCACTTGTGGGCTTGTATATTTTGTGTTAGCTTCCTTAGTCATGGAGCAATGACTTGGGGTCATCATGGACCTTGGTGGCTATATTTTTGCTCTAAGATTTAGTATATTTAATGTCTTGTGGTTTTTCTCTAAATACTACACATGTCATATTTCATTAGAATTGACAATATGCATGAAAATATCAAACATGCACACAAATTAGGTCAATGTTAGAGCACACTTGATGGGATCATAACATAATTCCAAGGTGGAATAATCAACTTCATTGGTCATGAAGCAAATTAAATTGAAATCAGACCAACATGAAAACCCTTCAAACATCTTTCAAATGAGTTGAAAGAGCTTTTGTTAGAAAAACAAACCATGTGGCATGCCTCTCGCGATTGGTCCAAACCACCTTTTCCATAGAGCAAAGAATATGTAACTATTTTCTCTCACAACACACACTTAAGCTAAAAGTTCCAAAACCATAGCAAGAGACCAAGAAGCCTCTATTGGCACATTTCCCGCGGTTAAAGTAAGATCATCGATATATATGCTAAAGTGTGTTCAAGGTCAATATATTGTCTTAGTAAAGTTTTATATGGACACAAAAAATGCCCTAAGCTCCGAATTTGTAAGGGTGCGTTTGGGAGCGCTCCATGGAGCGGATTGTCGAAGAGAATCAATCCTTGGCTGCCAAACAGATTTTCCAGAGTGAAGTGATTCTGTGTTAAAGTGATTCTCTAAAATGAACTAAGAGGCTAAGAGCTAAAAAAAGTAGTTTCCCCTGATTCTATGAAGCGATTCTCTATAGAGATTTTTAAGAATTTATGTTAAAGAATCAAAGAGAATCATTTTTAGCCTCAGAATCACTTCACCAGAGAATTAGAGACCATAGCTAGAGAATTAGGGAGCATATCTCTACCAAATAGGCCCTAAGATTATTATTGTATTGGCCTTCTAATAGGAGAAATTCTTCTCAACCATTCTTCAACCAACAACTAAACCCCAAATGTTGGTGAACTTCATTATTGTGTGGTTAGAGCTAATATAGTAAACACAAGCTTAAAGTCTATGATTAGTGGGCAGTGCATTTTCATTTGTCAAATATTTAGGGCTTGGAATGCCTAATATATGCCCTTCATGCTGATTTTTCTTCCTCTGAACAACATAGGAAAACATGAACAATTGTTGTCTAGTCTCTGAGTAGCTATTTTGATCAAGAAAGTTTATTTTTCAAATATGAAGATTCAGTGCTAGTCACAAATTAGGTTGACCAGGAATATAAATTTGTTGCACTATCATGTCCATATGCATTTTATAGGACAAGAGACTTGAACTCCATTTCATTTGAGTAGATGTACAACACATCATGATAATGAATAATTTCATATCCAATAAGGTGGAAAAACAAATTTATCCATTTCTAATTCACTCTAGAGTCTTCATGGAAAAGTTCTCGGTGCAGATTCTCACAAGGTGAGACAAGATAGAGAAGAGTGGTTATCCTTAAATAGGATGTACATTCAAGATATCACAAAGCATCCATAATTTACCCTAATTGACATAAAGAGTCACCATATCACTCAAGGAAATGGAAATAATCTCCATTGCTTGAGCAAGAAGAAACATCAATAAAGATTCCCTTAGCACCTAGAATGAGTTCATAAATTACTATGATGCCTAGAACATATGCTAATTGGATCTTTATAAAGCAACAAGGTTTGGCAATAGAGGTAATCCTTGTTGCAATATGTTAATTGTAATGCAACAAGGTTTGCAATCCCTGTAATAATAGTCTATTGTAATGCCTAGAACATATGCTAAACCTTGTTGTAATAGTCTATTATAACAATGTTTAACATATTCTAATTGGATCTTTATAAAGCAACAAGGTTTAGCAAGAGACCAAGAAGCCTCTATTAGCACCTAGAATTTAAACTATAGGGCATTACAATAGACTATGTAGTGGCTAATCACTATCTCATATAGAGCTAATGTTTGGCAAATCATTTGTTTTAGGTAATGGAAAGAATTTGGCTGCATCCTCAAAATAGAGAAATCAAGACACTCATTACAAAAGAGTTGCATACTCAATGACAAAACAACCAAACTCTTGATACTTCACATGGCAATCCTAAAAAATAAAAAGGCATCCATGAGAGGTGAAAAAAGCAATTGATGCTAACCCTAGGGTAGCACAGAGAGAGGTGATGAGCAACTTAGTATCCATTGTTGTGTACATAACAAGGGTCAAAAACATAACCCAAAAAACACAAAGAAATATTCCTCAAAAAACACTAAGAAATGGTTTCCTAAGATTTGTGGAGGGCTTACTTGAGAGTAGATAACTTCCTCCTCAACAGAGACACCTAGGATGTTAGCACACTCCTTTAAATGTTTTGCCCTAACCTTCTTTTCTCCATATGACCTTAAACTATTTATGCTTAGATGTCGTAGGAATGAGAGGATTCAACTTTCTAGTTTTCCACACCAATTGTTTGACATTTTCAATGGTAGGATGAAAATAATAATATGCTGCAAAGTATAGTGGTCAATTAAGAGAAATTAAAAACCTTTTCAAGTTATGGGTGTGGCATTGAGCTTCTAAGAGTTTGCGCACCTTGAAGAAACATTCTTTTAACTTATAGCTAGAAGGTTGTATAGAAATATTAAAAAGAACATTTAGATGACTTAATAGTATGTTGCAAAAGTTGACTTAGGGATTTAAACTTAACCTTTAAGGATATTGAGAACGAGAATACAAGAGGAAGAATTAGACTACTATAGCCGCCACTGTCTCGGTCAATGTATCCTCAATGGCTCCATCTCTCTTGTCACCTCTTCCACTTGCGTTCATTTGCAAGAACCACATGAGTTCCAAATGTCTCCATAAAATATGAGAATGAACTATGCATGCTCTGAGATATGATTAAAATTGAACATAGAGAAGAATTTTGCTTATTAGGAAGCTAAGAAGCATATTTCTCCTTTCTACTCAAAAGTTTGGATCATGGTTTCAAAGAAGATAAGAGCAACTCCAATGGTTTTGCATTTTTTGTTTGGCAAAATTACAAATTTGCCAAGTCCTAAATGAATATGACAAAGGTAAAAAGAGTCAATCTCCAATGGTTTTCCATTATTCACATGGCAAAACTAAAAATTGTACGCACGAGGGGGGAAATATCCCGTGGCAGTAGCGCGCGGTACGATTGCCAAGCGAACCGCAGTTTGGCATATATGCCAAATATCACCTGGTGTTTACCAAGTTAACAAAAATGCCAAGCCCATTTGCGAAATCGTTGGATAGGAGATTTTTAGACTTTTTTGCAAAAACAAGAATGCCAAGCCCATTTGCAAAACCGTTGGAGTTGCTCTAAGAGGACCCAAGATGAGTTGGGTATGCTTTGTCACCTAGATAACACCTAGGATACAAGGCATAACTAGACCCCCTAGTGGGATTGGATATTCCCAAATGCCTAGGCAACACCTTAGAAACAAATGTCTAGATTTGAGAAGATATTGTACTCTTTTTCTCCTAGATGAGCCACTTTTAGAATTCGACATACTCCAGGAAGGGATAACAAAGCATAATTATATATTAGAGCATATTTGTTTGGCTTAGATATTAGCTCTAGCTCTAGGGATGGGAGATCTTGGTTGGAATGGTCTATTGTGCCCTTGTAGCATATATATACAAGATAAACATTATGATTCCTTACACAACAAAACATTGCATCCCCCTCAAGTATACCCCTCCCCTTGATTCTTTGTATGCTATAGTTACCAATGTGTGAATTGTGTATCATCTAGATCATAGCTTGACAACTATCTTGTCATAATAAAGAAAAACAAAATCCACTCATTAGGTATCCAAGGTGGATTGATGTTTGGGAGTCATAGTAGGAAAGAGTAGCATGCACAGTTGTATTACATAAATAATTGAGCAAAGATTCAATTCATCCAACTGAACCAATGATTTAGGACAAAGAAGAGTATTGTAGCAACAAAGTGTCTCATTAACAGACCAATGAAGTGAGGAGTGTTTGGGTAGTGAATGGTAGAGGGCGCCTAGGAGGCAATGAACTACAATGTGTTTAGTGTCTAACCAACAGTGAAAGAATCAAGAAGCACTACCCATGGCTGAGGGAGATGAGAGGCAATCGGTGACTTCATTTGGTAGGGTAACAGAGCACCAATGGTTGGAAACCACTAGTAGATTGAGGATGTGAGAAGCTATGATTGGACATGGGTGGAGGAAGAGTGAGGATTGAGAAATAACAAAATAATACATGAAAGGGAATGGGTATGAACCATAGGCATTGGTGCTAAATTACCCCTAACTCCATAAGGAGTCTGAGAAAGTGAAATTTTGGACACATTTAAGGATCTCCACCAAATCCATGGATTTATCCCTAGATTTATGAATTCCACAAATACAAAGTTTGGTTGAGTAAAGATTTTGGGATTCTATCAACTCTATAGGGATGAAGTTAGTAAGGTAGAGTAATCCTGAATAGCCCCTTAGAAGCAAATTTCAAAAGGTGGTTGTTTATTTTAGCTTTGAAAGTTAAAATAGGATAGGGGCTAAGGTCACAATGGTTGAGATCTTGCTCCACATCTCAAGTTTCCATACTCAAATACTTTGATCTATTGGAAGCAAGAGGGGAATATCTAAGGTGACCTCAAGGTCATATGAGCAAGATTTGGTTGGAATTACAAATCTAGGGTTTAAGACTAAAAGTATGAAAAATCCCATGAGAGAGAGTCAAGAGAACATATAGCATTCAAGAATGCAATGCAAAGGAAATCTAATGGTGATGTTTCCCTCTTACTCAAAGAAGAACGAGGAATCAATATTACTTTGTTACTAACATTGTTAATGTCGACAAGGCTAAGGGTGACTTTATATAAAAGTTCATGTCTGAAGGCATATTTTACCAAATGCCATGTGTATTCTAAAACATGATGATGGCTCAACTCTGGTTAGATATTGTGCACATCTATTTCAATTTGCTTACGGATGAAGCATAAAAAAGAGATGACATCTTGGCCTTCACAATAAGTAGCGATTTTTGACAAAGCTAGCTTCTAGGCTTAGAACTATACTCATTTAAAGAAGGCTTTAGCTAGAAAAACATATTTGGTTAGAGGTAATACCCAACTAGGAAAAACATTTTTGTAGCCAACGATCATTACTAGCTAGGTACAATCTAGTTTCGCTCTTCTAAGAAAAGTTGAGGAGTAAGCTGACAAGGACATAAAATTCATTTTGTATCATAAATATGAATATCAATCATGCTAATACTTGACATTGTTCATGTTGTTTTCTTTATTGAAAAAATCCCCAAATTTTGAATGAGGTACAATTTAGGAAGTTCACATTAGAGATTTCAAGTATGGTATGGTTTCTCTTGACCTAATCATATAAAGTCAAAGATTAAACCTATTCTAACAAACACAAATGGAGCCAATACAAGACTAGCTAAATCAGAGACAAGCCAAGTTAAGAAGAAAGACCTAGATCAATACCTAAGCCACATTTGGGTTCCTTCGATGCCTTGAATTGACATAGTTGACACATAAAACTAGGGAGTTGACCAAGATTATAAGATTAGCTAGATCAAGGTCCGTACCTACACTAGGACTCAAAAGAGAGTTCCTATTATGATTCCTAGTTCCACATGGACTCCTCCTTGTGTGTTGGGGGACTTTAGAGGATACTATATAAAAGAAAGGGTTGTTGGACACAAGGGCCATCAAGCCATTAACAATAAACTCAATACATAAGATTTCATGCAAGGCTTATAAGTAACAACTAAGAGGGCTCAAAACAATAAGCTATGAAATTTCTAAAGCACTAAACTTTTGTATATGTCAATAATATCATGGTTATACCAACATGTAGGATTTTGAAAGAGTAGCGATAACTTGTGCCATTGGGTTGTGCTTAATTTGTGGTCTGCTTTGCCAATTTTGCCCTCTTATAGTATTTGCTTTGACATCATCATTTAATTTTTTTTCTAGTAAATTCATCTACGTTGTTCTTGATTAGGAACATGATCATGTTATATCTATATCAAAGGCCATGTTTTCCAATCCTTCAAGTCATGGATTTGGTTATAGCCCTGCCAAATAGGAGGGATCAAAGCATACTTAGAGCTAGATAATCCATGAATCTTTTGGATCCCTAGTTCATTGAGTGTCTAGAACATAGATCCTACTTCGGATATGTTGCTTGCCTCTCTCCATAATGCAGTTCTACTCATCCTCGTGGCCTAGCATCTGTCATTTTCCACCATAATGAGGGAGCTCGTCGATGACCCACCATTGATGAGCCTAGCCTCTACCACAACCTCTATCGTCCTTCACCCTGATGAGGAAGTTCACCACCAATGAGTATACCATAGCCTATATTGTCTTGTGCCATCAAGATAGGTTCTTCTCTAACTAGAGTGGGCATTGTTTAGCTTTGCCCCCAATTAGCTCACGGGCGCACACAACATAGCTATTCTCCTTTCTTTGTTGGCACACATAGGAGTCACCACATGAGTCATCCATGCCATATATTATGGTTGATCTAAGCTATCGATGGAAACCACCATCACCTTTGCCAAGGAGCATCATCAGTTGGGTTAGAGAGTTGTAGCCATTATTTTGGGTAGTGAGCATGGCTTATCTTCTTATCCATAGTGAATGGAAAACTAGAGTTGATGGTGTTTGGTAGATCTTCAAATCTACTTTATATATGATTGTCGACTAAATGTGCTCGACAATCCACCGAGGGAGGTCCCCATGATGGTAGATTGATCAGAGGGGATGCATGAGATCAAGAATAAGATGGCTACACACATGAGTTAGACAGGTTCAGGCCATCGGCGAAACGTAAAACCCTACTCCTGTGTTCTATTGGTTGTATTGGTTCTTGTATGAGATCAGATCTTGTTTTGAGGGGGTCCCTACCCACCTTATATAGTCTGGGGGTAGAGTTACAAGTCAATTTCATCTAGAAAAGTAAATAGCATATTACATAGACCGTAGGATTGAATCGTATCCCAACAGATCTCGTATTGATAATATTGCCTTCCTAATCCTTGTTGAGCAGTTTCGTGCTCGATTAGGCTTCATGACGCAGGTTGGGCCGCCCTGTACACCACAACCCATGTCCTACATTGTGGATATCTGGGTCATAGTCCCCACAATGATCCACTCTAGATCCGTGGATATGGAACTTAAATCTAGATCTAGATTTGGAGCCCTGCCAAGCAGGACCTAAGGGTTGCTTAGTATAATATGGTATCACAACGAATCACTAGTATTGAATTTTTCTACATCTATTGGGATTGGGACAATTGCGATCATAGAGCTCCGCGGCTATCGCCACCTTATTGACCCCATGGACGAAGTCACCATCATCATCAAAGTAGTAGTCGATATCATTGCAATTTTCATCCCTCATGATCCTTGCTAGGATCTTTCTCTCCATAACACCATACCCCCCCCCCATCTTCCTTAGATCATGTTCTTCCATCCTGTTGTTGTTGCTCAACCTTGACATTATTGCCCTCCACCTTAGGCTCCTTAAATCACAATTGTAGCTTGAGTCTCATTGCACTCCCTCATCCTCCTATGCCTCTTCCTAGGGCTCCAAATCCTCTTGGTGTAGTCCACAAGGGGTTCGTCCTCGACAAGGAGAGACATTGTCGTCCACTACCATCATGATCTCTTTGTATCTTCCTCGTTCTCTTACTTATCATGGAAAGCCACCCACCAGACAATAACCGCATAAGGAGAATAATGATGACAACAACATGGACCGCCAATAAGGTAGCTTTAGTACAGATCAATGCAAGGAAAATGAATTTAAATAATGTATTCATGTCCCAATGACCTTAGATATTCCATACAAGTCAATTCGAGCACCCTATGTGATTACAATACTATCATAGACGGTTTAAAGCAAGACCAACTCATCAAGATCTATAACATAGATGGTTCTCTTTTTATGAGCCATTTTGAAGTGGGTAGTTATCGGTCATTGGTAGATCAATCTCTATAATATCTCCTTTGACTCACTGTTTTTTGTTTTTCTGTTTGTGATGTCTTTATCATGATCTGGTTTGGTTTCCTTCTTTGATATGTCACAGATGTGGCCTGTATCAACCTGATGTAAAATAGCAGGAAAGAAATGTCCACATCCATGTCCTTCATTCAAGTGGCCTCCAAGTTGCAACAAAGCTAGCTGAATAAACTTCCTATATTTGATATAGATCATGTATCTTGATGGCTCTGATACTTTTCCATTGGACA
The DNA here is from genome assembly GCA_022036555.1 of Microstegium vimineum. Lineage (NCBI taxonomy): Eukaryota > Viridiplantae > Streptophyta > Magnoliopsida > Poales > Poaceae > Microstegium > Microstegium vimineum. Next base: position 43,858,705 of record CM039135.1, read on the forward strand.
TAATTTAAGGACAATATGCCATTCTTTTAAAGGAAGGCAAAAGCTTTGCCACAAGTTTCATAAGAGTTGTGCCTAGTATTTAAGGAAAATTCTGGCATTATTGTGAGTTGCGTTGTGAAGTTATATGTACTGAATTTTCTTCAACAGCCACGATCATGTGATGAAAATGTAACTATCATGTACTGGTTTGGTCTCCCCGCCCCCCCCCCCCCCCCCCCCCCCCCCCCCGGCAAATAATACCATCAGCCAATAGGTGCAGACCAGAGACCAGTATGCTAGTTTCAATCTCATATGCTGATTCACTTTCTGTTCTACATTATGGAATGCTTTTGCAAAATTGAACAAATTGATTAGTATCAGAGGAGTCCTTTCAGTGCGTGGAATCTGAACATTATACAGTTTACTGTTCTCTGTTCATATGTCAGATATGTACTCTAATTAAGTACTACTAGTATGTATGCATGTATTTTCTTGCTTTCCCTGCAGCTTTCTCAGAATGAGGAGCCAATTGGATGCTCGTTACCTGACCTGCTACTTGAGATTGCTCAATGGTAATGAAACAAATGCAATTTATGAAACAGACACTGATCTATGTTGCCTTATTTCTATATCTAATTTTCCAAGTAATTAAATTTCAGGGCCATGGGAGAAAATCTAAACGAGCTGAACATGACAAGGATAAGAGGCTTGGAGGAGGCACTGGGCGACGCGCTAGCAGTTGTCAGGGTGATCCTTTGACTCTAGATATATTATTCTTTGATTCCATAGTGGAGTAGCATGAATTTGCAGTATTGATCTGCATCCCAGTGCAATGTTCATGCTTGACACATGAGTTTTTCTGAGAGCATCTCTGTTCAATTGCAGAACAAACTGACGATGAAGGTGACTGGCCGGCCCTGAACCTGAAGTACGCAAGTTCTTTCATCGGCAGTAAGAAGGAAGTTTCAGATTATATGATAGTAGCATCTTGCTCTGGGTCTACTACGGTTGCTAATTTCTCCAGTACGGCAGTGCAGGAGCATATAAGCTATGCAGCTGGCAACAACCAGTGTATTGTAGCCTTGAGCATATAAGCTATGCAGCTAGCAACAATCACTGTATTTCTCCCGTGAGCATATAAGCTACGCAGCCTATTGTAGCCACAGCCCACGGGAGGCTTTGGAAGCAGCGTCTGGCCGGGCTCAAGGACGACGGCCGACGATGCTTCGCTTGTCGACTCGATAGCAGCAAAACCGTCGATGAATTGAGAACGTCGACTAATGATAATGGCTTGAGGTTAGGCTTGTCAGCCCGTTTATTCGGATGTTATATATGTTTTACACATATGTTGTGAGTTTTTATTTAGATGTTGGGTATGTTTTACAATGATTTTTAAGTGTTTTTATGTGTTTTTTAAATGTTTCAGATATATGTTTTAAGTGTTTTATGTGTCTTAAAATGTACTCCCTCCGTCCTAAATTATAAGACGTTCCAAGAATCTTGGAGAGTCAATCTATCTCAACTTTGACCAAAGTTATATGTTAATATAATAACATTTATGATGTCAACTAAGTATTATTAGATTCATTAACAATTATATTTTCATAACATGTCTATTTAATATCATAAATTTTTATAGTTTTTTCTATAATTATTAGTCAAACTTGAGATACTTTGACTCTTCAAGATTCTTGAAACGTCTTATAATTTGGGACGGAGGGAGTACGAGTAGTCTGGAGCGTCTGGATGGGGCCTTTTGTTTTCGTGATGTATCAGGAAAGTCCTAGCAAAGGTTGTAGGTGGACGGCTAGATTTGTTTAAGCACGTGAACCAACGGTTGAGAAGTTTAGGTGACGTGGTCCAATCGTTGCTCGGGAATTATGTGCAGATTTCGTCAAGTAAAGAAAGATGCAATGGTCATGTACGGTTTCGTTAAAATTTAACTTATGATAAATGTTTATGTTAATTTATTATGAAAGAAAAATATTGTTGATTTAAAGTTATGCTGAAATAGTACAGATCAACAGAGTCACGTGTTTAATTGGTCCTGATCTCTGATCAGGAAGAGGAGAAAGGTTTCTGAAGTCACGTCTCTCTGAAACTTGCATATGGCTTTTTAATTATGTATATAGCAAGCTAGGACTGGCCAAAGCCTGCTTTTGGCTTTCTTCACCGGAAAGAGGTGAACGCTTTCTGAAGAAGAAAGGGGGGTCCGTCGTTAACTGGCATTGTGTTACTGATTGAAGCTTTTGAGATGCAAATGCCAACTGAAGATTATATAAGTACTACAATAACTTCTCTCGAACATTTGCCCTGTTCAAGTTCAGTCGATCCATTATACTTCACTCTACAGCATGTATACAGGTGTATTTATTTCTCAGGTTCGTTCTGTATAAGATATCGGTAGGTTTTATGCACATCTGTGACCTGAGAACCCCAGTTGTCTTCCTGAGAAGTCATCCTCCGACTTTTGGCCCATGAATGCGCCTCCGGCTACGATTTTTTTTCCACTGGCGAAGTCGATGGTATGTTCTGCAGGCCGAAAGCATATCTTGTTCTCAAATGTGTCACGGGCATTTTTTTTTTTTTGGAAATTATGGATTTTGATAATTCAATCTTGTTAGTTGCAGGCACAGAAAATGTCACTTCATTTCTTGAAAAATCTGCTACACTTTAAATTCGATTAGTTCCAACTTCGAAATTCTGGTACACATTGAATTCAATTTTATCAGTCGTATAGACACAGGAGGTCGCCATTCAATTCAAGCTGGCTAACCAGCCATACAAAATTAAGGTCCTGCTTAGATACAAAGTATTTTTAGAGTATTGGAGAAATACTATGTTTTTCAAAAAAACTTTGATTTTTAAAAGTTATTGGGTGTTTGGATACAATAAACTTTGTAGTTTCTAAAACATTATTTTTGTTAAAACTGTATTCTTTTTGGAGTTTTAAAAACTCCACTCGTGACCTCTTTTTTCTAAACCAGGTTTTGTGTCTCTTTGGGTTCAGACAGGCCCTAAGATTTTTTTTTGCCACATCCGGCAAATCACTTTGCCGCACATACGAAGCCAAAATTTCGATAGCTTGTACAGACAAATAACTTCAGGGACAAGCACCGGAAACTCAAATGCCTGCCGTTGTGACAAAATGCATATCAACCTGCTACATTGGTTTTGTAGAAGGGAACACCAAATATCCATCACATCAATAGATTTGGATCGTTTCAATTCACATTCCACAAAATGGCCCCCATTAAACCATTGTACATGATTCAAAACAACTGAAATAATCCAAGTCTAGCAATTTCTTGTAATACAGTGAAGCAGTCAACAAAGGAGATACAAAGGTGACAAGAGTAGCAGCAACATTAAGTATTCATCGTTTCAACATGAAACCCTTAACCATCACAAGAGTTTTCCGGCTGTCTTTAGCCATAGTTCAGGCGGAACATGTCATTCTGCACGAAGAAAGACCCAGCTGCTGGCATCAAATGGAATGCCTACAGAGACAAAGTATCACATCATGAAAAATGCAGAATACTTGTGCTGGAGGAGAAACATACAGAACCAACATAAAGCAAGATGCGCACTCTGTGCGTAAAAAGTATGCACAACAAGCAATTTACAGTTCTACAAACCATGAATTGGATAAGCAGGGGTTGCTATTGGAATTCAATCATACTTTACACAAACTATACAAGCCTTTGACCAACAATTTCTTTACCAATACATGATTTTTAAAATACAAAAATTGATGTTATTAGATTCATACTGAAAATAATTACGCGTGACATTGAGTATCATTTTGTATAACATAAATGGCATACTAATATATAGAGTAATTGACAGTAAGAATTGTCCTAACAAAATGAAAATTATAATTTCAAATAGGAGCAAATGCTAATCCAGTGTTTTGAACCACAAGCTGCACACCAGAAATTTACCATTAAGAGTGTCATTAAGTACTCCAAAGTTTGAAACATGATTTGCAAAATGAATAATATAGAGAGAAAAAATACAAAATAATCTACAAGGCAGGCGAATATTAAACTTTCTAAAATGTAAACGGGCCAATGTTTAAAAGATCACACTGAAAATGAAGTATATTTGTTGCCACAGAGGCAATGCATTCGGATCTAACTGATTCAAGATATAATGGCAGAACACAGGGTCCACAAATGTTTAAGAAAGACCCCTGACCGCAAATACAAACACTAGTACTTCAAATTCACTGCATGCTAAAAGGATTTCTGGAGTGGGAATTGAAACTTCAAGAAAAGAAAACAGGCAAAACCAAATTTGATCAACCAGAGTCTATGAATCATAACATAAAAAATAGAAAAGATGCAGCAGAACATGATGCATGTCTATCTCAAGTACTCAGCAGCACTGTAAACAATATTGCAAGAACCAGTGACTTTGCCATGGAATTTAAGCCACAGAGACAAACAGAAATTTCACACTTGAATCATAATGTCTGTATAACAGATTAGCTGCCATTCCACAGAAATTCCAATGATAGTGTGCCCAATAAAAAGGATGTACGTTTGAAACACCCTAACAAAACAAATAAGGACGAGCATAATCAGGCATAAATTGCGCACTGGCATAGTCAATTACAAGCACGAACCAGGCCATCCAGAAGTATTGACAACAAGACAGCAGCCTATCCCATCAATCAAAACAGAACTGAAAAATGGATCGATCCAGGACTAGCATAAACAATAACATATAGATCTAAACAAGACAAGCTGCCTAGTAGAAAAAACAAATGCTCTGAACAGTTAACAACTCCACCCACAAGGATTGTGGACCATACATTTATACTAAGAAGATGATCATGGGACCAATCAATCCATCACAGCAGTAAGCACAGATGATTGGCACCATTCAATCAAAATAACAAACAAAGCAAGCGCCTTCTATGGACTACCACGAGATCAGGGCCAAACCAACCTAAGAATCACAGGAGTGACATCGGATCAGATCAAGTGACTAAGCCATAGCTGATGACACACAGTAAGATAAGCCTTACTCCTACAAGTGGGAAGAAGGCGGATCGAGACCAAGCGGGGGTGCATACCTGGGAGAACTTGATGGGGTGCTCCTCGGGGCCGAGGCGGATGGAGCCGGAGACGAAGACGAGCACGCCTCCCTGGGGCCCCGAAGGCTGGCAGTCGACGGTGACGATCTGGTGCTCGCAGGCCTGGAAGTTGAGAGATCCGAGCTTGCCGGCGATGGCGGACTGGCCCTGGAACTTCTCGCCCTCGAAGGTGAGCATGGAGGTCTCCTGGTACAGCCCCACCAGCGCCGGGCGGTTGGTGTCGAACGTCGAATAGTAGTGCGCCACGAAGGCCTTCGCCACCGCGTCCGTGTCCATCGCCGCCACCTCGCCGCCGCCGGTCCTCACGCTCCTAGGGTTTCGAGGAGCTCGGGGGAAAGAGACGGCGTCGCGGTATGAGGATTGGGGAAAGAATAGCTGGAGCTGGTCAGCTGGATGGAGAGAAGCGCAGGTGAATTTGGCCCTGGGTGGTGGGGCCGCGGGTAGTAGGGGTTGGCGTGGAAAGAACGCGACAGTATCTGGATTGGGCGGTTGGGCCTAGGCTACAAATGGAGGTCCGGCATCACCCATGCGACGGGCAGGAAGTGCTTTTCATGGGTTGGGCTCTAAGAGCATCTCTAACAAATTTTGTAAAATAGATATCTACAAACTACAATTTTAAAGATCTCTAAAATAGATAGCTCTTCAAATTAGTGAAACACCACAACAACTTCTTTAATTCACTCTCCAATCCAAATTTCTAATGGCCAGTCACACAAGATATGACAAATACACGGAAAAGGGCACTCTGCATGCGGGACTCGACTGAGGAAAGGCGGATGGCGAGCCCACTAGTCAATTCTTTAGACCGAGAATTACGGAATAGAGCACTATCGATTTTAGAAAATCAGGTAGCAAAATTGTTTGTCGTAGTTTTTTTTAGCGAAAATCGCTAGACCGGACATCACAGACTGTTTACAGAGTCTCTTGGAGATGCTCTAACGTCATGCGCATTCACGGAGCAGTACACGTCTTCTGTTGAGATGAGACTGGCTTTGACCGCATTTTTCACATCTAGAGGCTTAGAGTATCTCTAACAGTTTACCAAAAAATACTTGACAAATCTTGTGATTTGATAACTCTCTAAAATATATGACAAGTAAAAATATACCTCTTCTCTAAGTGTTTATTATTTTGGACTTGGTAAAACGAAAAAAAGAAGACACACTTCTCTTTTTCGGCCGGTTTCTGTTATACACGCGTGTAGGGTCGCCCGATGCCGTCGCTGCGGTTTCATCTCCTTCCTATCGGCCATGGCCGTGCAGCAACTACTCATGGCCTTGCTAACGCCGACAAAAGCAAGAGCCTTGAAGGAAGTGCATGAACTACTCATGGCCTTGCTGACGCCGGCAAAAGCAGGACCTGCTGCTGTTGTCGGCCACCAAGACACCAACAGGACCATGCACATAGAACAGCTGACGTCGACATTAGCTTCCTGACACGCGGGAGGCAACATGCACATAGGCCAGTTGACGCTGACACTAGCGGCGTGCGGGAGGCTGACGCGCGGGCGGAAGCCGTTGATACCAAGTTGCTAAAATTGTCAACCTCATTTGTCAATATGTTAGAGACTAGAATTTTTTATTTTGCCAAATTATGAAAGATAACAATCTCATTTGACAAACTCTTAGAGATGCTCTTACAACCAATATCGAAATTAAAATCATCATAAGCTATGTCCATCTACAAAATAGTGCTAATGGGTTTTAAGCATGCAGAAATCTTAACGATTTTGCACCTAGCGAGGAGAATGCTGAACAAAACATTTCCCAAGAAATCACTGAAAATCCCTCTAACTTTTGAGTGTCGATTCTTTTTTCTAGTCCTTTACCTCCATTCCCTAAAAAAACAATGGTGGAACAGTGACCAAAACCATAGCTCTAAATAATGACCTCACTCAGTGGCAGATCTACAGTGTCAAAGATAAACATATTCCTTCTATTTTAAATTATAATTCATTTGACTTTTTTGAGTTTAACTTTAATCATTCGTCTTATTAATAAAATATACAAACATAGTCAAATTTAAATTATTCTCGTAGACCATTTATTGAATAAGCAAACCATAATAAAAGAAATAAATTTTGGATAAAAATTTAAATAAAACGACAAACTAATGATTAAAAAAGTCAAACGAACTATAATTTTAGACGGAGAGAGTATCAAATAACTAATCCTGTCTATGTATTACATATTGAGATCTAAGGTTTTTTATTTTTCACACGTACACTTTAACATCGTTAGAGACAAATTAAGTGGATAAAAGAGTTTAGTGACAACGTATCTTTTTTTAATGGCTTAATTTTTTTTAATCATACGTAAAAGCCTCTTTAAATAAACACAGCACAAAGCGGCCTACCCCCTTCGTGCTTGTTTGCTCTAGGGTTTTTGCCACGCCGCCGCCGCCGTCCCTCTGCCCCTCCCACACCACCGATACACCAAGATGACGGCGCAGGCTGCGGAGGAGCTCGCCGCCCAGATCGAGCAGCAGAAGCTCGAGGAGCAGAAGACCGAGGTGATATTTCGCACAGAGAAGTACTTACTGTACTAGAAATAGCTTTCACGAACACAATTCGAGCCGACACCAGCGTCGCCCCCATCGGCAGATCGGGTGGAACAAGTCCGCCGCCACTACACACCTTCCTTACTAGCCTCGCCGCCGCCGGAAGTCGCCCGCGCGGCCCTAAGGACGGCGGCGGCGGCGGGTGCTTTTCTTCACCCGGGTTTCCCCCGAGATCCATCATCCATGGTGGTCACCACGGAGACGGACTGCGACCGTGGTTTCGCAGTCTCAGGGTGCTGGCGACGGCCAGATCCGGTGCCTTGACAGTTGGATCGGGTGTCCCCTTTGGTTGGGAGGTTGGATTAGCGCGGATCCACGCGGGGGCAGGAAACCACCGTCGGCAGCAGGCGGCGCAGGGCGAGGGCGTGCAGGCCTCGCAGCACTTGCGCGCGGTGACCCTCCACTTGGAGGATCTTGCTACTGCCTTGGCTGCACGTTGCGGACATCGGCGTTCTGCACTTCTGCTTGTGGGTGGCTGCTGGCAGCGCATGGAAGGCTTAGGTCGGAGACGATGACTCTTATCGGCTGGGTATGTGGTATTAGTTTTCATGTGGTGTGTGTAGTGCCTTGGATTGGGGTGAAGTGAGATCTGGTGTAGGAAGTTGGAGCTGTTTGGCCATGGCGATACCTCGACAATGATGACTTGCCACGGGCTCTGTTGTGTTGGGTTGGTTGTTTCAGACATGCTGTCATAGTGGGTTTTGCAAGTTTTTGATTTATTAACCGTGCAATTATGAGGTTGTTGTTGTGCTTAATTTTCCTCATAAACCGGATCATATTTTCTACCTATAGTGAACTTTAGGAACTCCCTGCCCCTTACGGAGGTTGCTTCAAAAAAGATTTCGCACAGAGAAAACCTTAATGTTCATTGTTCTGAATCGGAAGTAGAATCAGTGATGCATGGCCTGTGGTTCAATAGGAACATGATGTTTTTTCAATTAGCTGCAGATTTGTGAACCTGAAGTAGTTTGATTCCATAGATGGGTCTAGGTAGTTTGATTCCATAGATGGGTCTAGTTGATCATGTAAAGTTTCATCTTTTTGTATTATTATCATTATCAATATTGTTATTAAGGCTGGTGGAAAATTGTTGGTGCTCTTATTCATTTTATGCGATGTGACGTGATCCTTTTAATCTCACTTGCTGTTTTGCTTTATGTTTTCGTGATAATGCATTAATGCTGTCCACCAACTCCTCTGATCTTGATGCCGGCATACTTATCTGTTGAATGCCATGGACAGGCAGAGGAGGTTGTGGTGGAGGATGAGGACGATGATGACGAGGAAGATGACGATGATGACAAGGATGATGATGATGAACTAGATGGTGAGTTATTATAATCTATAATACTATCTGTTTAGCGCTATTCAGATTGATGATAAGAATCTGTGAAAGTTGTGAGGAAAGAAACATCTTATAATAAGCTTGTAATGCTTATAATTTGTTGTCACTGGCTTGGTTATGTTTCAAGTGCACTTTCAACCCTCGGTCTCATTTCACATCTGTGAAATGATTTATCACTTATGGTTTTTGTATTAAGCGCTAATAGAATCAGTTTGGTGCCACATCAGTGGTGCTACTGTAGGTCCATGAGTCTGGACATGTTAGAGCAAGGGACATGCATGGTCAGCATAAGTTTATATTATATATCAACCACATTCTTCTTTAGAAAAAAACACATGCCAACTTTATATTGCTTAATTAGGCAGTCTCATTTGCTGACGACCAAGAAGACCAGCAAACAAATGTTATGCCATGGGTTTTCTTGTTTCCCCTGTATCACTTCAGAGGGAATTTGCTGACTGTTTGGTTCTTTGGTGTGTGGAACAATTACTATACCTATGCTCTGACACCTATTGATCACATTTTCATCTTCAGGACAAGGGGATGCCAGCGGCAAGTCCAAGCAAAGCAGGAGTGAGAAGAAGAGCCGCAAGGCCATGCTGAAGCTTGGCATGAAGCCTATCACTGGTGTTAGCCGTGTCACTGTGAAGAAAAGCAAGAATGTAATTCGTCATTCACTCTATCAGATCACACAAACTGACATATTATGTGTTGTTTGGCTAACAAGCTATTTTTCCAGATGCTTTTTGTCATCTCGAAGCCAGATGTGTTCAAGAGCCCGAATTCGGACACCTACGTCATATTTGGTGAGGCCAAGATCGAGGACCTCAGCTCTCAGCTGCAGACCCAGGCTGCAGAACAGTTCAAGGCTCCTGACTTGAGCCAAATGATCCCGAAGCCGGAGACATCTGGCCTGTGCGAGGAGGACAATGATGAGGAGGAGGTTGACGAAACTGGTGTTGAGGCCAAGGACATTGAGCTGGTCATGACCCAGGCAACTGTTTCGAAGGCCAAGGCTGTCAAGGCTCTCAAGGCTTCTAATGGGGACATCGTCACTGCCATTATGGAGCTGACTACTTAGTGTTATTTTTGTCAACCCCTTTTTTTTAAAGCCAGATGTATGGTATGCTATGCAGCTTGAGCATTATCTGTGGACAATATGCTTGCTTAGAGAATTTTATCATGTTATGGTATTTCAGTGATGCCACATGTTTTTTTCTTTTACTTTTAAGCATTTTTCTGTACCTCTATTGCTGTTATTACATCATTGGCGAGCTGGGTAAAATAATACCTAATCAAATACTGGGCTGTGTGGGGCCATTTATTTGTCCCTGCCCACCTGATGGCCAATGTTGGGTTGGGTTGGGTTGGGTTGGCTCTGGTTTTTTTTAGGTTGGGTTAGGTTAGGTTATGATCGTGAATTATGGTCTGACCGTTCGAGTCTATCCCATACACCGGTCAGCAGTTGATTCTAAAAATACACCGGTCAGTTTGGCTTCGGTCTTTGGGTTTGGAGGTGTTTGACACGGAGCGAGGAGCTGTTTGACACACAGTGAGAGCTCTTTGAAAGTAGAGGGACCTATATAACATCTTTTGCTAACTTCAAGGGCCGTCCATGTATTTTGCTCTTTAAGAAATGTGAGATATGGCACATTTAATGAAGATGTGGGGTGTAGAAGCACATGAGTTGTAAATTAGAGAGCACTCTGGTGGGGTTATTGCTGCGACGCATACTCAGGTGGGGTTATTGCTGCGGCGTATAACTTCGTTTTCCATGTGCACATGGCTAAAGCATATGCTCTCCAAGAAGGTATGTTGTTGGCACAACACATTGGAAGCAATAGGCTAGTCATTCAGACAGTTTGCATTGTAAGTGGTAGAGACTATCAAGGAAGGTGGATTCTCGGCAAACTCGACTGCTGCTATATACAATGATTATAGCGTTATTTGGAGCAGGTTTTAGGAGACTACCTAGAGCACTGTTAAGCATATTATACTTTTTCTCAATCTCAATACAAAACACAAAAATCTTTTGCGTGATGTAGAAAAAAAACAATTCTAATTCCGATTCTTTTGAGAATGTGTGGAAAGATGCCAAATGGGTGAAGATCGCCTATTCTCCCAGAATCAGCTCAAGGGTGGTTTCACATCAATTCTCTTTGGTTTTTATTATGGTCTGTTTGGATGCCTACCTCTAAACTTTAGAGCACTTTAGCTCACTTTTAATGTCTAAAATTCTAATGTGAGGTTGACTAAAGTTTAAAGCTAACTTTAGATCATCTGTTTGGAGCTTTAGGTCTAAAGTTTAGTACTCTAAGTTTAGAGAGAGGAAAGATCTAAACAGGCCTTGAGCTGATTTATATCTTTAAAACATTTGTTCTTTTTTTTTTTACAAAATCTTGGCCCTGCCAAGCACCCTTAATTTCGCGAAGAACAATTGAACGTGGGCCGACACCCATCTTGTCTATCCGATTAACAAGCAGTACCGAGGGCGGCGGGCCGGAGGCCTTCTCCCTGTGTCCCCGAAGCCCGCGCGCCACCACCTCGCGCCACCTCCACCGCACACCAGCGCGACCCATAGAGGGAGACTCGCCCTCGCTCGCCGTCCGCCGGCGACGAGCCTCCGCCAATGCTTGGCGGCCCCCGGAGACGCCCCCAGCCCTGCTCGCCGGCCGCTAGGGACGATCCTGCGGCCCCGCGACGTCGATCCGGTGATCACGCGTGAGTTCATCCCGTTCCCCATTCTCGAAGACTCGAATGACTCTGTTTCTGCATTTCTTGACTTCTCGTTGCTTGATTTTGTTGTTCACCCCTTCCCCTTCCCATTCTCGATCTAGTCTATTTCTGCAGTTGTTGACGACTTGTCGTTGCTTGATTTTTCATGTTTCCCACTTCCACGTACTGATTAGGGTTTACCATGCTTATTGTATGCAATGACGTCTCCAAATATGAGTAGTGCTAGTGCAAGCTATGTCGGTTTGTATTTTCTCTGGCTTGATGCGTGGATGAGAATGAGTCAAACGAGGAAGAACAAACCTGATGCGAGCCTGCATTGCAAGCTTGATTGGTTTCTGTTAATTTCCAAAATCTGAGACTTCTATATTTGAGAATCTGAGACCCGCTATGTTGTAATATTCTAATAGAACTTAAGTAGTTAAGTAGATTGCAAAGTAATAGAACTTCTGAAATCTTATGTTATTGTTCTATACGACATGATTGGCAAATTAGCATATCATCAGTGTCTCAAATACCAGATTATTGAAAGGCTCCTGTTAAGTGTTTTTCTTCACCACCATGGCTTAATAGCACACAAAACCAGTATTTTTAGTATTTATTGAAGTAATAGATCCAATTGATGTGGTACATTCGTTACCAGCTGTATAGATAGATATTTATCCATGGTTTCACAGTCACCGCGGACCTGTCTCGATGAAGTAAATCCTAAGAATTTGGATTCCAATTCCCCTTCCCAAGCTGATTCGTGGAAGTTGATATGCTTTTTAAGATTGCAAGTATGGACTAGGAAAATATCCTTTTTGTATTATGTTAAAGGAACGTCTTTGTATGCACTCCTGTTGTGACTATAACTAATTCATAGTTATTGAAGTAACTTGCAGGTTGCTCTTCTTTCTATAAGGAAAATGTTATTTTAATAACCACTATCGATTTTCATATTCTGCATGGCTACTGTTCCATCGTATTTGCCTGTACAATTTTTGTTTTGTTCTCAAGTGTTTCCTAATGCTCACACTTTCTTGGCTTACTGTTAGGATAACCTTGTGATTTTCTTGTTTGCTAACTTCGGATCAATTCTTTCTGCAGTTGCCTTGGTTAATGTTAGCTTATTGACAAAGATGGCTGATAATGGTAATGCCAAAGGTGGGTCTGGCGCCTATACAATTAATCTAGAGAACTTCAGTAAGCGACTGAAGGTATTCTATGACCATTGGAAGGAGCACAAGTCTGATCTTTGGAGTTCGTCTGATGCTATTGCCATTGCTACCCCACCTCCTTCTGATGATCTTCGTTATTTGAAATCATCTGCCCTGGATATTTGGCTACTTGGATATGAATTTCCAGAAACTATAATTGTCTTCATGCACAAGCAAATACATGTTTTATGCAGTCAGAAGAAAGCAAATCTTATTGGGACCCTCAAGAAGGCGGCAAATGAGGCTGTTGGTGCTGACATTGTGTTGCATGTGAAAACCAAGAATGGTGATGGTTCTGACTTGATGGATGACATAGTGCAGGCTGCTCGTAGTCAATCGAAATCAGACAAGCCAGTTGTTGGACACATTGCCAAAGAGGTACCTGAGGGTAAGCTTCTTGAAACATGGACAGAAAAGTTATCCGGATCAGGCCTACGACTTGCAGATGTAACAAACGGCTTCTCTGAGCTTTTTGCTGTGAAGGACACCACAGAGATCACGTGTGTGAAGAAGTCCGCTTACTTAACTTCATCTGTTCTGAAAAATTTTGTGGTTCCTAAGATGGAGAAGGTTATCGATGAGGAGAAGAAAGTCTCACACTCATCGTTGATGGATGACACAGAGAAGGCTATTCTTGATCCGCTCAAGGTTAAGGTGAAATTGAAGCCTGATAATGTTGATATATGCTATCCTCCAGTCTTTCAAAGTGGGGGTAAGTTTGATCTCAAGCCTGGCGCGTCTAGCAACGATGAGTACTTGTATTATGATTCAGCAAGTGTTATCATCTGTGCAATTGGTTCCAAATACAGTAGCTATTGTTCAAATGTTGCTCGGACATATCTTATTGATGCTACCCCTACACAGAGTAAAGCATATGAGGCCCTTCTGAAAGCTCATGAAGCTGCTGTTGAACAAGTGAAACCAGGCAATCAGATGAGTGCAGTTTATCAAGCTGCAGTGGCAGTGATGGAGAGGGATGCTCCTGAACTTCTTCCTAATCTAACAAAGTCAGCTGGAGCTGGAATAGGCCTTGAATTCCGAGAGTCTGGCTTAAATCTGAATGCCAGGAATGATCGTAGGATAAAACAGGGAATGGTTTTTAATGTATCCCTTGGTTTGCATAACGTCCAGGCAGAAACAACTAGTGAGAAGACAAAGCAGTTTTCACTGTTGTTAGCTGATACAGTTTTAGTCAATGAAAGAGGACACGAGATCTTAACAGCACCTTGCTCCAAGGCAGTCAAAGATGTTGCTTATTCGTTCAACGAAGATGATGATGATGCTGCTGAGGTGAAGATAGAGTCAAAGACCATAGATGTGCCAACCAAGGCAACTCTCAGGTCGGACAACCAGGAGATGTCGAAGGAAGAGCTTCGTAGACAGCACCAGGCTGAACTTGCTCGCCAAAAGAATGAAGAGACTGCTAGAAGGCTTGCTGGGGTTGGTTCTGGATCTGGTGAGGGACGTGGTCATGCGAGGGCTTCAAATGAGATTGTTGCATATAAGAATGTTAATGATGTACCATTTGTAAGAGATTTGGTTATCCAAGTAGACCAGAAGAATGAAGCTGTCCTCTTACCTATTTATGGCAGTATGGTTCCTTTCCATGTTTCTACTGTCAAGAGTGTGACCAGCCACCAGGACAACCGCACCTGCACTATCCGCATTTTCTTCAATGTGCCTGGCATGCCATTCTCAAATGATAGCAAGCTGAATTCTCAAGGTGCTATCTATCTGAAAGAAATTACATTCCGCTCAAAAGATACACGGCATAGCAGTGAAGTTGTTCAGCAGATCAAGACGTTGAGGAGGCAAGTTGCTTCAAGGGAGTCAGAGAGAGCTGAAAGGGCAACTCTTGTTACCCAGGAGAAACTTCAGATGGGAAACAACAGAATGAAGATGATGAAACTTTCTGATGTGTGGATACGACCTGCATTTGGTGGTCGTGGGAGGAAGCTCACAGGAAATCTTGAGGCTCATTTAAATGGTTTCAGATATTCTACTTCGAGGTCTGATGAGCGCGTGGACGTCATGTATGGAAATATAAAACACGCCTTTTTCCAGCCTGCAGAGAAAGAAATGATTACTCTCCTTCACTTCCATCTCCACAACCATATCATGGTTGGAAACAAAAAGACAAAGGATGTCCAGTTCTATGTTGAAGTTATGGATGTTGTACAGACTCTTGGGGGCAGTAGAAGATCGGCACTTGATCCAGATGAGATTGAAGAAGAGCAGCGTGAGAGGGATAGGAAGAATAGAATAAACATGGATTTCCAGAACTTTGTGAACAAGGTTAATGACCACTGGTCACAACCACAGTTCAAGGGGCTTGACCTGGAATTTGATGTCCCACTCAGAGAGCTTGGGTTCCATGGTGTCCCGTATAAAGCTTCCGCTTTCATCATTCCAACTTCTACATGTTTGGTTGAGCTGATTGAGACTCCCTTCCTTGTGGTGAGCCTGAGCGAGATAGAGATTGTTAACCTGGAGAGGGTGGGCTTTGGAACGAAGAACTTTGACATGGCTATCGTGTTCAAGGACTTCAAGAAGGATGTGCTCCGCATTGATTCCATCCCTTCAGCATCGCTTGACGCGATAAAGGAATGGCTGGACACAACTGACCTTAAGTACTACGAGAGCAGGCTGAATCTGAACTGGCGTCCTATCCTGAAAACTATAATTGATGATCCTCAGAAGTTCATTGACGATGGCGGCTGGGAGTTCCTGAACATGGAGGCGAGCGACTCAGAAACTGAGGACACAGAGGAGTCAGACCAAGGCTATGCACCGTCCGACGCTGAGCCTGAGTCCGAGTCAGAAGATGACGACTCTGACAGCGAGTCCTTGGTGGAATCTGATGATGATGATGATGAGTCAGATGAGAACTCAGAGGAGGAGAAGGGCAAGACCTGGGAGGAGCTGGAGCGCGAGGCAAGCAATGCAGACCGTGAGAACGGTGCAGAGTCAGACAGCGAGGAGGAGAGGAGGCGACGCAAGGTGAAGACCTTCAGCAAGTCACGTGCGCCCGAGCGCAGAAGCTTCAAGGGAGCGCCACCCTCCAAGAAGCCAAAGTTCAGGTGAATGCTGCTTCAGCAAGTTGCGTGTGCCAGAGCACAGCATCTTCAAGGGAGTGCCGCCTCCAAGAAGGCAGTTCAGGTTAGTGGTACCTGCCGGTTGCTGTGGCGCCGTGGCTGCTTCCTGAACCTCCGTTCCTGGAGTAGACATGTCTGTGGGAGTGTCATTTGTTATATCTAGATTATCTTGGTATTATCTGCAGTAGCTTAGTCTATTTAGGTGAAATGTGACAGCTGAACTTTGGTGGATGAAATTAGTGTTGAACTTGCATCATTGGGGAAAGGAAATCTAAGTTGATTGATTTGTTAATATCCTCAGTGATGTAATATTTTCCTGGTTAGGTGGACCTACGGGCTGTGTAATTTTTATTTATATATGGCAACAAGGAAATGTTTGTTGCATGTGGGCATTGGGATAGGATAAAAGTTTACTTTCCCTGCCTTTTTTTTCTGGTTGCCTGCCCTTTTCTTTTCTGTTTTCTGTGTTGCATCAACTGCATCAATCTGTTTGCCTATGAAGTTCAGTGTCCAGTTTGGTTTCTGGAATATTATGGTGATTGCATTTGACTAGGATGTCAAGCGCACTCCGGTCCGTGCGCAGGGAGAGGGCATGGTGAGTGGAACTTCTTTAACTTGGAATGGAGTACTCATTACTTAATAATATAACCATGCAGAATGAATCTGAATTCCATTCAATCTAATAAAGATGAATTTTTGTGAATATAAATCTATCGTTGTGGAAGGACAGGAACCATACCAACTTAAATATCTAAGTATCCTTTGATTTGATTAGATCTGAATTTCTGATCTGTTTCTACTTAAAGAATAGTCCTGCAAGTTTTGCTTAAGCTATGTCAGTCTCTTTTGCTGGTTTATTAGTCATGGCACTTCCTCTCATTTCCATTTTTCTGCATGTGCTGTCAATAATGTTTGAACTTCATGGATCTCTCAGTTTTTCATCTTTCTGACCCTTCAATGTTGCAAAATGCTTCCTTGACATGATTATCAGTATCAGCCAGTATTGTTCTGGAGAAAGTAAGTACAGAGCTCGAATCTCATGGTTTTCGCTGCTTTAAAGTTGAGGTTAGTGGGCGAGGTCTCCGAGTATTCCTATTTCCTAGGATAACACAACATTGAAGGGTTGGTGATGGTGTCTTCCGAGTACGTGGTTGCCAGCATCAACAAGAAAGCTGAAATCGTATCAAAGATTCAAAGTGCTCATTTTCTCTCATTTCTTTTGAAGCATGTGCATGCTGTTTCACTGAATGGACCATCACTGTTTAGTTCTGGCACTACGTTGTCTTTTGCACCTCTGAGGTTAGTTCATTGTCAGATTAGTCTCTGTTTTTCGGATATTTCTGAACATCATTGAACCATCTGATAGACATTTCTGAACATACCAACATATATACATGTTTGCAATGTGCTACAACTGCTGAAATAATGAATGCATCATTGAACCATCTGATAGACATTTCTGAACATCACTACATACCAACATATACATGTCTGCATCGGTTCAGATTCCCGATTTCAGTCTATAATTAATCTACTCCTATTGACATTAGATTTCTAATCATTTATATTTGTTTATTACTTGGTTTAGTGCAGCATATGGTGGACGCATGCCTATTTGAGTATCTTTATTCATATATTTGTGTTATATAAACAAGTAGTATGATGCTAACCCTCTCTCAATTTTGCCCCTCTCAATGATGCTAAACAAGCAGACACTCATAAATAACGAGACGGGCCGGGGCTGGGAAAATGACAGCAAGAGTGCATGCACGGCAGGTAAGGACACGCCGCCGGAAGACGCAGACGGCACAAACAGCCATTCTCCCGCGTCAAGTGGGACTACCGACTGAGACGAGACCGGCCTTGGTATTTTCCCCTAAGCTTAGCTTGCTCACCGTCGCTCATGTGCCAAAGCCGGCAACGGCAACTGACACCAAACGCACCCGCCTGGTGTCTTCCCCGCGGCGGGCAACACGTAACGAAACGTCTCGGCGTATCGGCGTCGCGACTCGCCACACCGTCGAGCGCGGAGCCGCGGACACCGTACCGCCAGCCACACGGCAGGCACGTTCAGTTCAGTCGGTCACCCACCGGCAGGCTGCAGGCATTCGCAGCAAAAAGCCCTGTCGCGGGGGGCTTCAGGCTTGGGTCACCCCGTGCCATCAAGTGAAGGCGTGCGTGAACCGCGCGCACCGGAGGAAAAGGCTTTGGCTTTTCCTTGTCAACACCCGTGTTTGTCGCCTCGCCTGCCTTTGCCTCCTGCTCCTCCTCCTCTCGCGGCGGTCTCGGCGAGTCGCCATCATCGCCCCGCCCACCCTAGCCGCCCGATCCCGACGCGACCGCCCAAACTGCGACAGCGAAAGCGGAAACGAGCTCGAATCCCACGAATTTCGGCCGGCCGGTCCCGTCCATCATTTTTGTATCCTCGACGCGACACTGGGGCACGGCACGCCACGGCTGGGACACACACCCACGTACGCACGCTTATCGGCATTCGGCCACAAAAGGCCACGGCGACCGCTGCCGGAGCCTGCCGTGCCGCACAACCACGCAACGATCCGAGCGCGCGTGCCCGTCCCTGGCCCAGAATATCCCAACCCCGTCCGTCCGTCCGTCAGTCCGTCGCGCCGCCTCGTCCGTTCTGAACCGGCCGCGCGCGCGCGGGGTATCGCGGCGTCGTGGGGGGCATCGGATCTCCGAGTCCGGTCCGGGGTCCCGGGAGAGATCGAACCCGGGGGTGCGAGCGCAATGGTGGAGTTTGGGAGCCGGGTGCGCGGGTTCCTGCGGAACAGGTGGCTGGTGTTCGTGGCGGCGATGTGGATGCAGTCCTGCGCCGGCGTCGGATACCTCTTCGGCAGCCTCTCGCCCGTGATCAAGGCCTCGCTCGGGTACAACCAGCGCCAGGTGGCCGGGCTCGGCGTCGCCAAGGACCTCGGCGACAGCGTCGGCTTCCTCGCCGGTACGCTCTGCGCTGTGCTCCCGCTCTGGGCCGCGCTCCTCGTCGGCGCCGCGCAGAATCTCGTCGGGTACGGATGGGTCTGGCTCGCCGTCACGCGCCGCGTCCCCGTGCCCCCGCTCTGGGCGGTGAGATCCCCCCACACCACGCCTCTTCGTTTTCTCATCACTGCATTACCTTCACCGCTTCCCTGTTACTTACTGCACGTTCGATGCTTCCGTTCCATTCTTTTTATTTTTCCGTTGCCCTGCGGCTTCATTGGTTGGTTGCATGTCGCGATCGCCTGTGCTCGCACTACCAACGCTTAAACTTCCTTGCATTTTTTTTTGTGGGTGGATTTTCCTTACATTATCTTGCTCATGACTGTTGTTGATTGAATCGTGCACGCAGCTTCTGTGGAATATGCCATGCTGGAAATTTTGGGCATTCCGAATGGCAGTCGTCGTTGAAATTCCCAGCTTTCGGTTTCGTATCGTAGCAGTGTCATACCGTGACATACAGTTTCTGCAGATTTTGCTGCGGTTGAAGTTTCAGTGGTCGGGGTCATTCCCGTGTCAAATATTCTTGCTCACATGGTTTCAAAACATGGTGTTTCTAGCGTCCAAATCATTTCTAACCATGCAAAAGAAAGACTGCATGCCCTCGTGCCTCGGGGGGTGCAGAGTAGCATTTGGACTCCTTTACTTAGAAAAGGACAGCAGCTGTTTCCTTTGGTTTTAGGATACCGCTGAAGCTGAACTTCGACGTTTACTGTTATGTGTGCCATTAACGCACAAGTCTATAGTTATTGTGGCATTGGATACTCTTATAATGCTCAACTTCTCGAAGTTGCATTGGACAACTTGACATAGGATAGGACCTACTGAATAAGTGAATATGGTCAATTGTTTTCTGAGGTGTGCTTCTCTTGTCAATGTGGTCGCTTTCCTGCTTTCCATGTGCCTCTAGCTGTACCTTATTTAGTTATTTTATATCTAAATTTTCCTGTAGATGCTATGACGTCAGGGTAAATCATACAGTGATTTAAGTGCGGTATCTTATTCTGCTCCGTTAATTTGCAATCTAGAACGTACATTAGCCCTGATCACTCTCTTTACTTTATACTATCAGATATAGTTGCAGGAGGTCACTTGATTTGTTTAAGGGGTAGAAAAAGTTCAATGACATCACAGGATTATTTAAGAAGGTATTAGAGATGTATAGTTATCTTATCTCTTTCTACAGAAAGAATGGCATTCCTTAGAGCTCCAAAAGGTGTTCTGGACATCTGGTTCACTTCATGTTGCCAATATAACTTGCGCTATTGAAGTACCTAAGATCAAGATAAGGTTCGAGAAAAAAAATTGGTTCAAGGTCAGGAACTGAGATTGGTCATGCCAAAATCTCCTTATATTTCAAACAAGGCTACAGCCCTTCCGTAAAAGCACCGATTTAGTTTATATTATTTCAAGCGTCATTATTGTCCATACCACATGGATAGAGAGTTCATATTATTTTACATTTTTATTTAAGAAACCGAAGTATTTCTTTTCTTAGATTAGATATGTTGACAAGTAGAAGCTAGTGACTAATTCTATTTATAACATAACATTAACACCTCTAGTTGATTCCCAGCTGTAAAGAAACGTTGCACTCTTATTTGTCCTTGAGAAGAAAAGATAACATATGGTTTGATTAGTTTCGGTCATTTCTGCTCTTATATAACCTTAATCTAAAATTATGAAAGTTTGCTTCTCACTTTGTTTTTGGTTCATGCTCTCAAGAAAGATCCTGAGAGTTCTAATTAGAAACAACTTCTTTCTACTGTATAAATAAGCGATAACATGTCACCTTTTGATGAGTCTGCATCCCTGTCGTTGCCTCTCTGATATTTGCCATTTCCTTTATGTATTTCACAATACACCTTGAATATGGATTTTACTGGTAAGCCAAATATGGCTACATGGAGTTGCCTAAATTTGTTCAAATAAATCAGTGAAAAGTTAATGTCTAGACTGCAAACAATGTGTCACTAGCATCAAGCATGCACGTGCAACTCATCTGCATAATTAGTGAGTAGAAAACTGATGGCTAGTCTATTTGCCATTGGTTTTCCAGGTTGGTGTCTAATCTAACAGTACATTACCTTGTGGCTGGCTCTCATGGCTTTGAGTCTCACTGACTGAATGTTAGGTGGATCTACTATTAATTTTCAGGGATTTTTCTGTTGTCTCTCACAAATCACAAGACAAACATAAGGGGAAAAAAGCAATATATGAAACCAAGTGTGCTTTTACTTGACGCTATGCTGTATTAACATAATACCCAACTGCTACGGTACATTCTGGTGCAGGATCCCAAGTTCCTATTCAACTTTTGGCCTCCAAAACTGGGCCTTTTGCTAATCGCCACATGGGCAAAATGAAATTGTTATTGGCTTTTTATATTTCTTGACTTGAATTGCATTTATGTGGGTTGTCATACTAAGAGTTTATCATCCTTCCCCAGATGTGCATTCTAATCTTCATCGGTAACAATGGTGAGACGTACTTCAACACTGCTGCACTTGTCTCATGTGTTCAGAACTTCCCCAAGAGCCGTGGACCAATTGTTGGTATCCTCAAAGGATTCGCTGGATTAAGTGGTGCAATTCTAACACAGATTTATGCAATTGTACACTATCCTGATGATGCTGCACTGATCTTCATGGTTGCAGTTGGCCCAACAATGGTTGTTATAGCTTTAATGTTCATTGTAAGACCTGTTGGAGGCCACAGACAAGTGCGTCCTTCTGATGGCACAAGTTTCACATTTGTATACAGTGTC
The DNA here is from genome assembly GCA_022036555.1 of Microstegium vimineum. Taxonomy (NCBI): domain Eukaryota; kingdom Viridiplantae; phylum Streptophyta; class Magnoliopsida; order Poales; family Poaceae; genus Microstegium; species Microstegium vimineum. Next base: position 43,880,480 of record CM039135.1, read on the forward strand.
TGCTTGCTCTTGGCCGCTTATCTTATGGGTGTCATGTTATTGGAAGACCTTGTCGACTTAAGCCAGTCAGTGACTGTCTTGTTGACCATTGTTCTAATAATTTTTTTATTAGTTCCAATAGTCATCCCAATTCTACTCAGTTTCTTTTCGGATGATGATGAGACTTTGTATGCACTATTGTTGCCATCACCTCGGAAAGAAGAAGCAAGTGCATCAACATCTTCTGAGGAGCAACAGGAGGTTATACTCAGCGAGGTGGAGGATGAAAAGCCAAAGGACGTTGACTTACTTCCAGCCTCAGAGAGGCAAAGAAGGATAGCAGAATTGCAGACAAGGTTATTTCAGGCAGCTGCTGTTGGTGCTGTCAGGGTTAAGAGAAGGAAAGGTCCACGGAGAGGAGAGGATTTCACACTGATGCAAGCTCTCATCAAGGCAGATTTCTGGCTTCTATTTTTCTCCCTTCTGCTGGGCTCTGGATCTGGTCTCACTGTGATTGATAATCTTGGGCAAATGAGCCAGTCATTGGGTTACGAGGAAACCCACATTTTTGTGTCAATGATTAGCATCTGGAACTTTCTTGGACGTATTGGTGGAGGGTACTTCTCAGAGATTATTGTCAAGTAAGATTGTTATGCTTCTTTGCTTGAATAAGATGTACTCCCTCCATTCTAAATTATAAAATGTTTTGACTTTTCTACATACATTGCTTTTACTATGTATCTAGACATAGTGTACATCTAAGTGCAGAAAAAAATCTATGCATCTTGAAAAGCCAAAGTGTCTTATAATTTGGGATGGAGGAAGTACTTCACATGCCATGTTATAAATATTTGGTTTTCAAAATGCTTTTTGGCAGCATAGTCACCTTCCATGTTGACCTAAGTTTTTACTCCATCGCGTTCCAAAATGTAGGGTGATTTATTTTTTTCCTAAGTCAAACTTCTCTAAATTTGATAAACTTCATAGAAAAATGCATCACCATCTATAACATCAAGTTAGTTTCACTAAAATCCATCATAAAACATTTCTTGATAGGTACCGCAACCCCTCTGTTCTCTTAGGTGAGTCTGTGGTTGCTTGTAAGGGAATGGTTTCTCTCTAATACAAAGATACACAGCTGTTGTCAAAAAAAAAAAGGATACACAGCTAAAAAATGTCTTGTTAGTACTTTTATTTAGTACTGTAGATGTTAATTTTCTTTTATAAACATTGTCAAATTTAGAGGTTTGACTTAGGATAAAACTAAAACACCTTCATTTTGGAACAGAGAGTGTACCAAATTATACCTAGTCTTTGTTGCTGCCATAATGTTGTTGAAAAATAAATTTCTTGCCTTGATATAAATTTTTGGATACTAGGAGAACTGATTATGAAGGTTGACAAATTTGGTACACCAACCTGACAAAAGCAAAGTAGAGAAGAGAAAACTGAAACATAGATATTAATTACTGTTGCTAAGACAGAACAGAAGTAACTATTGAAAAACTTACTAAATAGACTAAAACATAAATATTAAGTGCTCTGGATCTACAAACAGAACAGAACAAAAGTAACATGTGACCTATAAACTCTTAATTCCGAAATTTACGGTGTTTCTTATTCACGTCAACTCTTTTCTTCTCTGACCGTTTTGCATTCTTTCACCTGTTTTCAGAGATTATGCATATCCAAGGGCAATTGCATTAGCATTAGCAATAGCTCAAGTCCTGATGGCGATCGGGCACTTCAACTTTGCAATGGCTTGGCCTGGGACAATGTACATTGGCACGCTGCTTGTTGGAGTAGGCTACGGTGCCCACTGGGCCATCGTGCCAGCCGCAGCCTCTGAACTGTTTGGGGTGAAAAATTTCGGAGCACTGTACAATTTCCTCACGGTCGCAAATCCAGCAGGCTCCCTGGTATTCTCAGGGGTTATAGCCAGTGGCATCTATGACGCTGAAGCAGCAAAGCAGGCTCAGCAACGCCACAACTCTACATTGGTGGCAATGAGTGGCAGAGTGGTTAACATAGTCTCTGAAGTCGCTCCGTCATTGAAGTGTGAGGGCGCCATCTGTTTCTTTTCTCTATCCCTGATCATGTCCGGGTTCTGCATCATTGCTTTTGCCTTGAGCTTGATCCTGGTCCATCGGACAAAGATTGTGTATACAAGCCTATATGGGAAGCCGCGTACTTGAAAGATCAACCTTCAAGAGCTAGAGGGTGTGATATAGCTCCAGAGTTGTCAAAACATACTTCCAATTTTGAATTTAGTCTATGGTACCCCCATACCTGTACAGGTATAGTATAGTGTTGGTTTTCCCTTGTGCACAAGTTCTTTGAGGAGAGTACAACAGGAGTTTTGCCTTCCATATACTAGAAGGTTAATCTCTGAAGCAGCATTTCAAGTTTGTGGCTGCAGATGGGAGGTTCATTATAGAAGTATATGAAAGTAGAAAGTTCGTGGTGGAAATGCTGTCCTTTGCTCAAATTTTGCTGCATCTAGTTGGGAATATTTGTATACACATGTAATAAGCTGGATACGATTCGACGTAGTATGTCAGAGTGGAGAACATATTCTTTTATAATTTGTTGGGACTTGAATTCAGCGTATAATAAACATATCTGGAATCAGGAATATCGAATGGACGAATCGTGCATTGCGGTATATTTGATGATGAGCGCGAGAGAGAGTAATCAAATTCAAGTTTGCACTATGGACCGGTCTAATCATTCTGGTTTTATAGCGTAAATTAGCAATCGAATTGAATCCTAAAATTTATGGTGTTTTTGGTCTGTCTCAGAAACTTGTGATCTTGGCCTGTACTATGAAGTAACACTTGCGTATTTGTATTTCTCACAAAGAAAACACTTGAATTTGTCAACTAGCATGTTTGCTCGCTGCTCACTGATTCGTTTCGGTAAGCAGTTTAGTGCCCCGCCTTGCAATAATCTTGGCCATAAGATCGCGGTCGCGGGCGACCAAGTCACCAAAATGATGAACCGAGGTGGAGAAAATTCAAAGCACGGAGACAAAGATTTGAGCAAGTTCGTTAATTTAAGCATTTAGTTATGGTGTAAGGGTAACAGAACATCAGCCTGAATTCAAAGTGTAAACATGTTCTTGTACTGCAGATTTTGAATTCCATATTATTTTCTCTGTATATACTACATAATAAATAAATTATAAATAATCCGGTAATCCTACCCGTATGTCGACCCGGACCATAAATTGGGGGCCCTATATTGGGAAATAGATCGCCGCCGCCTCTTCGAATCGAATCCCCACCCCTTTCCTTCCGCCGCAACTTGCTGCCACCGCTGCGCGTGCTCCAACCGCCGGATCCCCGCCGATGGGCTCCACGTGCCTGTCGTGCGGCGAGGGCGCGGTGGTGGCGGATCCGGACTCGGGCACGCTCGTCTGCACCTCCTGCGGCGTCATCCACGACGCCGGCGGCGCGGAGTTCGTCCACCAGTCCACCTTCAACGACTCGGGGGGCCTCGATCTCCGCGTCTCCTCCCTCGTCCGCAACAACTCCGACTCCGCCTACCGCGACCAGAAGCTCGCCTTCGCCTCCGCGGGCATCACCTCCATCGCCACCCGCCTCGGCCTGTCGCCGGCCCGCGCCGAGGAGGCGCTCCGCATGGCCAAGTCCGCCACCAACGGCGAGCTCGCCACCTCGGGCAGCGCCTTCCTCCCCGCCCTCGCCGCCGCCTGCACCCTGCTCGTCGCGCGGTCGCACCGCCTCCCGCTCTCCCTCGCTGAGGCCGCGCAGTCCGCCTACTGCTCCGCGCCCGCCCTCGCCGACCTGGTCTCCCGCGTTGCCTCCCAGTTATCCCTCCCGCCCCTCCCCTGCTTCGACTACGTCGCCGCGCTGGACCGCGCCGTGCACCTCTCGCCCTCGCTCAGCGCCGCCGGTGCCCACAAGACGGACGCGATTCTCGCCCAGGCCCGGTTCCTCTTCCGCTGCGCCTCCAAGTGGTCGCTCACCACCGGCCGGTTCCCACTCCCCCTCGTCGCGGCGTTGCTCGCCTTCTCTGCGGAGGTGAACGGGGTCACTTCTCTCTCCTTGGAGGACATTGCCCGGGACATCTCGGCGGGATTGAGGACCAGCCTCTGCCGATACAAGGAGCTCGTTGACGCGCTGGTGCATGTCGCGCGCCACCTGCTTCCCTGGGGCGCCGATGTCAATGCCAAGAACCTGCTCCTCAATGCTCCGCTCCTGCTCCGGCTCATGGAGATGCGTTCACAGTCCGACCCTTCTGAACAGTTTCTTGAGAGCTTCGCTCCGAACATTGCTGCCATTGTGCAGGCCTACTCTAAAGTTGATGACGACGAGTCCAAATACCTTCAGATTACTCCTGTCAGTGCTGATGAATTCGATTTCGATAATCTTGAGCCAGAGAAAGAATTTGAAAACCAGAATATCTCAGAGAAGGGCCTATCAGATGCTTACCAAAATGTCCTAAATAGGCTTGCCCAGCTACAGAAACTTGGGAAGGTTGGTAAAGGTGCTGACAGGAGGAAGCAATTGAAAGGAGGACTGGAGCTGGAGCCATGTATGGACCCAATGAATGTTGGTTGGAAAAAGGACATGCTGCTTGAGGATGTGGTGGATATTGACATTGGCTATGATGCACCTCCACCATCGTTTACTGCTGGTTTGGAGTTGCAGAAGGAGAGGAGAGCACGTATTGAAGCTGCCAAGCAGCGAATTGATGCGATTAGGAAGGCTACTGCTGCTCCAGCTGCACAAGGAAATAATTCAGAATCAGAAGATGCAGTCAGAAACAAATATGTCTCTCCCCCGCAAAAACTGACCAGGAAGAATCGAGGGGGAAAGAAGATGGATGATATAGATCATACCCTTCTCAGCGACAATATGGCAGATAGTTCAGGTGCCAGGAGAAAGAGACGAAGAAGAGGTTCCTGTGACGGTATTGATTGGGAAGATTGCATTATTGAGCTCCTGCTACTGCATGGTGCAAATGAAGCTGAGATCGAACAAGGCCAGTACAGAAGACTGTTGGAGTTGCATGTATTCAGTGCAGTAAGTGGGGGGGAATTGAGTAATGGCAGTGCCGTGTCTCAAGTCTTCAGTATATGATCCCAATCATTCTGAATGAACATAGCCTCATACTGTTCTAAATTTTTGCATTCTTTTAGTGATATAGAAAGCTCATGCTGATTGCTGAGTGCAATTTTTTAAGTTATTATGATGGAGAATAGATAATGATAGCATGCAGAATATTCTTTTTGTGCTGCCCTACTAATGAAGGCAAAAATCGAAGTTAGGAATGATACAGACAATTCTATGTGCTTATTTAATTGGAGTTGTAATTATTTTGTACATTGCTAAACATCTCATGAACGACATGCATTTATAGACTCACATTCAAAATATTTTGTTCTACTAATAAGAGTATCACAGCTGAACCCACTGAGTGAAAAGTAAGTTCGTGCAGTGCACATTTCTGAAGAGGCTTGTGTTCAAATGCCATGTTAATTGAAAGTAGTTTATGACGTGCCTTTTATATTGGAGATGATTGGTGAGGATTTGAGTTTCTCTTGAACAATGCTATTCGTGCGACCTTAGTCCGACCCATCTCATCCACCCAATCACAGTGCTCATGAATCACCCACAAGGGCCCACTCAAGAAGCAAGTCTATAGAAATCGTACCTAGGTTGGGCTTATTGTCATTTCAATTTCTCTTCTTGTCTGTTACCTTCTCCTGTATCCTACATTCATACTGTACAAACAGATCTTTCTCCAGATTTGGATAATTGTAGATATAATGCACATGGTCAGTCAGGTATGAGCTTAGTGTTCAGTGTTTTCCTCTACAATGTAGAAGTTCCTGAGATGTTTTGTTTGTCCTGATTTTTTTTGGTGTGATGAAAGACTGAAACTCATGTATTTTTGTGGGCTTTCAAGGAACTCCTGTGAATGAATAAGTTGGGGATTCTTTCCCTCCCAGTGAGTTATGAAGAGGTATTCTATTTGTGTTTTTGCTTTTTGGTGTAGTTATTTTCCCTGCACTGCATATGACCTTGGTGGTTTTAAAAGGATGCTATTATACATTTATTCTGTTTTGCTACTAGTAAGAGTGAAAACATATGACATCATTTTACCTTAAAAATATTCATTAGTTGTCAGTTAAAGTTAATTTGATAAATCTATATCCAGCATTATGTTCGAAAAAGGTAAATCAGTTTGGGAGAAGAGAACCAGTGAAGGGAAGAGATTCATTAGTGAAGTACTGTCCACTTAAAAGTAATGCTTAGTGCACGGCGTACCTGATATTTTGGGATAAGTTGTGCACGCGCCTGCAGAAATAATGATGACTGGTTAATTGATGATTCAGTTGTTTCTTCAGGCTCTTGGAGAATCAGTTCCGCTGGGTGCAGTTTATAATCGCACATGAAGGTTACTATACCTTGACAGCGTGGAATCATCAGTCAAGAAGCGAAGGCAGCAGCTACTTAAGATGGTGAGCAATCTCAGTAAACTATGTGCAGTAAGTCAGCTGGATAAATAAATATACTCTATAATCTATACTCATGAGCTTCTCTCAAGTCAGTAGTTAGTTAAATTTTTCAAAGGCTTGTTCATTTTTAATGCTGGACTTTGTACCTCAGCCTTCATCATATGGTTTACTCTGATAAACATGCTCTGATATCTTCTTTTCTTCTCTTTATATGCCAAAGTTCTTCAAATTGGGCAATCAATTAATCAACATCCACTTTTCTTTTTGAATTGCACTTTTATTGACCTCCTTATTATGCAGATGATCATTATTTTCAGAAGAAAATAAAAATAAAAATAAAAACAAATCATGTAACAGCATTGCACTTATACAAAACCGAACCCGAGCCAAAATATCTTTTTGTTCATTAGCCGTCAGATTAATATTTCTCAATTTAAAATCCTCAAGTTGTTCATGGTATTACACTCTTCAGTCTGTACAAAGATGCACCAAAAAAATCACTAGGCACAAAAAAAATTAAAAAAGAAAAGAAAAGGAAGAAAACAAAGAAAGAAAGAACACCTTCTTCAAACTTTGGCAACTGTATGAAAAAAAACTCAGTATACGCATCTTGATCAACTCCAAACAGCATTGAGATAATCTGAATTACAAACACTGCTGCATATGCAGGCCCTCTAATAATGGTTGAATGCAGTGCAGTCTCTTCTGATCTCTCCATCCTTCCCTGTCTTCACCCCTAACCCCCCCAGCTTGAGCATGGCGGCAATGAAGGCTTTGAAGAACGCCTGCTCGTCGCCTGCGAACTTGTCGACGATGGGCCTGGTCGTCTCGTCGGAGTAGAGCACCTGGTCGGAGGTGAAGAGCCCCAGCCCGTATTTCAGGTTAGTGTAGTAGGTGTTGTCGAATTTGATGGGGCTGAAAGGGTCCATGTTGACGGCGATGGTGGGGCCGACGCGTTCAGGGCACGCCTTTTTGAGCTGATACGCGTAGTCAGAGTTGAGCGATGGGTCCGTGCTGTTGCTGCCGCCGTATCTGTAGAGCCTGTTGGTGAAGCGGGAGCAGTGCGAGAAGCCGACGGTGTGACCGCCGGAGAGGGCGACCATGTCCTCCTTGGTGAAATTGTTCCTCTGGAACACCGGCATGAGCTCCTTGACGTGCATATCTGGGTCCGGCAGCTTCCCCTTGACGTCGCTGGCCCTGGATACGAGGGCGTCGAGCCGGCCGAGCTCTACGCGCCAGTAGGGGCCATCCGCCAGGTTGACGACGTCTCTGGCGGCGAGCGCGATAATGTCGGCGCAGGAGACCACCCCGGGGCACTTCTTCTCGACGGCGGCCTTGGCCCGGTTGATGGTGTCGAAGCCGTCGCCGGCGAGCGACTTGTTGTCCGACGCGTCCTTCTCGGCGTCGTTTTTGTTGGACGCGATCAGGACGGCGGCGTCGCAACCCTGTGTGATTAAGGTGAGGAACGGCAGGGTAAGTCATCAAATTATTATTTACTTGTTTTTTTCTTATTTTTATTACTTATTTATTAGGAGAAAATTACTGTACTAGAAATGTAATGTAACTGCGACAATAAACGAATCCATAGAGCATACTCTATTCGGCAATTGAAATTGTGTTCTGAAACATTGGTGACCGGAAAATGTGTTTTTTTGCTCATATAATAAAGAAATGTTTATAAAAGATTGAATTTGAATCTGAAAACACGCCTGGTTATTATTGGTAAACGTGGAGTCCTACTCCTATACAAATATACAACTGGCGCTCGACGTGAACTCACGCGGCACCCGATGTTATTAGGTCAACCCAGCAAAGAAAAGAAAAGGTGGAGGGAAAAACAGACTTGGAATGAGATGCCAGCTGCTTGCTTGCCAGGATGCCTCATGTTGTTGGCAACATGCGTGCATGGAACAGCAGTTAGGATTCTTTAGTCTGAGCATATCCTTCCAAAAAAACCGAAACCAAACCAGGTGCGAGTGAGTTGGTGAAAGATGATCGAAATCGTTTTCCAAAGCTTCCCAAAATGAAGAGTTTTGCAAGGAATTTTCAAAAACAGATGAGCTGGCCGTCCTCATTTTCGGCAGGTCAGTCCACGACGCGCTCGGGATTCGGGGGGGTGTGAGTGATTTTCTGACGAGACGCCTCCGACACGGCTGGCATTTTGATAATCCGGAGGGGGGCGGGCGGATGAAAAGCCGCGTCGTCACATGCGCAACCGACGACCACGCGGGGCACTCGAGCTGTCTGACTGCTACCAGTGGCCCGTACGGTGGCTTTTAGCCAAAGCGAATCCGGTTGTTTTGTATTGGCAACGTCTCAAGGCACCCTATTTCTTTTTTCCTTTTTCTCTTTCTTTTCATCACGATTCAGAAGAGCAGCAAGCTGTCGCACAAGGGCAGCTGGGCTTGCAATGGATGCGCCAATGAAGGACCAAGAACTGGGGAGCACGATGATGCGCACGCAGTGCACTGGTGAGGAGTAGACTAGTAGAGACGACTGGACTCTAGAGAGGCAGACGACGGGCAGACAACCCCATGTTATCTGACTGGAAAAGCAGCGCGCAACTTGCAACTTTGTGGTTCCAAAGACGCCTTCTTCTTGGACTGAACAGAGGAAAGGAGATGACAACAAAGAATGATTCTGAATTGATTCCTCCACGACACAGCAAGTTGAGAGAGAGAGTGGGAGAACTAAACTCTGCTGTTTGCTGTTAGCATTAGCACGCACGAATCACAGCTCAGCTCTACTGAGAACCAGACCAGCACCCAAGAAGGAAGGGCAAAAAAAAAAGCAGATTAAAAAAAAACAAATGCAGTACTAGAGATCAGTAAGTTGAGCACCATGTGCAGTCCCACCCTAGACGCCATGGATTGTGCGTCTCAGAGCAGGGGATGGGGATTGTTTGTTGGGGAGCACGCGTGAATGATTGATGAGTGAACCATGGAGGATGAGTGTGGTGAAAGCAAAGGAGGAGGATTTGGGGGGAGGCAAGGCGTGCGCCGTGTGCTGCTGCTGCTGCTGCTACTACTACTACTCACCCCGACCATGCAGTCGTGGAAGACGAGGCGGAGCGTGGCGGGGATGGTGACCACCGTCTGGTTCGTCTTCCTCGCCACCTCGTACCGCACGATGGACTCCAAGTCCGGGCAGCTGTGCTTGTAGTAGTCCGGAGACAGCGCGGCCGCTAGCGCCACGCGGGGCGACAACGACGGCAATGCGGCCACCGTCAAGAACGCCGCCGCCAGCGCCAGCAAGGACGACACGCCGCCTCTTCGTCGCTTATTCTCCATGGCTGGCTGGCTGGTCGGCCGGGCGGCCCGCCTTGGCTGTCGCGGCCTGGCTGGGTGCGGTGGATTGGTGTAGTGGAGGCCGGCTTGCTGGAAGTGGTGGCGGTGGCGGAGCTGAGGAGCGGGGACGATGTGGTGGTGCCGAGCGGGAGCGGGGATGCCGGGGGACGACGGGGGTGAATGGAATGCAAAGCAATGGTTTTTTTTTATAGCAGTGAGGAGCCAATGTCTCGATGAGAGAAATGATTGGCCGTTCCGTTAGGCCTTTTTATAATAATATAAAACTCCTCAGGGTAAATAATAAGTGTTCTATTTTTTTAATAAAAAATGGTTATGTCAGGAGCTCCAAACGTAGTATAATCTCTTCACTGAGCTCTCTTATATAGCCATCCCCATCTACATTTCTTTTTTTTTCCCTTGTAATTAAAGAAAGGCTAGCTATGTAAAAAAGATGAAATGGGGCATCTCATTTTGTGATGTCGGGAAAAAGTGTTTGCTTTAACGGTTTGTGGAGGCCTAAAGTAAGCGCCTCTCGAAACTACGATTAGATCACCCGATCCTTCATGGTTGATTTTTCGTCGATTCTTTAGTTTTAATTAATAGTCTCTATCTCTATCTCCATTAATATCTAAAGCTATATCTATATCTCTAATAATAAAGAGGTATATTTTTCTTCCCTATTTTCTTTGTGTCTAGCTCCTGTAAACACCGGACATAGTACAAAGTCCGATTCTTACACGTATTGAGTTCTGTTGCAATGTATACGGGTATGGAGTCTGATTTCTATGCGTATTAAGTTCCATTACAACATACGGTCTTGGAGTCTGATTTCTACACATACTAAGTTTCATTATAATGCACAGACACATTTGCTAGTATAATTTCAATTAATCGTTTTAAACACATTGAGTACGAAAGAGGTTTTACACTTACAAGTACAAATAACAATTTTGTTTGAGATCCCATGGTTGGTCTGTACATTTGTCTTAGAAACTTCCTTCGAGGCTAGTACGATTTCCCTTGCTCCTCCAAACGGAAATATAATTACTCATTTGTATACGGTGTCAATTTTGCTAGCAATACCTAAGAAGGTACATGTTCTTAAACTAAACATTAAACTATTTTGTATCATGAAAAGCTTAAGTTAGGATAGTTAAGAGCTCCATTAGCATTTTGGTTAATGCTGTGGTTTTGTATAAATTTCTCACCTCTGTCTTCACCTCTGTCTGTCAGTAATGGATCAGCGTTACAGTAGCTCTCTACTAGTAGCTAGTAGTACTACAGTAGTTCTTGGATTGGATCCTGAGGAGGCCGTTCTCGCGGAGGTGTCTATTTCACAGACAGGGCTCCACTTTGAGGTGTCTCAAGTATGTGATGTGATGTAACGGCCTACGCGGGCCGTCTAACCACAGCGATCGATCCAACGGCCTAGCACCGGGGTGTGGCAGAGCATGCATCTCAGCGTCGCAACGCGTCACCCACGCACGCGACGGGGATCGATCAGGAGCCGTTATGTTGTTATGCTGATCGATCGATCCTGTAGTGTTTATCGGTGGTTCGGTCTTCGTGCTGTGATGAGCTAGCAAATCGAGCAGTTATCATCATCATCATCATCATCATCATCATCATCATCATCATCATCATCGTCGTTGCGGCTGCCATGTGGTGCTACCCGAAAGGTCAATCCACCCCATGATCTTAATTAGCGCAAGTCATGATTCTAGCTACGCAGGCACCTAATACTGATCTTCTTGTTTCTACAAGAGAGAGAAAGAGAAGAAGAAAAAAAAGCAGAGAACAGAATTCTACCGATTAACCTAATACTGTACCTTAGCAGATTGCGTAGTAAAGAATTGTACGCGAATTATGGGGGCCAGCACATGGTCGTAGCTCACATGCATGGTCCTATAGCTCACAGACAAGTCAGTCACACACAGCCAGCTGCTGATTCATTTCATTTCATTATCGTCTGATTGAGCGGGCGACCAGAGCAGACTAACTAGCTAGTGGTGGGCACAATCTCGAGGATTAGGGGGGATCAAAGGCGACGATGATGATCCGGGATTACGCTACGGATCGAAAAATGCGTCGCCGGTCGTCGTGATCCAGGCCGGCAGGCCGAGACGTGCGCGCATGCTGCTGCTGCCAGCTCCCCCAGGCCAGCCGTGGACAAAAAGAAAAAAAAAGAAAAGAAACGTCAAGAATGAAATGCAGCGCACGACAGGATCGACATGGGTAAAACCGACGACGACGCCCGCGTCGCGTCGCGCGCACGATGACCCTCGGATCCCCTTCGTTGCCGGCGTCGTCTGGTCTCGTGGTCGTGGCGTGTGCCGGACGCGTCGGCGTCCCGCGCATTGATCGTCGTGCCAGCGTCTCACCAACCCAACCCAGTCTCCAGTCTTCAGGAGCCGTGCCTCCTCGCTCCAGATTTCTGGCGGCCACGTCGGCAGGCAGGCAGCAGGGTGCATAGCAACCAACAGCTAGCCAATTTGTTTTTGGAACAGGAACTCCAGGGCTGCGAGCCTCTGTTCTGTGGGACTCACTCTCTGATGGATCTGATCCAAATCTTGGTCTGGTTACTGATGATGAGTGCGAGTGGTTGCAACTTGCAGTGCACTCACCAATCATGCGCGGGCGCGGCGCAGCAACTGGAGCCAATCAGCCGTAGCTGGATGCAGACACTGACAGTGACAGGGGCAACTACCGGGAGACACATGGGGGTGTTTGGAAAGGTACTACCGGGAGCACAGTGTTTGGAAAGCGCGCCTGACAGTGTAGCTTGAGCATGGAAAGGCGTGTGGCCTGATGAGCAAGCCGATGCAAAAGCAAGAAGCATTCAGATAAAAAATCTGATGATGAGGGGTGAGCAGTGACGAAGAACAGACACAAATCTGAAGAGCAGCAGCACCTGCAAGTATGCCTCGCCTGACGCATCCTCCTTTCATCCTTCCATTCACTTTGCTTTACGTTTCCCGCAGCCCTGCAGGGGACAAGACAAAGCAAAGGCTTCCAGGTGAATGGTGGAATGCATGCCCTCTCGTACGAAGACAGACCAGAGCCCCGCGCCTGTGCAAATCCGACCGTCTTTCGTCACGTACTCCTGCAAAAAAAGAAGAAGAAGAATCATTGATTTGTTTGTTGCAGTGACAGTTTTGTCAGTAACTGCAGGCAGCCGAGCTGAATTTTATTTTATTTTAAAAAAAAGCCGAGCTGAATCCAGCAGGCGTCGGACCTGTTCAGACTTCAGATTGTTGTTGTAGACCAACCAACGAATTCCAATTTTTCATGGAAGTGCCGCAAGGAACAGAATCGTCTCAAAAAAAAAAAAGCAAGCTACAGTCGCACCCTGTTTTATACTAGCTATTTTAAGTCTGAATTCGCAATGGCTATCCAGACAGCGAATAGCAAATATTTCCCTTCCACTCTAAATTGTCTGGATTCCATGATGTAAATACTTTATGCTTCCTTTAATAATATAATTTCAGTAGGGGCTTTCCCCCTCCTGTTTCATCAATCAATCATAAACCAAAAAAAAAAAGTAGGAGACCAACGGTCAACAACTCATCAGCTGTAGATAGCAAATGCCTCCTTTTAAAGGACGGATGGAAATAGCAGGAAAAAAACCCAACTGAATTATTTGACAAGCTTGCCGCACAAGCAGAAACCTTTTATTTGTCATCAGAGCCATCATGAAACACGGTACAGGGAGGGGGGAAAACAGGTCTCAGCTGGATCTATTTTTTTTTAATGTGGGTACAAATACAAAATAGACATGGATGTGAGCAGGTAAAAACTGCCGCTTCTCATTTGAGGAGATCGATCGGATCAGAAGAGTGACGAGACGACCGCAGAGATCACGGCGAGCGCGACGCTGCCAAGGATCCCGGCCTGAAGCTTGAAGCCGCTGCCGGCGGGGCTGTCGCTTGCCGGCCGGGTTGCCGCCGGCTGATGGCGTGAGAGCATCTTCAACGGTTTTGAAAGAAAATGGATTTTGCAGTCTTGTTTTTACAAAAAAGTCTAAAAAACTTCTATCCAACGGTTTGGCAAATAGGCTTTGCATTTTTGTTAACTTAGCAATTTCTTGGGAAGGATTGACATATATGCCTAGCGGATCGCGCTTGACATTTTCCGCGCTCGACCAATTTTGGTAATCGCCGCAACAATTCCTACAATTTTGGTAATTGTCAAGTCAGTTTTGTCAAACCGTTGGAGATTGACTCTTTTTATCTTTGTCATATTTATTTGGGACTTGACAAATTCTCAAATTTGTCAAATAAAATATGCAAAACCGTTGGAGATGCTCTGACTGCACGAAAACAGTGACGACGGTTGCTAGTAATAAGTTGAGTGCAATCCCAGATCATCGTCGTCGCCTTGATCATTAGCAGAAGTATTAGATCGAACGTCTCGTTGAGCTCAGCATCTCCGAGGTGACCGTACCGTCCAGGTTAAGTTTTCGATCGGTCGACGAACAGCTCGTGCAGTCCGTGTATATATATTATGCATCTGGGTGCATTTTCTATAGAGAATGCACCCAGACCCACCTGTATATGACCCGTCCCCGCGCCTCCACCCTCTCGCCTCCCATCTTCTCTGTCTCCCGAATCCAGACAGTCATCCCCCTCCTCTACACTCGCTACCCTCCGCCGTTTTGCAGTTTTGCGTCGGAGAGAAAACCGCCGCGAGCGCGTCGGCGACAAGCACCCTACTCCGCCGCAGCAACCGCCCATCTGTTCTACTTCCCGAGCCCCCGACCGTCATTGCCCCCACACTTGCTCCTTCCGCCCGGGGGTGCGGCACTGCGCCGAAGAGGGGAACCGCCGCGGGCGCGCCGACGACAAGCACCCTTCTCCGCTGCTGCGCAGGTATGCCCATCACATCGTACCCCCCCTGCGCTCATTTGCTCATCGGGGTCGTCGTTTCCGTAGCATATTTCACCCGCTGAGAAAACCCCAATCCCCCATTCCATCCCCATGTACAGGCGCCGCTGCGCCGTCATATCACCGCCATTTTGTCGGCTTTGTTAGATGGTATTAGGTTGGTAGGTTTTTAGTCCCCTCACCCGATCCTGTCGGCTATGGATTAGATGCAGTAGAGCACCGCGGTTTAACGGATATCACGAGATAGGGTTCGAGCATCATTGTGTCGCGCCCCAGTTTATCTCGATGCAAGTGAAACCGCAATCCCCCCTCTGTCCTTGTTTTTCTGTTTTTTAGTGATTAGCTATCATTTTTTATTATGTTGTGTATATCTAGTTTATCATATTACATGCAACTGGTATGAAGTTCTAGTTGCAAATGGCTGATAATCCATCTAAAAATCAGACAGATTGCAATTTTTGAATCTTATGTTTTTTTCTTTTTTTGGTGCAGAATGGGTGTAATAGTTGTTGTATGATAATAGTTGTTGTATGATGATATGTATGTTTGTGTTTTGTATCATGTTGTGTATATCTAGCTTATCATATTGCATGCAACTGGTATGGAGTTCTAGTTGCAAATGACTGATAATCCATCTGAAAATCACACAGATTGCAATTTTCATATCTCATGCTTTTTTTCTTTTTTACTACAGAATGGGGTGTAATAGTTGTTGTATGATGATATGTATGTTTGTGTTTTGTATCATGTTGTGTATATCTAGCTTATCATATTACATGTAACTGGTATGAAGTTCTAGTTGCAAATGGCTGATAATCCATCTGGAAAACCAGACAGATTGCAATTTTCATATCTCATATTTTTTTTTCTTTTTTTTGTTACAGAATGGGTGTAATAGTTGCGGTATGATGATATGTATGTTTGTGTTTTGTAGCATATTGTGTATATCTAGCTTATTATATTCACATGCAACTGGTATGGAGTTCTAGTTGCAAATGACTGATAATCCATCTGGAAAACCAAACATATTGCAATTTTCATATCTCATGTTTTTTTTCTTTTTTTTTGCTGCAGAATGGGTGTAATAGTTGTTGTATGATGATATGTATGTTTGTGTTTTGTATCATGTTGTGTATATTTAGCTTATCATATTACATGCAACTGGTATGGAGTTCTAGTTGCAAATGGCTGATAATCCATCTGAAAATCACACAGATTGCAATTTTCATATCTCATGCTTTTTTTTCTTTTTTACTACAGAATGGGGTGTAATAGTTGTTGTATGATGATATGTATGTTTGTGTTTTGTATCATGTTGTGTATATCTAGCTTATCATATTACATGCAACTGGTACGAAGTTCTAGTTGCAAATGGCTGATAATCCATCTGGAAAACCAGACAGATTGCAATTTTCATATCTCATATTTTTTTTTCTTTTTTTGTTACAGAATGGGTGTAATAGTTGCGGTATGATGATATGTATGTTTGTGTTTTGTAGCATATTGTGTATATCTAGCTTATCATATTCACATGCAACTGGTATGGAGTTCTAGTTGCAAATGACTGATAATCCATCTGGAAAACCAGACATATTGCAATTTTCATATCTCATGTTTTTTTCTTTTTTTTTGCTGCAGAATGGGTGTAATAGTTGCGGTATGATGATATGTATGTTTGTGTTTTGTATCATGTTGTGTATATCTAGCTTATCATATTTACATGCAACTGGTATGGAGTTCTAGTTGCAAATGACTGATAATCCATCTGGAAAACCAGATAGATTGCAATTTTTTAATCTCATGCTTTTTTTCTTTTTTTTTGCTACAGAATGGGTGTATAGTTGTTGTATACTGCAATTAGTATATCTGTATAAAGCATCTTGCAAATGGAAGGAACCCGCCGCTCGCCCCGTGTTGCTCTGCAGGGGCAACAACAGGATAATGCGCGTAGGGGCAATGAGAGGAAGAAGAGACTAAGGCTGCCATCGCCCCGTATGCAAGCTGATGTTCAATTAGATGAAGGACATGAAGGAGAGGACGTTGAACTAAATGCCCAAGATCCAGATTTTGATCATGTCCATGATGATGATGCTGGCAGCGTTGTAGCCGATGGCGCTGATGGTGATGCAACTGATTGCGATGCAGCGGTTGCAGTTGGTCAGAAGAGACCCCGCAGGCAGTCTCCTGCACTTCGATGCTCACCTTCAAAGATCAAAGAGCTCCTCAAATCTCTCCCTGCCGATGTCGTCATCAAAGCAGGCGCACTTGGGCTTGGTGCAATATTGCAATTCAATCCAATATGCTTGGATAGGAAGCTGCTAACGTGGCTTATGGTGAGGTTCAACCCATAAACCATGAGGTTCACTGAGCATGCAGTTTGGTGCATGTTCTAGCTTCCAAAGGTTGGTGGCGACCCACCATCAATATTTGATGATGAAGCTCGTAGCAAGTGGAACGAGCTGGGGGAACTAATATGTCCAAGGACATACAAAATGCACGGCATTAGGATCCTAGATATCGTGCATGGATTGAAGAGCAAGGCAATCAAGGGGGATTTGGCTCTCAGGGCATTTTTCATGGCTCTATTCCATTCTCTGCTGTTCTCCAACACTGACAGCCGCATCAGGCTTGAGGATGTCATATATACTGAGAATCTGAAGGACATCGGCAAGATCAACTGGTGCAAAGCAGTTGTTGACAACCTTTGCAAATCTGCACGCTTGTATAAAAAGGACTTTCCGGCGAAGGGCGCACAAGCACCCATGTCAGGCTGCGGTATTTTTCTGATAGTAAGTCTCTCCCTTTTTTCGTTTTTGTACCCTTTTTTACAACTTATCCAGCTCTCGTGTTGTAACTAGGGAAAATACTTGTTGTAATTAGCAACCAACTATTTTAGAACCTACTAATATATATTACCTTTCTTTTTTTGCAACTTATCCAGCTCTCGTGTTGCAACTAGGCAAAATATTTGTTGTAATTTGCAACCAACTATATTAGAACCTACTAATATATATTAGCTTTCTTTTTTTGTACGTTTTTCCTTTTTTTTGCAGATGTTATATGTGGATCACTTGTAGCATAGGCTTGATGTAGACTCGTTCTCTCTGCCTCGATGTGCTATACTGGACAGTAAGACAATCGATTCAATTGCAAGTTTGGATCGTAGGAGAGACGTTGCAGATGAAGTTACTGTGTATGGCAACCTCAGGGTCAGTTTGCTGTTGATCATGGTTTTTTCTCTCTTTTTTTTCTTTTTTCCTTTTTTGTTTTTGTTTTCCCCTTTTTATGTTTACGTTTATGATCAATTGAGAAGTATAAACTTTTTTTGCAGTTAAGAAGCATCGCTGGTACATGTTACACGCCCGCCCCTACTTTTGCCCCATCTGTCAACACCCCCCTCGCCCTGATACTGCTGGCACTTTAGCCGACGCGGCTGGCACATATGATGCCCATGAGGGTCATGTTTTCATGGATTTTCAGCCTCCAGTTCTACATCAATATCCGAGTTTGCAAGCTGCTTTCGGCCAGAGCATTGCTGATGTAGTTGGAAGAAGCAGGAAGTCAGAGGCACTGAAGATATTGAAGGAGTTTGATAATAGCACGACCATGAACCAGGCGTACGCTACCAAAGCTGCAAAGTACATTACTGTGGCAAATGATCTTTTGAAGACAAGCCACCAGGAGTGTTTTAGCGCTATGCAGAAGCTGCTAGATGACGTTCGTACTCATAAAGAAGCTGCTAACGAGCGTAGAAGGGGAAAGCGGACGAAGAGTAAACCTGCAACACCAGGTACCTTTTTTCACATTGTTTTTGTAATTACTGATTTACATGTGTTGCAATTACTCCTATATATGTGTTGTAATTATGGTGTTTGATACAGGGTTTGTTTTTTTGACTTATGCATATGTGTTGCAATTTATTTTCTATACACCATCAGTTTGTTTATTCCTTCACATCCTTCTTTTGTTTTTATGCAGCAGCAGCTAATTCACCCGTTGATCAAGATCAACATGAAACAGGAGGTGTCGAAGCAGATGCTTTGCGAGATGAAACTGCTGGTCAAAATTCCAGAGTAGATATTCCAACTTACGAATGACCAGCAGGTACTTTCTAAGTTTTCACATTTCTTTTGTTATCCTTTTTTTCATTTTTGGGTGCAATCACCATCATCATTTTTTTGTGTTTGCATTTGGTGGCAGATGAATACCCCTATGATGACTTTGCTGATCAAGGATTTAAAGGACATGGATCTGGAGATGGTTTTGACGAAGAAGTCATCGTCGAAGATTGTACAGATGATGATGAAGAATCTGGTGGAGTGGAGCGACAAACAGATGATCGGGAAGGTGGAAATCGTGGAAGGAGTCCTCCATTACTTTTTTTAGAATACAGGGAACCATCAGGTACCTTTTTTTCCTTTTTCTTTTCTTTTTTCTTTTTTTTTTGCAGTTTGTTATATATTTAAGTTGCAACTAAAAACTTTTTTCTGTTGCAATGGGTGTAGTGCACAAATGAGATTGGCGCGAAACATCAGGTGATGATGACATGTCTAGCAGCGGCAATGTTGACGCCCAGTCACCTGTACCCACGTCGCCAACGTCTAACACCAATGTTGATGGCCAAGATAAATACATATCAAGTAATTCTCTATTTTATTTGTTGTATTTTATTATGAGTTTCCCCTTTTCCGTTTGTCATCCTAATTTTTATATATTTTTCTTGTCATACACACTAGCACCGCCTTCATTGAGCGGTCCTGTGCAGGGGTTGGATTCCCTAGTAAACCACCTGACATCCATGTATGTCGACGACCCTACTGGCCAGGTGACATGAAATCATCACTTTTTTGTTCACTGACCAGGGGTTGGATTTTTTGTGTTACACACATGCAACATCGATATGGATTTTTGGTTGTATACTTGACTCGATTGGTTTTTGCAATTTGTATTTGTACAAAACAAATCCAATGAGATCGGTGATGTATCCAGGCAAGAACAGGATACCAATATTCAAGACGAGGCACAGTCGACCCCAAGAACCCGCCCGCTCGACGACCCTACAGGCCAGGTGACATGAATCATCAATTTTTGCCCACTAAATAGGGTTTGATTTTTTTGTGTTTACACACATGCAGCATCGATATGGATTTTTGTTTGTATACTTGACTCGATTGATTTTTTTGCAATTTATATTTGTACAGAACAAACCCAACGAGATCGGTGATGCATCCGGACAAGCACAGGATGCCAAAATTCAAGACGAGACACAGTCGACCCCAACAACCCGCCCTCCTCTTGTATGAAATGTACACTATATATCTTTTATATGTTTGTTTTATTAGGTTTGCAGCTAACTGTATTCTTCTCTGTCATTTTTTTGTGTTTTTTTGCAACCGTGTTGTTGACCATGTTGCAATCATGTTTTAAACCATGTTGTAAATTTGTTTTTCCACAAAATGGTGTATAGCAAATGTAGAGAGCACCCATTTTTTGTCAGCATTTTTTCTTATATACATTTGATGTTTTTATAGAGAAAGCAACTAGCATCCAGGAAAAAGATAGTTTATCAAAGACAAACTGACAGGAACAAGAAGCCTGCACCATGTCTTAATAAAGATGAGGAAGCGCGCCGTAATGAATGAGAGAAACAGATGCTTCAGATGCGCGATCAAGCTGACAAAGAGATTGCTACGTTGAAGAGCAGTCTTGTTGGTGAGGCAGGCCCCAGCGTAGCTGCATGTGCTACATGTTTTCTAGATGATCTGATTGATGACATCTTGAGCGTAACCCCACGCATCCGGCTGTCTCAAGAGGAACGTGAACAAGGATCGCAAGACTTTAATCAGTTCAAGAAGATGATTTACAAACATGTGGGACATCGTCTAAAGAAGAAGCCAAGGAAATACACATCTCCTTTCCTAATTCCCAACAGCCTCCCGAAAGTACCATTGGCAAAGGCTCTAGCGTTGAGGATCAAGATTGCGTCTGATGAGGAACTAAAAGAGTAATGACCCTCATATCATTATTCTGCAACTAGCTTCATATCTTCCATGTGTTTTTATTTTGTTGCAATTAGCTTCATATCATTGTTGCAGTTAGCTAACACATTACATGTATAGTACTGCAGGGCAGCAATCCCATGTTTTTTCTCTTTTTTGTTTTTGTATAGTTTTTTGGTGCAGCAATCCCATGATTTTTTTTTTGAAAATGTTAGTCACCCATGTTGCAATCTGCATCTCCTCCTTGTTACAAATGGGGTGTACAGTACATGTAACACATCAACTTACATTTTTTTGGTGTAGCAATCTCATGCTTTTTATTTTTTCTCTTTTTTTTTTGCAACATGTTAGTCACCCATGTTGCAATCTGCATCTCCTCCTTGTTGCAAATGGGGTGTACAGTAGATGTAACACATCAACTTGCATTTTTTTGGTGCAGCAATCCCATGCTTTTTATTTTCTCTTTTTTTGCAACATGTTAGTCACCATGTTGCAATCTGCATCTCCTCCTTGTTGCAAATGGGGTGTACAGTAGATGTAACACATCAACTTACATAGGATGACTCTGATTACACATAGCTAACACATTTCTTATTTTTTTCTCATTACACAGGATGACTCTGATTGAGTTCAGCATCTTTATATATTTTGATGGACTTCAACTACTCACAACTTTCGCAGACAACAAAGATAGTGACTCTTCTATTGTAGATTTCACAGTTCATTATCTCCGTTTTGATGACATTGTCCACAAGGATGACTCAATTGGATATAGGTTGTTTCTCACCACTGCCTTCTATATGAGTTTTTGATTGATGTCATTTTTTTTCTTTTTTCCTTTTTTATGCATATTAGTTGTCTATTTAAAAAAAATTTAAATCTTTTTTTCTATGTGTGTCTACAGCAACTGGTACAAGGCATCGAGAGGATCTACGAGGACGATGGAAAAACCGAGACTGAAGAATTCAGAATATTAAGAAAACAACTTGAGTGAGAACTTGAGAATTACTCTGATTGGACCAAAGCAAAGCTGGTTAGTATCTATCTATTTTTTCTAGTTTTCAGCACCACTGCAAATGTTTAGTTATCCATGTTGCAATCTGCATCTCCTTTCTTGTTGCAAATGGGGGTGTACAGTAGGTGTAACACAACAACTACATTTTTTGGTTTTCCTGTTTACTTAACTGACACACCATACTCAACACATGTGTGCATATATTCATTCCAATATGTGATGGTAACCACTATTTTGTTTACTGTATCAATCGAATTCACAATCGGATTGATATTCTCAACTCAATTGACTATTGGTGGGTGGACACCGACCCTGCATTTCGTCATGCTGCCATTGCCAAGAAGATCCCCATCATAAGTGCTGCATTTCAAACGGTCAGCAAGAAAAAATTCCCTAACATTGAGAATTGGAGCAGACCTTTGATAGACGTCCCAAAACAAGCCGGGCCAAGTGATTGCATGTTTTTCCTTTGGAAGTATATGGAATTTTGGGATGGTGATAAGTTGAACATTGATATCAATCCAGTGAGTATTTTCCTTTCCAAATAATGTTCATTCTTTTCTGCCCTCAAAAATGTTTTTCATTCTGACATGTTCCTTTTCTTTTTTTCCTTTTTTTCACTGTGTTTTTTGTAGTTCAAGGGCATGATATATAGGGTAGAGCTCATGCACTACTTGATGTTTCATCCAATGAACCAGACCGACTTACCCGACAAACTTGATGTCTATAGGATTGGTGGAAGGAAGATACTGTGTGACTTTGAAGAATGAACTCCATTCAGCTTAATGTGTCATAACTTGTAACCCCTCGAGCACTTTCTGTGTTGTAACTGGATGGAAGACCTTTTCCTTTTTGCTACAAAACTGTGTAGCTTATGACTTGCACCCCTCGAGTACTTTTTATGTGTTTTGTGACTGGATCGAAGACCTTGTTGTCACAAACACCTCTAGCACTTTTTTTCTTCAAAGCTACGTGTTTTTTTATATTATTTTTCATCGTCACGATATCTGTGTGTGTTTTATGGGTAACTCAAGTTGCAGTTGAGTTACACATAATGTTGTAATTGTGCGACACACCATGTTGCAAACGGTGTACATTACACGTACAACTATCCAAGTCCTAACTAGTATAATCTAACCATGTTGCAATTAACCATGTTGCTACCCATTATTAAACGATGTTGCAATAGCTTTACTCACCGTATTGCAAATGGGTGTTACAGTAGATTGCATAGAACAAATAACCATGTTTATAATAAACCATCTTGCAATTACCCAAGTTTTACAGTAGATGTATATAACAACTAACCATAATTTTTTATAGAAAAAGCAACTAGCATGTATTCAAAAAGCAAACCCAGCATGGTTTGCAAAGAAGTAATCATATATATTTTGAACTTATACACATGTAATATATAATTTATAGAGATTCTTAATCTAGACACCCACACTAAGTGTTTTGATAGGCCATAAATGACCATTTTTTCAGTCGTCGTATACGACAGTTGAACATCTTCTTGTACGTCTCCTGCATTGTAACACCCTAAAATTCAAAATAGAAATTAGATTTGAATTTGAATTAAATTTGATTTATTTCAAGCATTTTTGTGATCATAGAATTAAATAAATAAAACTAAAACTAATATCATAGGGTTTAACTTGTTTGTGCATTTCATGCCTCTGCATTTTCTTGTGTGGTTGGTTTCCAAAACTTAAGAAATATTTCAAAACCTTCTTAGAAATCAATTTGCAAAAAGAAAATAAGATGGAAACCTCTCCCTCTCTCTCTCTCTCTCTCCCTTTCGGCCTGCTGGCCCAAACCGGCCTGCTCTCTCCCTCTTCCCTTCCTCTCCCGCGTGGGCCGGCCACCGCCTCGCCCTCGGCCCCGCTCCGCCTCGCTCGACCCCAACACAGCCTCGAGCTCGACTCGGCCCCGAGCTCGACCCCTCCTCGGTCTCGACCCTGCTCGAGCCTCGACCCCTGCTCGACCTCAAGCTCTACTCCGCCTCAAGCCTCGACCCCTGCTCGACCTCGAGCTCGACTCCGCCTCGACCCTCGACCCTCGCTCGAGCCTCGACTTCCGCTCGGCCTCGACCCCTCTCTCTCTGACGCAGCGGCCCCGTGCGTCAGCCCCTTCCCTCCCCTCCAGTCGCGTTCGACTCAGACTCTGCTCGTTCACGCGTGCGCGTCGAACCCGCAACCGTCTTCGCGATTTCTCCGCGGACAGGCGTAGCCGCACCGGCCTCCTTCGTGCTCGCTATATATAGCGTCGTACCCCGCCGCTTTTTTCCCCATCTACTCGCCTTGCCCTCGCCTCAAGCTAGCAGCAGCGCCGCCTCGCACCGCGTCCGCCGCCAAAGCAGAGCGCCGCCGCCAAGCACAACACCGCTCCATCGCCTCCGTGAGTTTCTTCGAGCCTCGAATCATTTTCGTGGAGTCGCGGAACACCTCTCCTCCCCCTTTTCCCTTTCAATTACGCTTCGATTGACCTTGTCGCCATGTGCAGGAGTTCCGCTGCCGCTGTACGTCATCGTCGGCCATCCAAGCCCTTCATCGAGCCCCGCCTTTGTCCTTGGTGAGTTCGCCTCTCTCCGCTCTTTCTCCCGGTGCTCTCGGATCGAAAAACCGAGCACTAGAGCCCCCGGTCTAGTTGCGCCGGCGAGCTAGGGCTCGATCCGGCCATGGCGCCACTGCCCCTGCCCTCTGCTCCGGTGGGAGCACCACCCTCTCTCCCTCTGTTCTAATTTGAGCCATCGGCTTCAGATCCAACGGATGAGATCCATGGATACCCCTTCGCGGGTCTTTTTCCTAAAGAGACCCTGAGTTTTTTGACCCTCAACCCGCAGTCCAAAAAGCGGATTCCAGCTTTACATTTTCCTCTCTGGAAGACGTATTCCCTACTCAGATCTGTTTTAATTCAAAATTAAATAAAAATCCCTATTTACAGTTTTGTCATTGATATTCGAATGTTTATAATTTGCTCGTTTTAAATCCAAATCGACTCGTTCGAGTTGCGTTAGATCCGTAATTTTATGCTCTATCCAGTGGTATAGTTTTCACCTATGTTAATCACTTTTGAAAATCAAAGAAATATTAATTCTTTTAATGCTTTAATCTTGCCCTTTTCAAAATCTTGTTTAACCTATAATTTATTCGTTTTAGATCCGTTTAGCGTGGTTCTCGCGTCTATGTGATCGTAGTACCATATAGATCTGTTTTATAACCTTTTTATAATCTTGTTAATTGTTTTGGTGTAATGTTCTGATCATATCTTTATTGCTTCATGTATGATTGTTCGGATGATTGCGTGGTGATGTTGATCGAGTACAGCCGCTGAGATCTTCGGTGAGCAAGAGTTCTTTGCAGCAGATCAGGATCACCAAGAGCTTTGTGATCAAGGCAAGTTTAACATGGGATCATCCTTGTTACCTATTCACCCTAATTCATCTAGTCATATTGCATGTGTCTAATTTGATTCCTATTAGATCTTTACCATAGCTTTGTTATCCTTTTACCTTGTTACCATGGGTTTCTATGCATATGGGTAGCTTTGCTATGCTTTACATAATGAATATTGAATCGAATGTTGACTAATGATATATGCAACAATGAGATAAAATTGGCTTTTGTAGCAACATGGAATAGGACCCCACTGTAGGGCAAAAGCTGGGACTTAAATGCAACCATGAGTGCTATAATGGCTCTGGCTTTAGTCAAGTATGAAGATTCGTACTAGCATGTTGGCAGTTCGCGAAAGGCACCATTGCCGAGCTGGTTGTAGGGCATGTCCTAGGGTGGTTACCGCTTCGAAAGGTACCATCGAGTAGGGGCTTTCATACCCCTTGCCCTTGGGTCCGTAGGGTCTGACAACATGTTGGGAAGACTTTTGAAAGACTTCATAGTGTTCCCTGCCCACTCACTTTGGAAGTGTTATGGGAGTTATAAACCCGGGCATATGGGCAACATGGCTTGTGGGTAAAGTGTATAACCTCTGCAGAGTGTAAATCTATCATGATAGCCGTGCTCACGGTCACGAGCGGCCTGGAAAACTCACAGTGTAGATGATCATGTTGTTTAATTATTAATGTTGTTTATTAATCTTATCATGTGGTTATTACTTGGGTTAAGCATAACTAAAGCTAAGTGTTGGTAAAACTTGACCAAGATAAAAGCAACCGCAGTTCAGACAGTGTCAGCCTTTTGAGCTTCATAACCCTATGTTATTCTTGCTGAGTACTTTAAGTGCTCACTCTTGCTTTCTCAACCCCTTCAAATGACTTGGAAGACTACCGTGAGGAGTACTAGGCTAGTGGTCAACCAGTCAGCGTTCCCTGTGAAGTGGAGCTTCGTCGCAAGAGTTATCTTTATTTTTCGCTATTTTGTTTAAGAATATTATTCGTTATGTAATAAACACTCAGTGATGGTACTATTTAAAGATTTGTCGGCTTATGTGTGTGATTGATCTCTGGGCACACATGAGTTATTCATATTCATTTTTATTCTTAAAATTGGGTGTGACATGCATCCTCTGCGCACAGAACTGCTTGGCTGTGTTTTAGCAACTTCATCAACATCTACATCACTATCTTCATGCAGATCCCTCACCATCTTTGGTCGTCCTCTTTTCTTCGGAGTCCCATCATTTGATTTAGCACTTTTTTCGTTGCTATGCTTTTCTGCTGCATTGCTTCGATTAGGGTTCAATGGACATGTTGTGATGTAGTGTGTACCCCGGACCCTACACCCGCTGCATTTTCTGTCACCATAGTTGTCCTTGCCATACGTGCTGAACGGGTTACCATCAATTGGATGTTGAACTTCATTTTTCCTTTTCTTCCCTCTACCCTTTGTGCGCGCTACAGTGGGTTTAACCAGCAACAATCCATCATGCAACAGCGCTGATGATGGCTGCGATCCAACACCACCATCGCCAGGTTGCGTTGTTGTCACCACTGATCCATCGGC
The DNA here is from genome assembly GCA_022036555.1 of Microstegium vimineum. NCBI lineage: Eukaryota > Viridiplantae > Streptophyta > Magnoliopsida > Poales > Poaceae > Microstegium > Microstegium vimineum. Next base: position 43,907,094 of record CM039135.1, read on the forward strand.
CGATGGCCCACCGCTGGGTGACCCATTAGTTGTGGCATCATCATCGACAGGGTGCGTTGTTGTAGGTGCCGATTCAGTTGCTGACGGCCCACTAACCGACGACGCATTCTCCACGCTTCTTGGGAACATTTCAATCCCTGATATGATCCTGTCCAGCTGCCTGTTTGTCTCTTCACAAGCACGATCTGACCTACTTCCTGCCCTTCCAAGCATCATCAGCTTAGGCAGCAAGCTGGACATCTGGGTCTGCTCTTGGCTTGCGGCTGGACCAATTCGAACGTCGTCATGCCTATCCCACGGAACTTCGTGTCTCGCAAGATGAGTGTATCTTTTCCGAATGTACTTCTCTGGAATTTTTCTGACCTGCAGGTGGGTGAAGGCTCTTATAATATGCATGCAGAATAGCCCTGCATATATATTTTTTTGAAAAAAAACAGATGCACATGTCAGATAGTTGTAGTCAGTCTACGATATATGTTGCAACTACTTGCCAAAATAAGTTGTAATTGAGCTTCAAACCAAACATAAATTCATTCAGATTCTTCGCTGATACCTGTGTGTTCCCATTGTTTGCATTCGCATCCATATTCTCCATTTTCTTTATCAGCTACCACCCTGGACTCATGTTGTGCCCAGCAGAAGGTCCCTCCAGCTTGTTCATGCTTCACCAACCACCCATTAGTCACATGCGGGTCTGGATCAGGGCGAATCACAAACGTTGTGCTGTTATTGTACTGCTTCTTGTACTCTTGGTATACAACTCTAATGTACACTCTGCATAGTTGCTCATCAAATTTCGCTTTGCAAGCCCGAACAACCTCAGCCTGCATTTTTATCACTCTTTTTTTAATCATCTTTTGCAGGATATGGACAGTGTTTTATAACCGGTGGACCAATAAATATTTTTTCCTTTTTTTCTACAAACCTAATGTGATTTTTTTACCTGCGCATAATGTGTCTCTCCTGCGTCCATGTGGTCAGCGTGCTATAGTGAGTCCAGCATCCTTCTAGCAAACATGTGCAGGCTAGTACTCTCACCAACATAGCCATCTTTGAGCACTCTGTTCTGGCTCTCCGATCGTTGCGTCGACGTCATCCTACCACAATACATCTCCTTGAAATAAGCAGCAACCCACCTCTTCCTCTTTTCCTACAGGGCTCTAATTGCAGGGTTTTCAGCAATGCCACACTCATCTACTAGCTTCTGCCACTCAGCCTCAAATTGAGTCGGGCCCAATGGATAGTTTATCAAGGACTCAAGTTTTTCCTTCAAATTTTGCTCCTTGTGTTCGTTGTACAGCTGGACCAACTCAAACTCTCATTGTCTTACTACGTGCCAACGACAATTTCTATGATGAGACTTGACAAAGACCATCTCAATAGCTACTTTTATCGCAGGATCTTCGTTTGTTAAAATACAGAAACCAAGTTGCAATTGTTTAGTGACTCTGTTTATAATCACACAACACACCATGTTGCAAATGGTGTACAGCAGACACACAACTAGCTATTTTTCAGCAGACGCAGAACTGACCAGAAACAACAATTATCAAACAGTTTTTTCAAAAAGCAAACAAGCATGTGTTTTTTTCTAAAAAGATGTTTTCAAGGTTGCATATGTGATTTTTTTCAAAGATGTTTTCAAGGTTGCAATCAGTATTTTCATAGGAAAAGGAGATAAGGTTTACCTGTCAGGATAACATGAGGTTCACGTCCACTCATGCAACTCTTGAACGTCTCAAACAGCCATTTGAATGATCCAATTGATTCATCACCAATCAGAGTCTGCCCAAACGTCAGATTCTTCAGATTATTGCTGGCTCCAACAAACATTGCCAGTGACATCTTCTTGATGTTTGTGTTATGCGTCGTGTCAAATGTGATGGCATCTCCAAAATCCAAGTAATCAGCTCTCTGGCTTGCATGACTCCAGAAGATGTTCTTGATCACTCCAATATCTGGATCTGCATCTACATCCCAGTAGAAATGTTGATTGCTTTCTTTGCATTCTCTGAAGAACCGTAGAAGCTTGTTAAGATCGTCTTCTCTGTCCTCTCTATCCTTCGATGCCTTCCTGTGAATATTTTAAAAAGATGTCAGGTTTGCAATTTTCAGTCATGTGACATGTTGCAATCGGGAATATATCAGCTGTTGCAATTTACCAAAAAAACAAAATACAACACTTACATATTCTTCACATTCTTCTCTGTAAACCGCCACATATGTCGACCATCATACAGATCTAACATGACATGCAGTGCTGCCTGATGTGGAACTCCGTTTCTCGTCATGATGGTAAACAAGTCACTCATGCCTTCTGCCATGTTTTTGTGTGCGTGCATGTATCTCGTCATCCTGGGAGATGGTTCAAGCTTGTGGTTGTGGACTTCTTGTACATGGTCAAAAAACCAGAATCTTTGCTTTCCATCCATCTTAACCTTCACATAAGCCGGGCAGCCGTATCTCTTCGACCCTTTATCTGTTTTTGGTGTCTCATCCTTGTTTTTCCTCTCACATTTCCCCTCTCTATTGCAGACCCAATGGCTTGTTTGCTTGCTTGTTCTTAATGTCCTCAGACTAAACCCAGCCAGCTTTGCATAATCCTTGTAAAATACGTGAGCATCATCCATAGTAGGGAATCGCTGCCCCACTCTCAGCACCAACACAACTGTTATAGTTGGTTCCTAACAGGAATCAAGTTGTTGCAAATTGGTTACATTAGATGTAACAAACTAACCATGTTTTGAAGTAACATAATCTAACCAGGTTGCAATCCAGTTTTTTTAATTAACCATGTTGCAATAGGCTCCACTCTTGAGTTTTTGCAAAATGGCGTACAACAAATGCAGAGGCCAATTATTATTACTTTTCATATTACATTTTACAAACCACATCACACGCAAAGAAAAAGATGCAGCATGGGCTCCTATTTTTTCATGATGGTGTGGGGGTTGTAGGAGCCTATGCTGAGAATTGCAATTACCACAATGTCAGTGTTGCAATTCGGTTCATTTTTCTAAACAAGGGAGACTCTCGGGGGTGTATATTACAGCTGGTATAGTAGATTATGCAAATTGTAACATTACACGCAAATTTTGCATTATCATGTAATCACAAGTAACAAAAGAGGGAGTGGAGGGGGGAGGTGGAGATGTTTTTTTACCGGGCAGAACATCTGGTTGGCTTCAGGAGTTATCATGTCCCCTGGAGCCAACGTCTCTAGCGGCGTGAGCGTCGTCTTATGGTGGAGGGGATCAGCACAGCCGTGTGTAGCAATTGGGGTATAAGATTGAATCGTAGTCGTAGTCGTCATTGGAACACTGGGCGACGCCATCGACGCATTCTCTGTCTGATGAGCTTGAATTGTAGGAGTTGGAGCCACGAACGGGGTTGGCTGGGGGAGGACGAGTGGCGATGTCTGCGCTGGCTCTCTCTGATGAGCTCGAATCAGAGCAGCGATCCTCTGCATTACAGTTGGGAGAGCACCCAAAGCCCCTGCTGCGGCCACGGGGCATTGTGATTCAGCACCTGCGAGCTCTTTCTGGATGAGATTTGAAAAAGGTGCCGGGAGGCGAGAGGGTGGAGGCGGGGGTTTCCCTATCCGGACGAGATTTGAGGCGGGTGGCGGGAGGCGGGAGGCTGGAGGCGGGGGCTTCCCTATCTGGTTGAGAATCGAGGCGGGTGACGGGAATCGGTAGACGGGAGGTGGGGGACGACCCGGCGGCGAACAAACGAACCGATCTTCTCCGGCATCCGATGGGATCACTGGGGTCTGTGATCCAGCATGGACTACCGACGGCGGCGACGGCCCCATCCGACGGGGTTTTTTTCTGGCGGGGGGAGGCAGTATGCAGGGGCGGTGTCGGTGGCGGCGGCGCCGTCACTGGCGAGAAGAAGGGGGGGTTGGGGTGAAGCGTTTTTTCTTTTTTTCCAGGTGATCGTCATTTACTTTTTGGGAGGGAGGGGGAGAGGGTAGTGATCCACGTCAGCCCGCGGCCCACGCGGGTGAGAGAAGGTGGAAAGGCGGCGCTTCACACGAAGACGACCCACGCGCGGGACATGAAGCGACAGAGACAGTCTGTGTTTTTGTAGTCGCGGCACATTCGTTGTTGCAATCACGACATACATAGTGTTGCAATTGGCTCTCGATTTTTCAGAATGCGACGAGGCAACGGCCGACGCGCCTCTGTCGCGGTTGCTCACGCGCAGAAAAAACGCGGACAGACGCGGTTCAGAATGCGAAGAGACGGATTTTTATTATTTAACCGGGGGGAGTCTTGGTTGCTTTTTCCCCCCACACCCAACTATCTGCATTCATCAAACAGAAAGAGAAACAGAGAGTAAGAGGCAGAGACATTGTCGTTACCAGGAGGGACCGAGAGCAAGAGGGGAGAAGATGGACGCTGATCAAGCAATCATGGCTGCGGCGTTTGGCGCCTTGCTGATGCTACCGGAGGATTTAATCTTCCAAATCCTCCTCCGCGTCATCGATAATGGCGGCAACATCTTCGAGTACCTGAAGCTTCGTCAAGTTTGTTGCGCCTTCCAAAGAATCTGCGACGACGACACGATGATCAGGCTCCTGCCACTCCGACAGATTCAAGAACGCTGCCGACTTTACTATACTTAACTAGAGTCCAACCTCGTGCAGCGTTTCCTCAGGGCTAATCATCGAGAGGCCCTATGCTTCCACGGCATGGAAAGGTTGATGTCCTGTGGAAGGGATCACGTCGGCCAGGCACTCATCAACCAAGCAGTTGCGGGGGAGACGACGGCGTAGGGTACTTCAAAGCCATGGTGCGTTATTGTGCGAACCCGACAGACCTGAAGCTCTTGCCATGCGGCGCTTTACAAGGCAACAGGTGGGGCAACCACGGCCTAGTCAAGCTTCGCCATTGCATCCGTGGAGATCTTCACATCCTTGGGCAACGGAAAAGGCTTCGCTACCCAGAAGACACGCCAGAGTTGCTAGTCGACGACCCCCATGTCTGCAATTGGGAAGAATGCAGGCGTTGGCCACAGGACAACAACTTACCTAGGATTATCAGGTACTGTAGCGCAGAGTGCCGCATTCGCCACGAATTTGAGTTTTGGACTATGGGTGCTAGCAAGAGGGTCACCCACCGCATCAAGAGGATGAGGCTGTAATGTGTTGAAATATGTAATATGTTTTCTATCTTTTTTAGGATGGTGTTGGTGCACATCCAGGTTGTAGCCGCAAACGATCATATGTTGCACATCGAGGCCATAATATGTTGTAACCGCACTCTACTTTTGTGTTGCAATTGGTGGCCTCTGTTTTCTCTGCAGGGGGGCGGATGTGCGCGGCCCACGCGATGGTCGGATGCGCGCGCGGCCCACCCGGGGGAGGGGGTGGGGGTGGGGGTGGGGGGGGAGGCCACCTTTGTGTTGCAATTGGTGGTCGTCTGCGCGCGGCCTACGCGCTGGTCGGATGCGCGCGGCCCAGAGGAGGGGGGGTGGGTGGGTGGGGGTGGGGGAGCGTGAGGCGGGGCGGGCGGGGCGTCGCGGCCCAGGAGGCGACCGGGCCACCTGCTTGCTTTGTGGGGGTAGGACTTCGCTAATTGATCCCCTGGTACTAAATAACTATTCGGTACCCGAGCCCGTCTCATGCACGCAGATCGCGCGCTCGCCCACCTAGCGCTCGCCCCCCGGCTAGCACGGACACTCGGTTCCGAACGTTTTTTTTTCTTTTTAACGTACATTTTCTGTTCGTCTTTTTTTCTTCCGTGCGGAGAGACGACTCGTGCCCATACGTGGTTCCGGCCGATTTATTTACATTTTTTTCCACTAGGCCTCCAGAGAGATGCATATATTTGATCGTTTCTTTTCTTTTTTTTGTTCTTTTATTTTTTTTTCTCTTTTTTGTTCCTTTCTAGACTTTTTCCTTTATTTTGTTATTTTGTTCTTTTCAGCGTAATTACGACAGACTTATGTTATGTGAGCATTTTCTTCTGGCCATGCCTTCAGAGATGGATATTTTTGGCCGTTTTTCCTTTGTACACAAGGTTTCTTGTTATAAATTACATGTCAACAATAAAATTCATTATCTAAACCATAAATATTATTTTAACTTGATGGTTAAAAACTATAAATGAGTACCAAATAGAATCATTCTCCAAACCTCAAATACTATTTTAATTACACCTTTTTCCAACCATAAATACTACTTCCTCCATTCCAAAATTGTAAGTCATTCCAAGATTGGTCAAAGCTTTTTAAGTATGACCAAAGATTAGAGAGAAACATAAAGATTTATGCCATCAAATAGGTATAGTATGAAAATATAATTAATAAAGAATCTAATGATACTTAGTTGGTATTAATTTGGGATGGAGGGAGTAATTTAATTTTATCAATTTTAAAACATAAATATCATTTTAACTGAACTGTCTCATAACCAAAAGTCCACACAATATTTTAATAGGATCATTTTCCATACCACAAAAATTGTTTAATTGGATTTTTTTTCCAAGAAACAAATACTGTTTTAATTAGACCATCTTGCAAATCATAAATACTGTTTAAATAATTCCAAATCATAAATAAAATACATAAAACATGACACAAGAGACACGCTCTTCCAGACTTTGACTTGATTAAGATGAATATATATCATGTCTAAAAATACATAAAACATGACACATTAAAAACATCTTTAACATGGCGACCATAATCCTCTCCTAATTGGATGTAGCACATCTTATGTCTGTGTTTGATCAGCACCCTCCTGTCAGCGTGCAGTTCAACTTGACGTATATACCTAAATAAAGATATAAAAAATAGTAGCCATTTAGTCCTTCATGTTCCATGGCACGAAAAAAGCATATTAATTTCGTTCTTTAGCAGAACCACTGTAGATGTGCAGACTCATAATCCAAAAAGACATGATAGAAAAAAACGTGACAAAAGGAGGCTAAGAATATACATTGGCATGGAGTGGACTACTTGATGGACTGGAGTTATAAAAATGGAGGCAGTAGGCCTTGAAGCAAGCCCAATTCAGTAAATAGGTGTGGGTGGCAGTACAATTGTTCACGAGTGCAACATTTTTAAAATTAACCATAATGAGAAATAACTGGCATAAGGTCTAATAGTGCTATCTGGGAACAGAATACACAAGAAATAGAACTTACCAAGGCAGCAAGGGTGTTGCTTCTCTTGGCAATGCCCTATCCAGATTAGCCAAGAAAACCTATATCTTATAGAGCCAAAAACAACAAAAGATGAGACCTTTTTTAATCCTACCTTAGCCAACTAACATAATTGCTAAGATGTTGTGGCTCCAAGCTACTGCTCTATCTGAATCAGCTAAGAACTTCAATTCTGAAGATGTCTCACATATCAAAGAATGAGAATAAATCCCCTCCTTACTAACTTGCCAAAATCACTTGCAAAAACTACTCCAAATTAGGGAAGAAATGACAATAGTGTGACTCCTTTGCTCAAATCAACCAACAAAATCCATTCTAAAGAAATGGCAAATAGTGCAGAGATAAGCACATCTTAGCTAGATAACAATAGTGTGGCTCCACTGCTGAAAACAACAAATGAACTTCATTCTAAAAAAATGAGTTTACAAAGTTGTCCAATGAAGGTTTCTAACAATGTTGTAAAGAGATGTGCACAATTTCCATGCATGACATACCTTGCACAATGTCTAAATTAATAGGAATAAGTTTTCTACCCATGAGGAAATCAATCAAACATGTTGTGGCCATGCAAAATTTGTTCGGCAGTGCTTATATTTTTACAGATTGTCTAGGAGATATCCAGATTGTAACAGAAAGGTTAACTGAGTAAGCCACATTTTACATACATCACTAGACATGTAAATTAATATTAAATTGGAAATTGTACATGGACCAGTGATCCCAACTTTTCTGAACAAAGGGAGTTCACATCATAAGTGTAAGGCAGTCCGTGCAAGGAGCTATGATTATGCACCTAGACACAAGGTGGCACAACAGAAGACAAACTATGTGCTAGAACAAAAGTTGCAGTAGGTTGATGGTAAATAATACCACGACATAGATGAATGCAGTCAATAAACATGAACATATTCATCTTATATTACCAAGAAAAAGATGAGAATTTTTGGCTCTTAAACAAAACCATTTTGTCACTTCAGACAAAAAGGAAAACAATAACTATCTTCATGGCACGTTGGCGGGCGTTAGCTTATCACTGGGGTATGGAAGCATAGGGCTGGACCCGTCTCATCATCCTGCAAAGACACGCCACATGACGTTATTGAATGCAATAGCAATAAGCATTCAGGAGGAGGGCAACAATCCAAAATCCACCACAAATACATTTTGTAAAATACAAACAACAAAGCTAAATTGTTCTTAATAGAAACAAGGGAACAAAAAAGTCTCAAATCTCACATGCAGAAAACATCACTTCTTTCGAAAGGAAAAGAAACAGAAAAGGCACTATTTGGGAAAAAAAATAGTTTCACTAATGCCTACACAAGTGCTTGACAACACAAAACCCTATTTACATCAGGCGGTAGAGTTGAGATCATAATAACTAGTAAAATGTTTCTTGGAGGAAGCCCAGCAGTCCTTTTACATGCAAAAAAATATCACTTCTTACCCTCTCTCCCTCTTTGTAAAGTGAAATTTCCCCCTTTTTAATAAAATCTTTACATTAATTGTTTAAAAACAAAAAGGAAAACTTCAAAAAAATAGTAAATTATTCTTACCCTCTCTCCCTCTTTGAACGCAAAGATTTAAGGAAATCCACAACGTAGTCATGCTCAACAATATAATATTGAATGGGTATTCATGCATGATTATTGCCAAATATAATTTCTTGAAACTAGTCTCAAGGTCATACCTGAAAGGCTGAATATTGGTAGCATCTTTTTGACGGTCCTTTTTAGACTTGAGCTGCAACTGACAAGGGGCATAAATTGAAACACATACCTCTCCTGCGAGCTCTAAAAAACAACACTCTTCGGGTTACTCACCACCCTATCCACAAAACGCTGAGCAGCATGATTCCTACAAACGAATAGGAAAAAATGATCCATGTCCTTTTTGGGAACAATAAAACCAGGGGTACGGTTACATATGGGATACAAGAACCAGATTTTCGTACATCATGTTTGGACAGAATATACAAATTAAAAAGAGTACACTGATATGCCTCATAAAATTGTGAGTGGTGGGAAATTTGGTAAGCATGATTGTGCGGAACAGTACCTTCTCTGTGAGTGGTCCCGAGAAGTAGCTGCTACCGCAGGGTGCTTAGAAGGGGAACACCTTGCATATGTATACCGAAAAGAATAAACATGGAAAATAATAAACAACAAATATAAAATTATTGGTTGTGGGAAATGCAGATGATTTTCAAGATTGAGAAACTTTGTGAGCTTTTAGAACGAGATGAAGTGTTAATTGACTAAAGGACAAGCCGAAGTGCAATGAACGAATACTGGTAATTTAGGATAGCGTGGTCCATGTATGTTAATTTGTTCTCTAGTTATGTGTCTATGCATCAGATCATATAAATATAAATTGAAAAAGAATCATAAACAAGTTTAGATAAGCTGTAAATGAATGTATCTAATTTTGTATGATTTAGAAAAAACTAATTCCATACTGTAACTGATTAACATTATAGTACAACCATTCTCCTTTGCAACTCTATTTGTAGATCCAATTCAGAAGTTCTACCTGGTGAGGGTAACCTTTCGTCTTGTCATAGAGGGATCTCATACCTAAATGGGCAATAATCACATTAACATCATCCTAGAGAGAAAAGCTAAAAGGCGACTAAAAAACATGTACTGACTGCCGTTGAGTGCTCTCAAATACAGGCCTTTTTGGTTGTCAGACATCTTATCAACCAGCTCCAACTGAAATCTGAAGACATTGAGTCAGAATCTATTTAGAACAACACATTTGTATACTCTACAGCTTAACTATCTTACTCCATAGAACAATGTAGTTACAAGTGCTGGCTCAATGTGAATGTCTAAAATAAAAAAATATAAAATAATGGGATATGAAATAAAGAACCTTTTAGTTGAGGAACCAGGGCCTTTTCCGGCATGAGCATCCTCTGCAAATGCAGAATAAATAGAATTGCTTTATGAAACTATAATCACGCAATAAGTAAAAATATATGTGTATGCTCTGAACAAAAATCAATGCAAAGCTGAATCAATATCTATGGTGGTAAGAAACCAATGACATGTCGCATAAATGAATTAATGAAGTTGAAAAGGATTTTGAAGCATTATATGTGCATAATGCTTATCAAAACTAAAATAAAAGGAAAATTAGAAAATGATGAAGTGGAAACACAGTAATCATTCTTTAACACAGTACCCATATTAGAAAATCTAGTAGTGACACCAATTTGACACTACCTTAATGGAACATCAAACTGAGATGCATGAATAATATAATAAGGATGTTAAAGGAAACCTGATGGACCGGAGGACTCCATCCAAAATGATGCAAGCTCGCAATTAATGGGCAGCATGATGTGTCTGCGCAGCGCTGGGGACGGTGACGGCTGCCGAGGCGGAGCCGCGGGCCGTTGCGGCAGCACCCTCGGCGGCGCTGGTTTTGGCGAGTAGAGGCCGGCAGTCTCGGTGGCGGCGCGGCTGCCAGGGCGGAGTCGTGCTCTGGTGGGCTTCTCGTCCGTGCGGCCGTTGGAGTCAAGGAGGCGGCGATGCTCGGCTCCGGCGGCGTCCGCGGCGATGGAGGCGGGCGTCCTTGGAGCCGGCGGCGTGGGCTCCGGCTCGTGCGGGTGCTCGGTCGGTCGGTCTCAGCGGCAAGGCGAGAGGACCGAGCGACGCCCCTGCAGTCTAGAGCTCTAGGCCCGACTGCGCCATGGCGAGCCTCGTGACGGCAGCCGCCAGCGGAACGCTGCGACGGTGGTGACGACCTGCGTGGGGAGGGGACAGGTTGTGCCGGCGGAGGGACCGAGCGGGCGGGGTCTGGAAACCGCAAAAAAAATCGTGGGTGGGTCGGGCTCAGAAGCTCCCGCTCAACCTCGTTGGTGGGTCCCGGCTTGTGAGCCACGGCCCACGGGCCCGAACGGCGGGGTGGACTGACTGGCTAATAGGAGTCTGGGTTCTGAATAACTATTCGGTACTCAGAGTACAATATAGTAATATTATATATATATATATATATATATATATATATATATATATATATCGACGACAGGAGTATATATATATCGACGGCGGCAGTTACGTTATTTCCGGCACCGCAGCCGCCGCGCTCGAGAGTCGAGATCTAGGGCAGCAGCATCGATCGAGGAGAGCCGATCCAGGGGGAAAAACAGATGGAGGAGACGTCAGGATTTGGAGGTCTGTGCGACGACTTAGTCAAGGAGATCCTCGGGCGCCTATCATCGGAGTCCGTGCTCCGCTGCCGAGCCGTCTGCAAGCGCTGGCGCCGCATCACCACAGACCGGATCTTCCTCGCCGCCCACTCCGCCCGCCGCCAGCGCGAGATGCTCGTCATCACCCCGTCCGGTACGGTGAGCACCATCCCTCTCTCGTCCTTCCTCCACCACCCGGCGGCCGCGGCGGAACGACGGCGCGGCGGCTTCCTCTGCGACCCGGTCCAGCAAGGCAAGGACGGGACCGTGACGACGTTCCCGAGGCTGCTCTACTCCCTCGACGGACTACTCGTGTTCCAGGAGATGTTCGGCGTGCCCGCCGTCTGTTTCACCGTCTGTAACCCTGTCACGAGGCAATGGACGAAGCTGCCATCGGTAGCTCCAAACCCTTGCTCCACCGTGTGGCCGTGCGGCTTCTACTTACACAGGTCGTCCGGCGAGTACCGTCTCCTGTGCCACGGAGACGAATCACCCGAGCCCTGGAGGTGGTGTCGTCGCCCCGGTCCGCGTCCACGTCCGCCCGCCGACCACCGCTACTACGTCCTCGCCGCCGGTGACACCAAGCCTCGGCGGCTGTGTCGCGTTTCCGAGCGCTATCCCAACGTCGTCGGGTACGAGACCCCCGTGGCTCTTGCTGACGTCCTCTACTGGCTCTGCGAGCACCCTGAGTCGGATCGCACCGGTAAGATGCTGGCGTTCGACACGGCGGCGGAGACGTTCCGGCTCTTGCCACGGCCGCCTGGTGTTACTACCACGGCAGCACTGCTGGAGCTAAACGGATCGCTGTGCGCCGCGGCCATCACGCCGCCGCAGACGACTCCGGGTATGCCGACGGGGTGCCTCGACGTCTGGGTTCTGCATGAGGAGAGCTGGACGCTGCTCCACCGGATGGAGATGACCCCGCCCAGATCCTTCCTCCGTGTCAATGGCACGTTTCCTGTAAGCCACGCAATCGCTGTAGGGGACGGCAGCAGCATCCTCATTGGAGACAACATAGTTCATGTGGTCCTATGCGATCTCAAAGAAAAGAGGGTGCGCGGGGAATTCGTTTGCGGATCCATTCCGTTCTTCCTGTTATTCCGTGATAGCCTGGTGTCGCATGCCTTCTTTCAGTCGTTGCCGTGCTCCGACTCAGACTCTGAGCTCATGTCCATCAAGTTTCCAGATTATAAGCTAGAGGAGGCCGCAGCAGCCGCTCAAATGCAACTATTACCAATGAACTACTGTATTAGTTTAGTACCAATGTGATCGCTCAAATGCACGGCTACAATACAATATTCTTGGACTTCTTTATTTATATGAAATGAAACTTTGCTTGGACTTTTCTTATCTATACTAGTACTTTTTTACACTATATCTAAATTCAATTTTTTTTATGAGTATGAGCATGTGTTGCCACAGCCGCCGGCGGGAGTAATTGTTCCAACCTCCAATTTTGCATATTATTGACTCCGTAGATACATCCTTTTTCATTGGTGGTATCAAAGTTTTAGCATTAGCTCTAAAGACTTAAGACTACATTGCATTCCTTTTGCACTGCGAAAATATTAGGTGCAAGCAAAAAAAAAATCGGTGCATGCAAACCACCTTCTCGATCTATGGAATCGTTCAAATCCCTTAAAAAAGACCTAGACAATTTTTTTAAAAAAAAATATTGAAATCATACACATCTATAGTGCGTACATCTGTAGATGTATATAATGTCACCAAATTTGAGAATAAAACTCCATCTAAAAAAATCATACAAAAAGAATAAATTTTAGTTCAATAGGCACTAGAAGACAAATTTTCTGAGAATTAGTTTTCTAGTGCATTGCACCCAAAATTTACCTTTTTTCTATGTATGATCTTTTATACAATATAAGGATTTTGGATCCCAAATTTTGTGACAATGCATATGTATAAATGCACTATATATGGATGTGCATCGTTCTAGGTTTTTAAAGACTTCTAAGTTTTTCTAGGGGGTTTCCATGAATTCAAAGGTGAGGCTGGTTTTCACTCAATGTTTTCTCAGTTTGCAAAATCCACTCCCAATCTTGACTTTTAGAGCAAGATTAAAAAAACTACTCTCTAACAACTCTCTATATGAACTCCCAATCTTTCCCCATCTGGGAAAATCCTACTAATCATGCAGATATACATACGTGAGCATATCATCGGCCAATCCAAATGGAGAAGAGCATGGGAAAAATAAGTAGGATAGTGTTTAAAAATGGAGAAGAACATATGAAAGATAAGTAGGATAATATTTCTGATGCAAAATTAGTATACTAATAGTTGGGACTTGGGGATAATTTAGAAGGGAACGTATGCTATGGAAACCAGATTCCCATAGAAACTATGAAAACTCGCACGTGGATCGTTGGATCTAAATCCGATGGTGGGAGAGATTAGGAGAGATTAGCAATTAACCCCTCCCACAGTGTGTCGATCAACGTGCTAATCTCTCCCACACTGTGGGAGGGGTTAATTGCTAATCTCTCCTAATCTCTCCCACCATCGGATTTAGATATAACGATCCACGTGCGAGTTTTCATAGTTTCCACGGGAATCTGGTTTCCATAGCATATATTCCCAATTTAGAAATAGTCTGAGATTGTGATGCAAGATTATTTTCCATCTTCTGTGAGTGGGATTTTAGAAACAACTAGAAGTACTCGCGGCGTTGCTGTGTGTGACTAGATGCCCCTGTGTAGGGTGCCTTCAGAGTGCCTACCATTTTCTAGGTCATGCATTAGGGTTGCTCTGATCTCGATTGATTGCTTCCTTTTTTTTATAAACCAGGGTTGCATAATTTCTGAATGTCATTTAGTTCTCAAATGTTGCAGCCCATACCCCTTCGTGAGTTAGAATTGTATATAAAGTACCTTCTATAGTGTGTTCGAACAATGCTCATATTGTTTGGTATTTTGTTGTGTATTTGGCTCATGGAACAATGTAAAAACAAATAAGGTAAATATACTCACTTTTCAGGATAAAAATATAAAGTGATTGTATATAAAAAGTCGCGTCGGCGTTGAGGCCCTCACCGGCGTCCACTTTATTCACGGTTAAAACCGTACTCATTACAACATTTGAGAGGCTAACATTTAATTTATCGTTAAAAGGTATTGGTATGGAACATACGCTACCATGTACATCCACAATACATGTAAAAGAAAAGACACTACTCATTGAAAGAATATAAATTTGGAATTAAAGAACAAAAAAACAAAGAAAAAACACGCTAGCTACAATCCTACAATACCAATGGAAAAAAGAAGTATCAAAAAATGTTTCACACTGAAGATAACTGTATACTACTGTACTGTACTACTATCGATACAGCTCCTATCAAACTATACTGTTTATCGATACAACTCCTGTCAAACTGACCCATCGATATCAGATATCAGAGAGACCATACATTGCACCGATACGCGTCAAGAACCGTAGGTCTACTTGGGACATCATCGCGAGACACATCAATGTGCATAGGGCATTTGAATTGTTGAGCAGCCCTGATCCACGGATCAATGCACTGAAATTATCTCCTGGGATTCCTTTGCTTTCGTGGTCAAAGAGGGAGAGAAATGCAAGTTGAATTGCCAAATGCCAAGAATCTGGCGATGAGTAGCCAAAACAAGTCCAAATTGCAGTAGACCGCCTCCATTTACCATGCTACGGGTCTGAATATAGAATGCTTCTGAATTTGGGGGTTCTCCATTATAAACAGTACAATTATCAGGGACAGCAAATTCTAAATCGATATCAGCCATGAGTCTTTCACCATTTTTCATGATCTCTGAGATCTGACGATATATGGAGCTGGCATTGTCAGACAAAACATCCATACCTCTGAGGTGTGTGCAATGGACAATAGTATGAACAGGTGGATCTGACGATATATGGAGCTGGCATTGTCAGACAAAACATCCATACCTCTGAGGCGTGTGCAATGGACAATAGTATGAACAGGTGAGTTCTTGGTCGGATCGAACAGGGCATTGAGTAAGTATTAATAACATGGGTAGCCATAACAGGTTAAGTGGTTGGAAAAAGGAAAATGATTTCGGTGAGGTATTGGATTAGTTTTGATAAACTTAGTCCTCTCTAGTTTACCGTTCAAAATGCTTTTTCTTCGAACTACCAAGAGGTGTGTTAGAAAAAGTAGACTATTTTTTATCACGTTTTTATTGGCAGAGTGATCAGCACATATGAAAGGTTGGCCAAATGGAAAGTTTTATGTCAACGAGTCTTGTGAACAAGTGTTCTAAAAATATTTAAACAAGTACATCAAATATTTTCTACTAAACCATAAACCTATTTTTAGAAGAAAACAAGACTCTGTGATACAATTACTTAAGGGATTTAGTGGGAGCAAACTTAAGAGATTGGAACATAAGTGTTGCTTCTTTACTCAATATTAACTTACTGGAGGAAAGGGATGTCTTTATGTAGGGTCTTAGCACATCTGGAAAATTTACAGTTAAATCCATATATGCTGTGTTAATTAACAATGGAGGTAAAGTGTCACAAAATATTTGACAAATTAAAGTACCTATGAAAATAAAAAAAATTATGGTACCTAAAAAATGGTGTGATTTTAACCAAGGATAACATGACACTTAGAAATTGGAATGAGGACACACATTGTTGCTTTTGCCATTCCTAAGAAAATATCTAACATCTTTTTTCTACTATGCCTATGCTAAGTTCTTTTGACGCGTTGTATATTTAATTTTTGGCATTGCTCTGCCCCAAGATATAAATAACATATTTATGGTGGTTAAAATTATCAAATGAGCAAAATAATGCATTGTTATTAACCGCAGCATCAACACTATGTTGGTTGATATGGTTAACAAGGAGCGGAGTGGTTTTTGATAAATGTAGAATAAAATCTATTTTGCAGATTCTTTTTAGGGGAACGCATTGGCTAAGGCAATGAGCAAGATTGCAGTGGCATGACGATCTACGGGATCAACTAATCCTCATCGGACGACATCTAGAGGCAAGCACTGCAATTTTTTAGTTTCAATGGATGGTTATCTACAAGACATGTTGGTCAGACATAGTTAAAAACTTATTTGTTTCGGTTCGATTGTACGTATTTTTTAAGACCTAGGACGAACTCTTGTAATAATGGGTCTGATTCTATATTTTGATAGAAGAAACTCGATATGAACTATCCATTGTCCTAAAAAAAGCATTGCAGCAGTATCGTGAATTTGACCAAACAGTGATGAGCCTAACAAGTACTCCCTCTATCTCTTGTTAAGTGTCGTTTTGGATTTCCGTGTCACAACTTTGACTAATTTATATAAAATATGTGTAACATTTATGTCTCCAAATAAATTTATTAAAAAACTAGATAAAAAGATCTATTTAATGATATCAATTATGTATCATAAATATTAATAATTTTTTATATAAAATTAATTTAAGTTATTTCTCAGGAAGTAAGAAAAAATAGTTATTTAGAGATGGAGCCTAACAAGTACTCCCTCTGTCTCTTGTTAAGTGTCGTTTTGGATTTCCGTGTCACAACTTTGACTAAATTTATATAAAATATGTGTAACATTTATGTCTCCAAATAAATTTATTAAAAAACTAAATAAAAAGATCTATTTAATGATATCAATTATGTATCATAAATATTAATAATTTTTTATATAAAATTAATTTAAGTTATTTCTCAGGAAGTAAGAAAAAATAGTTATTTAGAGATGGATGAAGTAACATAGACAGTGCTAGCAGGTGAGTCCTGGCTCACCTGGCTCTGCGTCCTGAGGGCATGCTGTGGCCGATGTGTCAAAGAGGAAGACGCCTGAGAGAAGGGGACACAGACATCCACAACAACTTCTGTTGCTGCGTCCCCACGGGCTGCTGGTACATGTTCTGGTGCTGCTCGGTGTAGGGGTTCAGCCGTTCAGCACTGCCCACGGCAACCTCGTTCCAGGCCGGCAACGCTGTGGAGGTGGGTGGAGCTGATCGGAGGCCGTTGAGGCCAAGCCTCAAGCCTACAAGCCCACGAAGCACGCACGCCTCAAGCAAGCGCGCAGGACTTCGAGTCCCATCACTCTGCCCATCTTGAGAAGGAATTATTATTTACCTGCAGTTAGCCGCAAAAATTGCCTTGTGTTATCTATAAATAAATGGTATAGTATTTTTATATAACAACTTTAGTAAAATTTCATATCATTGGACTTTCAGAAAATGGTAATGATATCTTTTTTCTGAACGGATAGATAGAGTACAATAAAATTACAAAACAGGCGCAGGGAGGAGAGGATCTGCACTATATATACACAGAGAAAGGAAAAGAGTATATTCCCTTTATTTAATGATGTTGCATGCACCGCTCAAGAGTCAAGACTGCACTTGGGCCACGTTTAGATCCAAAATTATTTGAAATTTTGACACTGTAGCATTTTCGTTTGTATGTGGTAATTATTTGTATGTGATAATTATTGTCCAATCATAGAGTAACTAGACTCAAAAAATTCGTCTCGCAAATTACAGATTAACTGTGTAATTAGTTATATTTTTTATCTATATTTAATACTACATGCATTGTTCAAAGATTCGATGTGACGGAGATGTGACAGAAAATTTAGAATTTTGAAGGGGTCTAAACAGAGCCTTGGACGTGCATTTGCATTCACGGATCCGCGGTTTATGTTGCTGCATCCCAGCACAGCAACTAGTGGCCATATATACTGCGATTTGCTCTGCAACTGCAAGCAGCCATGCTGAATCCAGCAGGCGTCACACCTGTTCAGACTTCAGGTTGTAGATGTACTCATGTACACCAACCAACAAATTCCAATTTTTCATCGAAGTGATCATTCTGATGAGCCGATGATCCATCATATGATCCGCAAGGAATAGTATCATCTCAAAAAATAAAAAAATAAAAAAACAGAAGAGCAACCTACAGTCGCACCCTGTTTTATAGCTATTTTAATCTGAGTCTAATCAGATGGTTAGAGGTAAAGGTATGTTATTTTAGTATTTAAACCTCCACTCATCCCATCTAATCTAAGATTTTACAAATCACCTTAGCCCCACGTTTGTACAGTTACGTTTTGTGTCCTTGCGATTCCCGTAGGGCAGCGCCGCGTCGAGGTCCGACCGCAACGTGTATGGCGCCTGGAAGCTAGGAACCCCGGCCGCGACGTGTACGGCGGCAGCAGCAACAGCAACACAACAGGAAGCTAGGAGGCCTACTGGGTTCTCTCTCGTTCATGATGTCCATGTCCTTCGATCAGTTCCGGCCACATACTGGTATCTATTAGGACCGCGCGATGGGGCGCGCATTTGCCCGGGTGGCTATTTGCCCAGCCGTCCGCGGCCCCCATCGTCATCCATCCGATCTTTTTTTACACCAAGCGGAAAAAAAATAGAAAAAAGAACACTCGCACCGGCAAAAAAAAATACACCCCAGCAAAAAAAAAAATTTACACCCCACCAACCGCGCCGTCCTTTTTTTTTAACAAGAAATCCAAAACAGAAAAAAAAAAGAAAACCAAATATCCGTAAGGGCAAACATCCGCCAGATCGCATTTGCGTATCTACTAGTACGTATAGGGGTGTTTGGATCCTTTGGCAAATAGCAAATGAATTTGACAAATCTTTTGTCACTTGAGAATGTTTGGATCCCTTGGCAAATGACAAATGGAAAATGACAAATGACACATACAAAGACAATTATACCTCTAATAATTACACTCATTCACATGTCATGCATAAGAGGGAGGATATGAGTGGAAGGATTTTCTATTTGCCTTTATTTATCACTCTAAAGTGACAAATGACAAATGATAAATTTTTACTCTTTTGTTATTTTTTGCCTTGCATGTTTAGATCCATTTGCCAAAAAGTAACAATTCTTTTGCTCTTTTGTCAATTTGTTAATTTATCAAGGGGATCCAAACACCCCTATAATACTCTATAATACTCCTACAAAAGTAGTAGACAGCTCATATGCGCTCCACGACGCGTCCCGCTGATCGAATTATGGATGAATTAGAATCACGAACCGATCGATGATGATCCGTGACGCGCGCCGCAGCAAGTGCCCGTCCAGCAGGCCATGCGATGCCCCGGCCATCGCGTTAGGTCACTGCCATCGCCCCACCCCGCCGTCCTGACTCTCGCCACCCCCCCCCCCCCCCCCCCCCCGACCCCTGCAAGATTTTTGAAATAAAGGCAGCCGGCGCCGCGGGATCGCGAGGACGAGGATTGTACAGGTGTGGGGCTGTGGTGATATATAAAATCTTAGATTAGATGAGATGAGTGAGAGGTTTAGGTGGTAAAATAACTCACCTTTACCTCTAACAATCGGATTATAGTCCAGTGGTCTAGATTAAAGTTTGCATAGTTTCTTGGTTTTCATAGCATACGCTACTTTTTAAGTCTGAATTCGCAATGGTTATCCAGAGAGCGAGTAGCAAATATTTCCCTTCCATTTTACTGAACTACTGTACTCCTGAATTGTCTGGATTCCATGATGTAAATACTTTCTGCTTTCTTTAATCACTTTTCCTCCTTCTGAGTCGCTGACCATTCAGGCGATCCTATCTACCTTGATGGGCAGAAAACCTGCTAGTGTTAGTCATGTGTTGATCAATGAGAAATACTATTGCTTATGACTGTTGCCTGAAAAAATAATATATTTTCAGGCATCTAAAATATAGAAAACCCCTTATTTAATAATATAATTTCAGTAGGGACTTCTGCCCTCCTGTTTTCATCGATCAAACATAAAAAACAAAGGTAGGAGACCAACGGTCAACAACTCATCAAGCTGCAGATAGCAAATATCGTGATCGAGAGAGAAAAAAAAAAGACGGACGAAAATAGCAGGAAAAAAAAACCAACTGAATTATTTGAAAGCATGCCGCACAAGCAGAAACCATCCATTGTTATCAGAGCCGGCAATCATGAAACACGGTACAGGGAGGGAGAAAAAAACAGGTCTCAGCTGGATCTATTTTTTTTTATGTGGGTACAAATACAAAACAGTGGAATGCGACATGAAAACGAATCCACAGGGCGGAGGGGAAAAAACTGATGCTTCTGCTTTGAGGAGATCGATCGGATCAGAAGAGTGACGAGACGACCGCAGAGATCACGGCAAGCGCGACGCTGCCAAGGATCCCAGCCTGAAATTTGAAGCCGCTGCCGGCGGCGCTGTCGCTCGCCGGGTTGCCACCGGCTGATGATGGAGTGACTGCAGGAAAACAGTGACGACGGTTGCTAGTAAGTTGAGTGCAGTTGGGTTTACGAAGAGCCTAGAGTTGAGAGCACTCACTCTTGGAGGCGTTGGCGAAGAGGGCGTAGTCCGGCGAGCCTGGTTTCAGGTTCAGCAGGTCTAGCAGACAGGGAGAGGACATCATCAGGCATCAGGAATTACGAACCGAGAAATGTATATATATTTTTTAAAGAAAACAACAACATCCAGAATGTTTAACTGCTTAATTAACTATGCTAATATGTTCTTTCATATAACAAAAAGAAAACACAGAGCAAAGGTCTGAACAGTACTACTCCCTCCCGAAAGGGATGTGTTTGACTATTTATATAAAGTAATTCCTCCGTCCCAAATTTTTTTTTTGATGCTTTAGTTTTGTTCAAGTAAGACTACTTTAAATTTGACCAAATGTATACAGAAATTTGATAACATGTTGCATGAAGAATCTAATGCCTTATCTGGTAATAACAACATAAGTACTCTCGTCTACAAACATCGTTAACTAAAATTTTAGATAGTTTTGACTTAAAAGATAAAAAAAAAATTAAAACATCAGTTTTCTGTCAGAGCAAGTAGTATTAGTATTTGTATCTTCAAATAAATTTATCATAAAAATAAATTACATGATTATAATCTACCTATACATAAAAACTCGATCAGAAGGAGCTTCGAACTACAGAGCTAAACATTGGCAGCCTATTCGTTTGGCTTTTCAGCCGGTTTAAATCCAGACGGAACAGTGTTTTTCTCTCACAAGAAATCAGTCAGCAGTGAATAATTCTGCCGAAACAGTGCATAATCCTGTCAAACGAACAGGCCGTGGAGCGTCCACGGAGTACAGACGGAGGAAATGAGAAGTTAGGAGCATGGGCTGTTGTTAGCACATGGAGATCAGACCAAAGCCGGCCTAATCAGAGAAGACAGCCCACTTTGGCACTATGGTTTGATGATTTTTAAGTTCCACTACTTTCTCCGTGTTAGAAAGAATGCAATTTGAGCACAGTGTTTGATACCTTAAATTTGAACAATTTGACTAATTATAGATAAAAAAATATATTAATATTTATGATACCAGATAAATATTATTAGAAAATATATTTTCATAGTAATTTAATGTGTCATAAATGTGAATATAGTTCACTGTAAACTTTAGTTGAACCACTCTCCGTGAAGCACAACCCATGTTTACATTATTTTGGGGACGGAAATAGTACTATACTAGTGTTTACCCAACTTAGTACTGTGGAAGTACTAGTACTATATGCTAGCAGGAAATCACAAGGACATCCTGAGATATTCTGTTTTCCCCGAAAAAAATCACCACAAAACTTCATCAGCAGCAGTGTTCAGCAGCGGTGATTCAGAGCTTGCAAATCACCAATTTGGGGGCACCGCAGCTAAATAAATACGTATAATGATGATAAAAGAAAGAGAAACCTTTGAAATCGAGGAGCTCGGTACTATTTTCAGCAAGGAGGACTGAGAGGAGGAGATGGAGGCGGTAGCTAGTGTAGGAGTACTCACTGATGCAGAGCGAGACGTTGGCGTTGGGGAGTTTGCAGGCGGTAGGGAGAGCCAAGAGTCGGTCGAAGCGCAGGCCGAGCGACTGCACCTGGTTGCGTCCCGTGTGCACCTGCTGGATGATGTAGCAGAGGCACTCGGGGCGCGCCTTCTCCGTGTCGCCGGCGTCGCCACAGCAGGTGGACGACGGCGACTCCGCGTGGCCCGTCGCGTAGTCCATGCAGTCCGTCAGCTTCCCGAAGTCCGCCTGGCACTTGCTCTGCAGTGGGTCCACTGGCGGCGCCGGCGACTGCGCGTCTGCCACGGCGGCAAAGCACCACGCCGCTAGCAGTAGCAGGCACCACCACCACAGCCTCCTGCTGCTATCCATGGCTAGCTGCCGCGGCTCCTGCTGCTGCTGCTGGCGCCTGCTCTACGCCGGCCGAGGGCAGTGCGAAGGGGTGTGTAACGACGGTGGCCGGGCGTCGGTCGCCGGTGGCTTTAATTTCGCTTGGCTGGTCGTGCCAGATGAGGAGGAAGAGGAAATGGAAATGAGGGCGGCGTGTGCGGGCGGCGTTTATAGGCTGGACCGGGGCGGGGGGGGGGGGGGGGGGGGGGGGGGCGCATTGAAGCCGGAGCGGTGAGAGTTGGATGACGCGCATTGAATGAATATGAATTGAAGCGCGGGAAGAGCAGCAGCAGTAATAATTCCTTCCCGGTCGGTACGTGTCGCCTTCACGTACAGTTACGCCGCGCACCACCACCACCACGTAGTAGTAGTAGTAGTAGTGCTGCACAAGTGTTCGCGTCCAGCGACGACGACGTGTCCCTCCCTGGTTCCTGCCTCCCCATCTGCCGCTGCTCCGATCTGGAGGTTGGAGCGCCGTTGCTCATGCGAATCGCGTTGCTGCTTGCTTGCTTTGCTTTCTGGATGGATGTCATGGGCGGGCGGCGCTGACCGCTGACGAAGCTTCAAGCCTGCCTGCGCCTTGAATGCGATGCAGATGGGGAGCGGCGACGGGTGATCGGCGCATGGTTATCGATCGAGCATCCTCGTTTCACGCGCACGGGGGCGGCGGCGGCCATTTCGGCGTGCCGCGCGCGGGTGGCATCGAGTCACGCGGCGCCCGGAAGTTTTTCCCTGGCTTGCGGGTGCTGGGACCTGCCGACGAGCTGCCTTCTGTTGAGACTTCACTTGAGAGCCAGCCTCATGGTGGGGGGCGCTGGCCGGGCACGGCCAAGCCACCGCCGAATCGCGCAAGGTGGGCTGCTGGCTGTTCATCAGCCAGCCACGTTCGTTCGTCATTCCTGATTTGGATCTTGATGCTGCCACTGCCAGACGGTCCTACTACTGTAGTACTACTCAGCTGCAAATTGTGCGCCATTGATTACGCCGCGCTGCTACCGGCGCATGCTCCAAGTATGCACGCTGCAACGTCCTACTGGTTCACACGTTGATGCCCACCAATTCAGCATTCCATCCATCGATCCGTGCTGTACTGCTGTTCTGGTAGTCTAGACGCAAGCAAAGCCGCTCTCTCTCTCTCTCTCTCTCTCTCTCTCTCTCTCACACACACACACACACACACACACACACACAGACGAGCTGCACCAAACAGCGGCACGGCACTTAAAACCGGTCAACGGTACAGGTCGCCGCCGCTTCTTTCGTCTAAAAACGCCTCCAAGGAGATAATAAGCAGACGGTATCAACCCTCAAAGGAGATAATAATAAAGAATCTAAAGCAGATACTATCCTACTGCAAGGGTTGTCTTATAAGAATACTAAAGAGCTCCATCAATCTCCATCGCTTTACCATGCATGCCAAATGGCTCCTCAATCTTTGCTTTGCTTTGCACCTGCACAGCGAGGCCGGGGATGCTTCTGTCTGTGAACACCAGCTCTGACCTGTGAGACAACGAATGTTACCAGAACGAACCAAGGCATGAGGACCCAGTAGCCGCATGCATGCGGTACACAGAAACAGCTGACGAACGCTGCTGCGAGTAGCCCGATTTCAGTACTAGTAACTGAATTCAGGCACGGTGGTTGGGCGCTGATCAATTGGATTGGTTGGTTGGGCAGGGTGCCAGCCAGCACTGTGCTGCCAAAGCCAAAGCGCATCGAGACGAGTCATGACACGCATGTGGTGTGGTTGTTGTCGATACTGCACTGACGGCTTTCCATCTAGACGGCCGGCAACTGAGGCTGGCATGGCATTCTCCTCTAGCCGTCTTCAATTCTGCCCTGTTCGGCTGGAGGCCCAGCCATTTATTATCCATGGGAAAACCAGGCCGTTCCAGCAGCGCCCCAAAGTCTCATGGTCCACCGTCACAGAAAATCTCTATCTTGTACAGACACCCTTGTTGGTGCTGGGTACTACAAAAACAGTTTGAAAAAAAATGTTTTCCACGCAAAATGATGGCTAAATTCACGGTTTAAACTTGAAGAGTTCTCATCTGTGGAATCCCAAAAGATTACATGTAACTAAAGTCCACAAACAAACAGTTCTCATCTGCTGCACTGCACTGCAGGCTTTCCATCTAGACGGCCGGCAGCTGAGGCTGGCATTCTCCTCTCGCCGTCTTCAATTCTGCCCTGTTCGGCTGGAGGCCCAGCCATTTATTATCTTTGGGAAAACCAGGCCGTTCCAGCAGCCCCACAAAGTCTCATGGTCCCTCAAAACAATGGGCATCGGGATATATGTATCAGTCTACGGCATGTCATTCAGTGGTGTGGTACACCGGCACAGAAAATCTCTTGTACAGACACCCTTGTTTGTGCTGGCTACTACAAAAACAAGGTGAAAAAAAAATGCTTTCAAGGCAAAATGATGGCTAAATTCACGGTTTAAACTTGAAGAGTTCTCATCTGTGGAATCCCAAAAGATTACATGTAACTAAAGTCCACAAACAAGCAGTATTAGCTGATCTAGCAACCATTCAGATTACAGGTTGTAACGGTTATGTTGGTATGATCATGGTGGCTACAAGGGAGGAGTTGGCTACTAGTAGGGTCTTCTTAAACCCTAGACGTTCCCAGCTTGCGCTCGAAGAGCCGGCGCAGGAGATAGACTTGGATGACGCTCGCGGCGATCAGTGCCGCTGACTCGAATAGCGCCTTATGTACTGCCCTCCTGCTCATGTTTTCGTTCACTGTGACATACAAGGAGAGATGGTTAGCTTACCGCTTGGGATGACACCAGCTTGGCAAAGTTTAATAGCATGCAGCTTTGATAAACTTAAGGTTAAATGTAGAGAGGCAAAATTCACTGCGCAGGTCGGAAGCATGAGAACAGGAGAAACTATAATGTCCTTACCAAGTTCCACAAAGCACTAGATTTGTATACCTCACCACAACAGAAATTTAGCACAGCTTTACCTTAATTGCTATATAAAGTCGATCTAGATATGTTCAAACTTATTACTCCTGTTAAGCTATTCTTTCATGATATATTCCTAATCAAAAACCACCAAGAACTATTGTGCATATTACTCATAATATTAAGTTCCAAAATGAAACAAGATAGGCGGCGCAAGGTGAAAAACACTCAAAAATTAGTATTTTTAAGGAGAAGGTAAAGGGGGATACTTACATATTGCTTGACGGTCAGTTTGGGCCTCTAGCCAGTGCTGTTCGAACTGAATATTGTATAGTGCCTCATCTAACTTGGCTATTTGCTCGAAAAGTGGCGCAAAATGCTCTGCATGACATCCAAAGAGCAGGAGTTGAGTGCTACTTTTTTTTTGCTAACCAAAGTTAATAGAACTTCAAAAATCCTTATATTCTTACCATCTTTGGCATGCTGCTCGAAATATGAAAAATGGCCAACATGCACATCAAAATCTATAGTTTCGTGATACGGGGATTTATTCGTGAAGCAGAAGCGATGGACGCCTCTCTTCTGAACAATGAACTCAAACTTATCGCTAGTCTTATCTCGAGAATCACGGACTTGACCGCCATTAGGATCCTTAACCTGTCATTAGTGAAGATGGTGCCACAGTTGGAATGTTAGGTAAAACAAGGGAAATTTCTAAATCAAGGAAAGCTCAACAGTGCTTGTGTTAATGAACCCAACATGCCCAAACAAGACTAGTTAACGAGCAGCTTATGAAGTCAAACTGTCTGATCCATCAAAACTTTGTTGTGGCAAAAAGAAAGGACAGGAGTTGAAAATTAGGTTCGATTAACAGAGCAACGATAGTTCAAAATTAAAAACTGTCATCAGCCAACTAATTTCTTGGTAATAGGTCCACAATGATGTTTTCAAGGACCTAATAAAGTTATAAAGATTAACAGTAAAAAGGAACAAAAACAAATACGTAGAAGATTTCTTTTTTCATTGCACAGATCGAATAGCTCACATCTACATAATTCAAAACTTTGAATTTCATGTTATGTTATCTATCAGTCAGAAAATGATTGATGCAACAAACAGCTTTAATTAAGGCTATTTAGTTTCACAGATCATGGAATATGCTTAAAGCCCCACAGCAGCTTCCATCCGACAATTGGACTGTAGCGATCTAATCCCCATTTGATCAATGGGGCATTCCAATCTTTATTTCTTCCACATGCATAATCTATGATGCAACCCATGTCCCCATTAAATAGTAGCACTGGAGAAAGGTGAAATTAGATTCCCTAGTAATAATACTACTATTACTGATGGTAATGTAGTATTCTATATGGTTTTACAAAAATTTATGTTGCTGTTTTTTCCTTTTGTCAGAGTCTCAACTCTCAAGTTGGACTTCATCTCTAGCCTACCCCATCTTGCTTGGGACTAGAAGGTTTTGTTGTTGCTGCTGTACAAGTGACTGCAACCATGCATGGCAACTTCCAACAAAATTTGTCTATAAACAATAATTTGCCACAAGCACACATGCTGAAATAAATAGAAAAGGTAAAAACCTAAAGGGTGGCACATAATTTGAACAGCTAAGGTTACTCCGTTCTGAAACGAGAATGCAATATCTTTTGAGATAAAATTTGATACACTACTGGCATTGTGTTGAGTTCATGACTGCTTTAATAACAATATTATAGCTTCAGATATGCTGTGAGTGACAGAATTAGCAGAAGATCCAGGAACGCATCAATCAAACATTTACATGTATAGTTAGTTTGACGATAGCTGAAAGACGCACATAGGCTCCGACGGAATCAAGTAGTCCCTTACCACAAGATCGACGCCTTCCTCGCTGTAATGCCACGGGGTGTCAGCCTTGATGACGACGAAGGAGACATGGACAGTATCCCCCTCGTACTCCACGTTATGCGAGAAGCACTCTTCCCTGTCGATCACAAAGCGGATGCCCTCGGCGGGGCGCAGGAACAGCAGCACGGCGCAGAGCACCGATAAACCGCACGCCGTTCTCCAGCTCAGCCCCTCCATGGTGTGCTCTGCTGCTACTGCCAGAAACGACTACTGATTCCACGAGCCTCCTCCCTGCAGAGACGAAAACCCCAAGCTGCCAGTAGGGCCATAGGAACAGATCAGGTGGATCAGGGGTAAAACACGCTTCGGAGACTGGGGAACGGGATGTGCTGAGCGGGGAAAACAGGGGCACGCGGCTTGACCGGTAAAGCACCGCACTGTTCGATGGAGCTCGCTCCCACCCTGCGACTCCAGGCTTCGATCGGGCTGGCGGCGAGTACCGGAGCGAGATCTGGCCGGGGTCCCCATGCCCTACGGATGCAATCGTCGATCGGGGTGGGACGGAGAGGGCGAGTTGGACGGGGAGGAAGAGTTGTGGAGACTCGTTACCTGCTGGTACTCGGAGCTCGAGAGGTCGCCGGTCGCCTCCGGCGATCTGGATGGCGCTTCCCCCGCCTGTGTGGAGGAAGCAATCGATCGAGAGAGGAGAGGAGAGAAGTCACACGATGCACGAAGCGAGCTGACCGAGAAGAGAACCCGTCCGCGTGGAAAAGAAAGGAAATTCTGTTCCCGTCGTTCGACACGAGATCGGGCTAGCTTGGGCGCTACCGGGACCATGGGCCGTGTGGGCCACTTGGGGTAGGGAATCGAAATCGGCCTAGGCATTGACGGGATATGGGCCCTTTCTACGTGTATGGCTTTGGCAAACGGTCCTGCGGCCCAAACGTTCAGCAGCGACATGGGTCAATTTCTTAAAAAAAAAGGAAAAAGCAACAATTGCAGCCGCCAACATGGGCTTTTACTGATCGCTGCTGCACGGTTCAAAATGGACAGCAGCCAGCAGGTCACTGAATTCGTTTTCCCCTGTCAGAGAGAATTTCCCCTGTTAAAAAATTCTTGTCAGAGACACGCCCGCACTGGTACAATCACCACTCTGCACTGGTGTACTGTACGTATACGTCGGCACGACACGTCGTCCCCTGTACTGTACCCGGCCAGAGCCTTTCCGCTACGCCTGCCTGCCTGCCTCTGTGCAGCATCGATTGCAGTCAGAGGAAAAAAATGTTACTGTGTACGGCACGACAATCAATTGCAGCATCGATTGTCGTGTTCGTGTATATATACTCTGTACTGTACGTGGTATAGTAGTCAGAGGAAGCCAGGGAGAGAGACAGGGGAAAAAATGTTAGGCCCCGTTTAGTTCTCAAAAATTTTGTATAGTACCCGTCACATCAAATCTTGCGGCACATGCATGGAGTACTAAATGTAGACGAAAAAAAAACTAATTGCACAGTTGGATGAGAAATCGCGAGACGAAACTTTTAAACCTAATTAGTCCATAATTAGACACTAATTACTAAATAAAAACAAAATTGCTACCGTGCCCAAAATCCAAAATTTTTGGATCTAAACATACCCTTACTGTGTACCATAGCCGCAACACGATTGGCCAGTTGCGACCGCGACAGAGATTCCTTGGCCGCTGGTAGTAGTACATCATCCCGTAAGTACCCACGCCACGCGGCAGTCAATCGCTGGTGGTACCTCCCCCATTTGGCCCCATATAAAAATTACTGGCTCCCCTCCACCCGTGTCACCCCGACCCAGATCAGTGCACCTTCGATGTTGTCCCACATTCTTCCGAGGGGTACACACCGCCAGACAGGCTGGGCACGGCCATCAGAGAGGATACGACGACAGTCGTTGTGACCGAGGGGGTGGTAGGTGCGGAACCCGATGTGGATCCCCTCCACCCGCGTCGCCCCGACTCAGACCAGTGCACCGCCGATGTTGTCCCACATTCTTCCGAGGGGTACACACCACAACAAGTTAAGCAGAGAGCTCTGATGAGCCACGAGACCCACAACCTTCTGTCCTCGCCGGAAGTAGGAGATCCCTCGCCCATCCCCTCTGGCGGATCGGAGGACAACGACGCGGACCCCCCGCTCAGAGCCAATCAGAGC
Source organism: Microstegium vimineum (assembly GCA_022036555.1). Taxonomy (NCBI): domain Eukaryota; kingdom Viridiplantae; phylum Streptophyta; class Magnoliopsida; order Poales; family Poaceae; genus Microstegium; species Microstegium vimineum. Next base: position 43,936,574 of record CM039135.1, read on the forward strand.
GTCGAGACAGTAGGCGCGGAACCCCCAGCGGATCCACTCTGTCTAGACTCTGGTGATGGCCACCTACGCACCGGAGCTGCAACGGTGGACCCCCAAGCAGACCCACTTTGCCTCGAAGATTTTCCCACCCGCCCGGGGGCACCAACAGTCACAGGCTTCGCCACAGAGCTCCTGGATCTTATGTTGTTGGAAGCGGAGTTATTGAGAGCGGATCCGACCAATGCGGTCGACTTCCAACCCAAAGCTACCGTGCCCCCGACTTGCTCGGGCCCCCCAGCAGTGGACACCACCCCAGCACACTCTCCCAGATGTGATGCAAGAAGAACACAAGATTTATCCTGGTTCGGGCAAAGAAGGCCCTACGTCCAGCGGGGGAGGATGAATTGTATTATCTTGCACCGAAGTGCTCGTACAGGGGGGTACAAGCAGGTTTACACGGGGGTGCTCAGAGTGAGCTGAAGCCTAGGACTAGCAAGGCTATCCTAGGTGAGCTGGTGGATTGCTTGAGATGTTGTGCGACTTGGCTCTTGGTGTATGCGGGTCAGAGCTGATGTCTCGGCTCGTTGAGAGATCTCTGATGTCTGAATGCGTGAGCCGATACGAATGCGCATGCCTTTTCTTCTATCCTAGGGTCCCCTTTTATAGACCAAGGGGAGACCTGAGAGTACAGAGGTCCTAAACTGTAGTGGCATGGGAGGCGTGTCCGTGGCGCCATGCTTGCGATGGGACGTCGATCGCTTGTAGCGGCGTGGCCTTCCCGTCCTTCTGGTGCTTCAGGGCATGGTGATGGCGGACTGGACGTTGCCGAACGTCATGGCGCAGTACGGTTGGCCTCCTGTAGATGGGTACAAGCTCCACAGTTGAAGCGGGACGGAGCGGACGGGCCCCATACCGTAGTGGTTGGAGACGGGGGTCGAGCCCCTGGATCGAGGGGTATCGAGGCCCGCACGGCCCTGACGTGTCCCTGAAAACTCGGTCGAGGGCTGTCCCACTCAAGACTCGAGGGGGTGCCTTTGACCTCCGTACTTGAGGCGTGGCCGCAGTGGTTGTACGATCAACGGAGAGTCGGGGCATGGGCGGCGAACTGATGGATTTGACCGTGGTAGTGGGCACCCATGGCGTTAGGCGGGAGCAGGTAGGCGCATTGGATTCTCTTTACCCCATACTGGGAGTAGGTGAGCTGATCGAGCCTCCTGCTCGCGGGTCGTTCATTCGACCCCCTGTCCGTCATTCGAGGGGTCGAGGCGGAGGGGTCGTTCGTTCGACCCCTGTCCGTTAATCGGGGTCGAGGGGTTGAGGTCGAGGGGGATTCGATCGACCCCTCTTCTGTCATTCGGGGGGTTAAGGCGAGGCGGAGGGGTCGTTCGTTCGACCCCTGTCCGTCAGTTGAGGTCGAGGCGGAGGAGGATCCCTCCTACTGTTTTTCCAGTAATGGACCGGCCCATGACTGGTCATTTTGTCGGCGAGGCAGGCCTTCGCTTGATGGGCCTTTCTCCATTGTTTGAGTGGCTGGTTGGATTTTGCCTTAAAAAATGATTGCTATGTTGAGCGTTAGATTATCGCAGGTTAGGGTACCCCTTACCTTTGTACCCGACAATATGGGTCACCCTACATATAGCTACTGCAGGAATGGATGACATTTAGTCACTGTACTATCAAAACCACAAAATTGTGGAGTTACAATAGAGGTTGGTCCCTTGCTATATTTGTGATTGAGTGCCTATCTTAGACACGTATATTCAGATATATGATTCCACCATAAACGATCCATCTCATATCAGTATTTATAGCTTATAAAGTTAACACTTCCACTTCAGCTTAACCATACTTCGTGATTTTACTTTAGGCTTTTAATTTCAAGCCATGTTGTACTGAATCTACATCTTCTTTTATTTATTTGTCCAAAAAAAAAAATCAAAGCCATTTAGGTTTATGAAGATGACATCACAAACGCCTTCCTCAAGTTTGCTTGCAGTTTGCAGCTTGCTTCGCAACCATGGAGCCCCTTCACATTAAGCTTCAATTATGCAAGGTTATTAGCTTATGGATCTTTTGCACCTCAGAACATTTTTTTTACCAAATGAACAAGTTCATTGTTACTAGGTCATTAACACATGCACGTATTTATTTACTTCTGCCTTGAGCTCTATCTCAGATGAATACCTTTGGATGTTTGTGTTCTGTTTTCCATTAATTAGTACTCCATTGTTACTAGGTCATTAACACATATGCACATATTTATTTACTTCTTCCTTCAGCTCTATCTCAGATGAATACCTTTGGATGTTTGTGTTCTGTTTTCCATTAATTAGTACACGAGTTAGGTCCATCCACATGAATCCATAGAGCAAGCTCTATTACTTACGACCTTATTACGATGACTTCCTGAAAAAACTGACTTATATCACTTCGATATACGACACTGCAAGAGGGTTGCAGGTCATACCAGGGTTCGTGTTGTGCACAAGAGTCTGATAATTGGCCTTAGTAATTGATCCAAGACAAGGAAATGAACTCTCACTTTGTTATGATGAATCACTATGCTCAACGGTTGTCAGGCAAACAACAAACACTGCCTTTGGGTTTCTTTCGCTTCACTGTAATAAAACATTTATCTTTGTATAAGGATTGTTTCTAAGTTCTAACACTTATTGCTTATTGCCGTTCTTTTTGCAGCAAACAAGGCAGCAGCACGAGCGTATTCCAAAAATTTGTCCGCCTTCTATGGAAGGTACAATATTTTTCTAGCAATTTTATAAATTTGACTGATCGAATCCTCAGTAACTTTTATAGTATTTAGCTGCAGAACATAGCATTCGTCAGCCTTAGACCACACTATGGATTTAAATTCATCACTGCTAATTGCAGATCCAGATTTACTCAACCTTGATTCCTTCTGTGCAACAATACGGTTAGCCTAAAATTATGTGGTTCTAGGTTAGCTCTACTTTTAATAACATTGAGTACGATGCCTGCTTTTAGATTGCCCTTCAATATATGACACCACAGATAATATTCCTATGGGATAATAGTTGGTTGTTTCCCAGATTTTTTGAAACATGCTTCACTTGCTACATGTCAGTCATATATATAACTACCAAAGCAATAGCCAAAAAAAAAAACTAATCTGCCTTTTGCAATTTACAGGAACTAGCATTATGCAGCGATGCTAAGTTCTTATCGTCATTTTCTTATGCAGTGACATAATCTACATGGTTTTACTTCACTTGGCAAACATCCTCAGCTAGATGATATATACAAAGGACAAGGTTAATATCACGACATTCCTTATCAATATGATACCTTAATGTCTTTTGTCGAATCCAGATTATTATATCTCTTCTAATTGTATGCATCTAAAACTTAATGGCACGTACTACCTTCTGCTAGATGGAATTATTAAAAAGAGATAACCAACAAATATTTGTGGTCCAGGTTACAATGTTTCATTTCATAGCCACTCTGTCACTCACTCTGTACGTGTGTGCTTTCAGGACAATTTCCTTCCAATGGTCTCAAGTTTAAGAAGTAACTATTTCGTTGACAACTCGATCATACACTACATTTCACTGTGTAATGGACAATCTTAGATTTATAAAGTTCGTTTGGACATCACTGTTGTTAGTTCAGTCATATTGCTGTCAGCCTCAGCGTCCTAATTTGAAATTATGCCATGCAACGCTTTTTCAGCTTCCTCTTTTCCGCCCGCCGCAACGCGTGGGGGGTTCCTGCTAGTTATAGTTAAATTTACCGCGGCGTAGGGCGTAGGCACAGCTAGCATCATATAGTTTTTTTATTTTATTATTTCACCGTGTCATTCATACTCACAGACGACCGCCGCGACGACGACGACGAGCCGAGCGAGCCTCGGTGGGTGACTCGATCGATCGGTTACGTCTCACACAATCACGTGACGAGTCGTACGGTCGCAGGGTTAATCTATGTACAGTAGTACGTACGTACGTACATGCACGCCACTGGCCTAGCTTAAGGCGCGTGGCGTGGCCTAGCTACTTGATGAGCCTTAGCTTGAGCCCATCCCATGAGACGCCTCTTTCTGCCAGGACCAAGGAGCGACGACCACGGAGCACATGGCGGCAAGCAGGGCAGTATAGTGTGTGTATATATATATATATATATATATATATATATATATATATATATATATATTAATATTAATATTATTAACACGCTAAGCTAGCCGCTAGTGGAACACGCATGCATGTGTGCTTTCCACTACCACGCACGATGCCGATATCTATCTCCATCGCGCAAAGCTAAAAGGAGCATGCATGCATGAGTGCCGGCGGGTAACAATAATAATAATACTATAGCCAGCAATATACGACGTAATGAGTAAAAATAAATTAAAACAGAAGGGATAGGTAGCAGAGATAGATAGAGAGCAGTGGCAGATGCGGTGCAGTGCGCGCGTGGTGCGTGCAAGCGAATGCATGCATGCTACGCACGCAGGCACGTACACCACACCAGGAGCGAGGAGGCAGCAGCCCACGCACGCCGGCGCGCACATGCATTAACATTAGGCCACATTAGCTAAGCTAGCTAACTCGTGCATGCGTGCGTCTGTACGTCCACCGTACGTACCATACCGCGCGTAAAATAGTGAGGTGGCCAGACGGCGACATCGATTCTCATCACGGCCGTTCGTTGTCGTTTCGTTCGAGCAGTCTCGTCTAGCTTCGTCGGTCGACCAATCGTCTCCTCCCTCTCCCGGCCTGCCGGCCGGTGCACATGCGCCGGCGTGCGTGGGTACGGTGGCGGACAAGGCAGCGGGGACAAAGCAAGCAAGGTTCAATTCAAACCCACAAAGGCAAGGCACGAGTCCAATCGGCGGATCGAGGAGCAGCAGATCGAGCAGTAAAATCTGGCGCCTACCATGGGCTATAGCCCATAGGGGAATCTCCTTCTCATCTTCGTCCCATCCCCTCCCCCCATGGGCCATAGCCCATACAGTAGGCTATAGGCACGCAACGCAACAGGCGCCTACCCAGTCCCAGTGATCGACCACCAGATCGAGCAGTAAAATCTGGCGTCGTTGGTGGCGGCGGGTACTGTGTTCTTTCTAATAACGGCATCCATCGTCGTGCTGTGTGTGGCCAATTGCCAGCCAGGGAATTACTACAATCTGCCAACAAAGCCCATTTTGTTAATTATTACTCCGATCCAATCGGCGGCTCCGTAATACTGTAATTTGGCAGTAACTGTCAGGGAATATTACCTGGCACTAGGGCACAGTTTATTGGTAATTAGTACTTATTACAGTACTCCTCTAGTATTAAAGCATCTGATAGATGCTACATGCAGAGAGGTACCCTGCACCATGCATGCCTCTGGATTACCGGTTTTTAGCTGCTAGCGGCGCGGCCTATATATGCATAGTTATACTATAATATATATCAAACAGGATACTAGTACATGTGCTTATTGCTGCTCAGCTACCGTTGATTGGTCGTTAATGTAACAAAGGTCCTTTCGTTCCTCTCGGTCGCTCGTCTGTATCCTGTTTGTTTGGCTGCTCCTTAAACAAATTGGCGCGTTTGTTTGGGCGTGGCTCCTTATTTTGGAGTTTGTGCTGCAAATTAATAATCTATTGTATATAATTATCACAGTTTCAAAATGGTGGGACGACTCATTATTTTGTAACCGTTCCTGTACGTTTTTTTTACGATTTTACCCTCAGTGTACAAGTGTTGATATGGTATTCGAGCCGATAAAACTTTACTAACCTTCACTAGATCTGTCGAAGATATACTTTTTTGATTCAAAGGTTTGTATAAAATATTAACAAGATGTGTATCTCCAAAAGTCTATTATTATGAAAACAAATTCAACAATCTATCTAACGATACTAATTATGTATTATGAGTATTAATATTTTTCTATGGACAATGCTAAGGTACAAACTTTACCTATCAGAAGGTAATATCTTAAACTAATTTGTGTCATTGATTTTTCATATTTTTTGAATTACTTAATAAATTAAAAAAAACTTAACACATACAAATGAGAATTTTTTGAACTACTTAATAAATTAAAAATCTTAACCAATATCTTAAATCAATCTGAGCCATTGATTTTTCATGTGTAATGAGAATATTTATAACAAATACAAAGTTATAAAACAAAAAAAAAGCTTAACCATATTAGTTCAGAGATCACGCATGCATTAATCAAATCTAAAAAAGAGATTTTTAAAATTTAAAACTTTCCTAATTTATCCTGTTTTATAAAATAAAAAATAATTAAATATACATTTCAGCTATTACCTCCTAGGAGGTATCGTGACCGTTCGATCCAAATAAATAAATGGCTCACAATCATTTGAGGGTACCACATCAAAACCCTTTATATATACATATATATATATATATATATATATATGTTTATATTCAAAGTTGAAACAATTTGACTTGTCAAGAACCGAAAACAACACTGGTTTAGGGAAGGAGGGGTACATATATAGTACATATCACTCAATTTTTCTTTAAAAGTATCTTTACAGGATCCTATTTCCTTATTATTTTTCTTTTCCGTGATCAAAAGAGAACATTATTGACTAAAGTTTATTGTAACCAAACAAAAATAAGGAGAGTATATTCCTATGAAACTGCGTTAGAGTACGTTTGTACACCTTCTATTCTAGATATATATATAACTTTCATATATGAATCAATGTAAGTATAAATGAATATGAAAAGTACTTGCTAGTCAGCCGCTCACAGTCACAGTGTGCTGGCACTGCCACGTACTGCTGGCATCGAGCGCGCGCGGTGCAGTGTAGTGTAGTGTAGTGTAGCTCTCCGGCCAGTTGAGTTAGCTGCATGTCATGCACGTACGGCGTGGTGCCTGCCTCGATCGGCACCGTACCGGTGAGTGTGACTCGCTGCTGATGCTGCATGCCGTACATATAGCCGCCGGCCGGCCTGGTGGCTGCTGCTGCTGTAATAATGTAAGTACTGTACACGGCTCGGGATGTTCGACGTTCTGGCCAGGGTCAACCACCACATTTATGCACTGCACCTGCACGCGACGGCGATCGGGGATCGGCGACGCTCTCCTCCATCTGGCAACGACCTCCTGGGAGCAACGGCGCACCTGGCGTTCGCGAGCCAGGCCATGCCGCTGCGTTTCCTTCCAGGTGTGCCGTGTGCGGAGAGGAGGACTGGACGGAAGAAATACTCAGGCACCTGGCATGGGCATGTTTGAATTTCAGTTAGTAAAGGTTAGAAATTGTGACGTCGTGTGTTCCGATATTTATTAGAACTAAATATGAGTACCAAAAACCGTGACTAGTTAGCGAGACAGATATATTAGATCTAATAATTAATCTATTATTAGCACATGTTTACTGCTACACCTAATTATTAAATCATAGACTAAATAGGTTCGACTCACAAATTAATCTCAATATGCAATTTTTTTTATAATTGATATATATTTACTTCAAACTAGTTCCAAACATCCGATGTGACGGACTATAGTTTAGAAGGGTGAACCAAATCTACTTTTTTATAATTGATATATATTTACTTCAAATTAGTTCCAAACATCCGATGTGACGGACTATAGTTTAGAAGGGTGAACCAAATCTACTGAGATTCTGACCAGCTTAGAAATCTGATGATTAGATATGCTCCAAATGGCAAACTGGACACCATCCATATATAGTACTGTACTCGTATTTGAGAAGGGAACGAAAGTGCACGATATACTACTAGTAAAAAGTACATATGGGAAAAGGGAAATTCCGAAGGTAGAGAGATCTTTATCAAATCTGAGAGGGCACTTGGTACTACCAAATGAGGAAGTTGCAAGCTGGAAAGGCAGAGGGAATTGAAACGGTTGACGCTTGGTAAAAGAAAGGCCGGGAGTGAGGTTCGGGACCAAAGATGGGCAAAGAGAAGATATCGTTCTATCTTCTTCGGGGAGTATCGTCCAAGCTGCCCAGTGTCCACACACACACACTCAAGCTCAGCTCACATGCTGATACTGTTGTCCAAATCGGGCTGGGGACCACTCATTGTTCTCCAATTGAAGCATTCCTGTTTGAGGTACAGGTACATGGAGGTAAATAGTGCACGATACGTCCAGCAGGTTGCATGATTGGTGATTATTGGTTAAGATATCTACTGAGCCATCAAATTTTAGTCATTGGTTGTTTATTTGTTTTTGTAATTGTATGTATTTTTTATTGTAGTCATTATACGTAGTAAATTAAAGCCATTCTCAATGTATTTTTTACATGTCATGCTGCGAGATAACAAGTTGGTTACATATATATCCCGACAGTTATACAAACTACACATGTATTCTAGGCCAAATTGGTTTCGGATCTTCGTTCTGAGATAACCGAACATTACTTTCTCGATGCAGTTAAAACTGCCCTGAATGGCCCATTTAGAAAAGCATTTTCATACGGCGGACCAAAAGAACAAAATAACTGCATTATCCTCCTCCTCTTCTTTTTTCTTTCTTGATTTCCTATTTCTTTTTTTTTTTCCCTTATCTCTTCTTCTTCTTCTTCTTCTTCTTACATGATCTCCTCCCTCCATCCGCGCCACACTCTGATGCCTACAATTACACACACTAGCTCCTAAGTATGTGTTCCCATGACCCTCACGGTAGTGGTCACACCCGCCCTCACAAGTGATGCTATCTGCACCTATGGTCACACCCTCGTCCCATCCGAATGGTCGTGCATGTGTCTTAGAGAGAGGCTGCGACATGGCCATGAACGTGCTTCGAAGAGGCAATAACACCCGTGCATCGGCATGGCCGTGGCTCCCTTGCCACGACTTAGCCTATTCTATTCGTGGGTGGCATGGTCGCTTTCTGGCTGGAGGCAAATATGGATCCACATACACTAGGGCCCACTTGTGTCACATGAAACCATGAACAACTACTATTTTTAGCTCTATCTCACTCCATCCCTATGTGCAAAGCAATGTTTAAAGAGCTTAATGAGTGAAGCTATTTTCAAAAGCTCATTTGGTAAAAAAAAATTCACAACAACTTATAAAGGTATTGATGAAGTTGTGTTAAACAAGCCTTAATCTGACCTATATGATCGTGCCATAGCACTAATATAAGCAGCCGGTACAATGTTTGCCACCCTAATCAACTCATTTCAGTTTATTTTTTATTGTCTATATATAGATGCAAGAACTGTGCAAGCATATTTGCCGTTGAAGTTTTCTACCGTGATCTCTCAAAGAGATGGTAGTTTAATGTTCCTAAAAAAACTTGTTCAATATTGTGCGACTATGGGCGCACAGGCCCGACCGATCTTCCATCGACGCAAATGTCAGAGCAGTTTCCACGTTTTGGACACGTGGGAAAATCAGTCAGATCTTTTATCCGAATTTCCCAGCACATTCAGAGCATCTCTCTAGGCTCAAGATTAGAATGTTCTATATTTAATTACTTAGATCATATCATAAAGATATCTTCTGCCTGCAGCCATTGGGGAAAATGGAAAGTAGTACTGCATTACATGATTAAATATCCCAAGGAAAAAAAACCATGTTGGTCTACGGATGTAGACAGTTATAAGTTTTCTTATATGTACTCCCTCCATTCTTAAATAGTTATCATTCTCGTTTCCCGAGAAGTCAACATTTTTAAAATGACAACAATTATGTATTAAAATATATAAATAATTATGCTAAGTAATTAGTATCATCGGAAAGATCTTTAAGTCTAGTTTTTTTAACAAATTTATTTGAAAATATAATGTTGCACGTATTTTCTACAAATTTAGTCAAAGTTGAGAAAAAAATGATCTGCACACATCCTATAACGTTATTTTTGAGACAGAGGGAGTATATATAAAAAGGATCTTGTTAAATAATGAAGAATGAAGCAAATGAACATTAGGCCCCGCGTACAGTTGGATCAGTGCATAGCAAGAGGGGAACAAAACCAGGCATGTCCACTATGGGCAGGCAGAGAAACAAGCTCCCTATTGGGATGGTCTTTTCCCCCCAAACATCTCCCTTTAAACCAGTGAAGGGACACCAACCAAACACCACTGCCTGCCCACAAAACCACACACAGCACAGCACCCACCAGAGAGGAGGAAAGAGATGCTCTGAACCCCCATGAGACCATGCCCAAGCGATATATATAAATAACTAGGACTAGCTGAGAGCTTTGCTTCTTCAGAGTTGAGAGAACTCACAGCCAGCGGAACGAGAGAGGGACACCACCACCACTAACCACAAGTACACACTCGGATTGGTGTTGGGGACAGCAAAGGAGACGCATTCCCCCATCTCCTCTCTCTCTCTCTCTCTCTCTCTCTCTCTCTCTCTCTGTGTGTGTGTGTGTGTGTCTCTCTCTCTTGTGTAAGCAAGCAAAGCAAAGCAAGGGACAATGATGGCCTGTGGGTCTAGGATTCGAACCAATAACGAGATGGTCGATGAGTACGAGAAGTTGGTTCTCAGAATGAACCCTCCAAGGTTCCAACACAGCACCCATGGATGTTTCTTTATGCTGTTTTGACCTGCTTCTTGGCCGTCCTCTGCTAACTGTGCCTGCTTCTTGGCCGTTTGTCACTCGCAGGGTCACCGTGGACAACGACTCCGACATGACTGCCACCTTGGTGAAGGCACGCGCCGCCTTAGCTCTGTGTTCTTGCCTCCTCCTGCTAGCGCCTGCAGAGCTCTTTCTTTTTTTCCCCCTTCTTTCTCTCTCTCTCTCTGAGGTTGCTCGATCGGTTTCTGGCTGCAGGTGGACAGCGTCAACAAGTATGGGACGTTGCTGGAGGTGGTTCAGGTGCTGACCGATCTGAAGCTGACCATAAATCGGGCCTACATTTCCTCCGACGGCGAGTGGTTCATGGACGGTGAGTGAGTGCCGTGCCGCTGCCTCCCAGTCCCTCCTGCTCTGCCTGCTGCCTTTGTGTGGAAAGTTTAATTAAGAAGATAGATAGAGGAGAGAAAGATAGTGCCTTTCTGGGCTGGGATGATGCAAAGCCTGGCTTTTGCTTGGGCTGTGTGTGTAATCTTTCTATCCTCCTTTTTCCCCTCCCTCCAATCCTGATGTGTGATCTGTGGTGGCTGTGTCCTCGCCCTTTCTGCAGTGTTCCATGTCGTGGATCAGGATGGGAATAAAGTCTATGATGGCCAAGTCATCGACAGAATTGAACAGGTAAAGTGCAGAGGTCCCTGTTACTCGCTATGCTGTCTACCTGCCTGCCTGTTCAATTCATTCAATGGCAGCCAAGAACAGAGTATTTCGGTTTTCATTGACGATTCGATTCCATGACTCTTTCTTCAGTCACTGGGAGCGGGATCGCTGAGCTTCCGTGGTCCACCGGAGCGGGTGGTGGCCGCCGTGGAAGCGGAGGCGGAGGAGGCACAGACGGCCATCGAGCTGGTGGGCCGTGACCGGCCAGGCCTACTGTCGGAGGTGTTCGCGGTGCTGACGGACCTCAAGTGCAACACGGTGGCATCGGAAGTGTGGACGCACGACGGGCGCGTGGCGGCGCTGGTGTACGTGACGGACGCCGAGACGCTGGGCGCCATCGACGACCCGGCGCGCCTCGACACGGTGAAGGGCCTGCTCCGCCACGTCCTGCGCGGCGGGACCACCAGCCGCGACAAGAAGGCCGCGCGCGCCAACATCTCGGCCGGCGTCGACCACGCGCCGCGCCGGCTCCACCAGATGATGCAGGCGGATCGGAGCGCTCGTGGCGATGATGACGAGGGTGAGGGCGAGCGCGGGGAGGCGTCGGGCGCCGGCATGCCGGTGGTCGCGGTGGAGGACTGTGCCGAGCGCGGGTACACGCTCGTCAACGTGCGGTGCCGTGACCGGCCTAAGCTGCTGTTCGACACGGTGTGCACGCTCACTGACATGCAGTACGTGGTGTTCCATGGCACCGTCATCGCTGAGGGCTCGGAGGCGTACCAGGTACGTACGGATTCCATCAAACTGTTTGCGTGGCGTCGACGCCAGGGCCTGTGCATCGCATTGTGTTGGTAGTACACGTACGTACGTAGTACTTGTCTCCAGCAGCTAGCATCCCTCTGCTGTGCAAGTGCAAGCACGCCGGCCCGCCCTCACGTTTTGACCTGTGCCAGAGATGCCTGGCGGTCAGGCGGCAGTGGTTGGATCCTGGCAGATCTTGGCATGTGAGTGAGAGAGTAAGCTGAGATCCTCGCTCCCTGGGTTCGTGTGAACTCGAGTGACCTGTACTACGTCCTGTCCTGTGCAACAGCCAACAAGAAACGAGAGCATACTTGTTTTTATCGGCAGGCTGAAAAGGACACATGCTCGTTTTAATTTGCTCCTTGCATTGTGGTGACCAACTTGCATGGGCACTGATTGCAGGAGTACTACATCCGGCACCTCGACGACAGCGGCGGCCGCAGCTCCGACGAGGACCGCGACCGTCTCCGTCACTGCCTCGAAGCCGCCATCCAACGCCGCTACACCGAGGTATACTTGTAGTACTTGCATTCATTCGCTCCTTCTAACGAACTCTGTACAGGCTGGCCGCCTATACTGCAGTATACGTACACGTAGTAACGGCTGCTGCTTTCCAATTCCAAATGGCTGGTGCAGGGGCTTCGGCTGGAGCTGTGCTGCGAGGACCGCGTGGGTCTGCTATCAGACGTGACGCGCATCTTCAGGGAGCACGGGCTTTCAGTGACGCACGCGGAGGTGGACACGCGCGGCGCGCAGGCGGCCAACGTGTTCTACGTGGTGGACGCGTCGGGGATGCCCGTGCAGGGGCAGGCCGTCGACGCCGTGCGCGCCGAGATCGGCGAGCAGGTGCTCTTCGTCAGGGAGCAGCGCCACGACGCCGGCGGGCTCAAGTCGCCGGTGGGCGGCGGCAGGCGCTCGCTCGGGAACATGATTAGGTCCCGCTCTGAGAAGTTCCTCTATAACCTAGGGCTCATCAGGTCGTGCTCGTAGCCGGCCGCGGGGGTCGACCGTCGTCGATTTGTCTACTAATTTCTCAGAGTGTTTTGAGGCAAGCAGCTAGGGGAAAATGTCGATCGTCACTAGGCTACTACTACTACTACCACTAGCTAAGCTAGGATTAGCATCTGCTAGAAAAATTAAAGGTCCCGGTTTCCATCAACGCCCCGTTGATCGATCCATGTCAACAACCAAAAGCTCATGGACGAACGTATTCAGGAAACCTTGATCGTAATCTGATGCTGCAGCTGTACTGTAAATACGCTGATCTTCAAATCGTCTCGTTCGCTCCTTCAGTCCGGCCGGCCGGCCGTCCGTCCTTCTCTCGTCAAATGTGTGACTCCGACTCGTAGCATGTCAGCTCTTGCAGCTTCCAATCCCATTTGAATAAAAAAAAGAATGCACATTGAAATGCAGACTGACGATGATATGAACATTGAACGCATGCATGCACCGGTGTACAGTAGATGCCAACGCAGCCAAGAGAATACGCTCGCCGCGATGAAATTAACGTGGAGTAACGACAGTAGCTAGAGATCGAGGGGGCAAGTGTGTGTGTGTGAGATCGAGAGAGAGAGAGATGAGGGGCGGTCCTCGGTCAAAGCAAGAGACGATGAATACTAGACGACGACGATAGATAAGATACCGCGGCAGCCGCAGGACTCCCAGGCAAGTAACAGCCTACAGCTACAGGAGACGCAGCAGCCAGTGAGGACTGAAGGTGTGAGGTCTGAGGAGGAGCGGACAAGCGAGAGGGGAGGGGGGCTCGGCCTCGGCCGCGCGGCACCCACCACATGGCGCGGCCATGTGATTCGTGCTCAGAATTCCCTCAGGAACAGTGCGCCCCTCCTGTGTGCCGGCCGGACGGGCGTCCGGGACTCCTCCATGCAATGCTCGGTGCTCGATCGCTCAGGCGGTCAGCGGCGACGCGACAAAACTCATCGTCCAGTCGTCCTGCCTGCTTGCTCCCTCCACCCACCCACCCACCGCCACCGCCCTGATGACTGCGACTCTGCGAGGGCGACACGCTGCCTTTCCGAGCTGAGAGGCGGATTTCCACATCTCCATTAGCGATGATGAGAGAGGCCGGGGAGCATCAGCGATATGATGTCGTGCCGGCAATTCCTCTACCCGTGGTCACTGGTCATCCGTCGTCGATGCTAAGCTGAAACGCGGGGTTAAAGGCACTGATAATGGACCGACGACGGAACCTTTTCACGAGGGGGCCGGGCGGAGCGGCAGGGGCAGACCGGCAGTTTACCTGCACGGATTTCTGGCGCAGACAAACATGCTACTACGATCCAGAGGGTAAAAAGCCTGGTTCATTTTTTTTTTACTCTTGTTGCAATGCACAGATACATTTGTTAATATATAGTAGTATAAAATAAGGTAGCATAGAACTTTAAAATTACCTTATTAGAATGAGATGAGATACCATGCTTTTAAGGAGTACTCATTACTCATATATTGAGGTCATTTTTACTCATGGGGCAGAGTAGAGCAGAGGACGGAGTGGGTACGTTTTGCATACAATACGAAGAGTACAATAAGGTGAGGAAGACCGGAGAGGGCTCACGGGATGCCCCTTCCCGAAACCCCCGACGCCCTCAACCCTGGAGTCGTCGCCGCCGCCGCCCCACCCACCTCACAGACCGCGAGCCCCGTCAATCCACCTACGGATCCACACTCCCCACTCCCCGATCTACCATCTCATGGCAGTTTGGAGGTCAATCCACAACGCTGCGAGGCGCAATCAGTAGAGGCCCCCAAGATCACAGCCATGTCCATGGCCCAAGCAAGACAGAGCTGGAGCGCTCTGGTGAGAGAGCGCCCTCACCCCCACCCACGTCGGCGACCCTCCAGGTGCTGGCATCCACCTCCAAGTCATTCGTCACCCCATCCTTGGTTTCCCTCCCCGCCAAGTATCCACCAAAGCTGACGTTTGAAGAAGAAGAAGAAGTGGAAGAGGAGCTCGTCGACTGGGACGGCGACGATGACTTCGAAGCTGCCTTTCCCAACGCTTCTGTCGCCTTGGGCGGAGAGGCGCTGGCAGAGTTGGGAGCTAGGTGCGCTGCGCCCACCTCTGGGGCATCTCCGGTTTCTTCTGTTGTGCCCCCGATTGTGACTTCGATCCCCCCATTGCCGGCTCCTGTACTCGCCACCCCTGTCCGTGGAGATGTCGAGGCGCCGGCCCGCCTGAAATCCATCTTGGTACAGCCTACTGCGCCCTCACCAGCTGGGATGCAGGGGTCGGACCAGAGGATGGGTGAGCCATCGGGAGTAAATGCAATGCAAAGTGCAGAATGGCGAAGCGCGAAGACTGGACGCTGCCGACGAAGAGATGCCGCTCCGCCATCGGACGCCACCGCCCCCATGCTGAAGCCCAGGATGCTGGAAGCTGGTCGGGAGGCCTACCTTAAGCGACTTGCTGGTCGCTGCTTCCGGTGCCTCGCCTCCGACCATTTGGTTGCAAACTGTCGAGATCCCGTTTGATGCTTCAAGTGCAACGGTGTCGGGCACTTCTCCCGCAATTGCCTTGCCCACCGATCGCGTGCGATCTCTTCCAAGCTCCACGCTAGGCTAACATTCCCCCCAGAGAGCATCAACAGCCGCATTTCATTCCCTCCATTGCCTAGCAACTATTCCGTCGACATCACCACCAAGCCTGCAATGGAGTGTGTCCCTCGACACAGCCACCTAGGTGCAGGTCGTTTGGACTTCCTTAAGCAACTTGTTGGTCGCTGCTTAGGTGCCTCGCCTTCAACCATCAAATTGCAGACTGTCGGGGTCTCGTGCGCTGCTTCACGTGCATGGGTGTCGGACATTTCTCTCACTCATGCCCTGCCCGCTGGCGGTCACATGCCCCTCCTCACTGCTCCGCCGACTCCACCGTCAAGCCTGCATGGTCACTGCCTTCCTACCGCAATGCACTACTTGATGGACTTGGCAACCAGGCTATGGAACGCGGCCGTGGCCAACTCGCTCTCCTGTGAGGCATGTACGTGGGAGTGACTGCATCCCACGTGCCTCTGAGGACTGGGAGCGCCGTCGCTCACGCTCCCAGTCAGCTGGGGAAGGACTCAGGACGCGGACCTTCAGCAACCCTCCAGTGACCGTGTCGCCCGGGCGTGCACGCACTTGCCTTCCGCCTTTCGCCGGGCAGGGGTTTTTGACACGGAGCCGACGGATCGTGGGTGTTCCTAGAACTGTTCACTTTCGAGGTCCGTGCACAACAGTGACAATCAACACTCTATCCTGGTGAGCCCGGATCCTCTAGCTGATATTTGCAGGTCGTTGGTCCAAACAGAAGGCATCCACTTTCAAGAGGAGGATCCCATGATCCAGGAATTCCTTTCATAGACAAACGATGTAGCTCATTACTGCTTCCCCTCGAAAGGTAGTAAGGAGACATCCTGCTCGGCTTACAAGGCTGTCCCGGCCCTAGGCACTTCGGGCCAAAATGCCCAGACTCCGGTGGACAGGTCTTCAGATGATGGTAATGTAGACACCTCCCATCACGCTACCCTTGTGGAAGTCAGCATGGCGACGGGTGTGACTGCTACACCGAGCACTGACTTTGGAGAGGTTACGGTGGGTCATGACCTCTGCGATGACCCTATAGCAGACCGGGTGGACGACATCCATGATTTCTGTAGCACCATCTTCAAGAGGGTCCCTGAACCATTGCTCCCATGGCCGACCTCCCCACCTAAACGGGACTACAGCAAATGCACGGGAAGGAAGCGACAAAACAAGGTCGCTACTCGCTTGAGTGTGCCACTCGCGGCTCGCCCATCAATGGTGCCGGTGGCTGAACGAGCCACGAGGAAGCTGATGCGTGAACTCGACTTCATCAACAAACCGTCGATGGCGCCTGATGCAGCTGTCACCGTTTATTTGGATATGTTTGCCGATGACCTGCCGGAGCAGGCCGTCATGGCGATCAGGGCTGCCACGCGTCTGAACAACAGAGAGTTGACCGAAGCATTAGCAGCTACAGCACAGGAGACATAGGTGGTTGAGATGGAGGTTATCTGAAGCTTAGATGCAAAACTGTTGTCGTTGTGTCTGTGATCCATGTGTTGTAAACTAGAGTTAGCACTGACCGTTCTCGTACCTGTGGAGTTAGGAATGTCGGGATTTGTGAGGAGTTTCTTAGAGGAGTGGACTAAATGTTGTTTGGGAGCTAGTAGTGCGGCAGTTGCATAACTTCTTAATATGTAATAAGTCCATGTAGAACCTCATACTTCCGTAGCCTAGGTTGCGGATGGTAGCGCCCCTCGCACATGTAATGGTTGTTTGCTATCTTCTTCTTATTAATCAAAGCCGGATCACCAGATCTTTAAAAAAAAAAAAAGAGTACAATAAGGTCCATGGCAATTGTCACACACCGCCATGTTTTCCAGCAGTAGGTCCAATGACTCCTTTGTCGGCGACTACTGACGATGAGCACGTTGCACGTACAGCGTCCTACTAGTACGTACATTACTGTATATATTCTATCGTACAGTAAGCAGCAGTGATCGCCATAACGACCGGCGGCAGAGGCGCGCGCGCATCGTCGTCGTCGTCGTCTCGTAGAGGAGGTGAGCCGGCCGCTAGCTGTTATTGCGGCATGATGATGATAGAAAAGTGGAACACGGCAGAGGCCAATGATTGTGCTTGTGCTGTGCATCCCCGCCCCGCAGCAGATGGATTTCCGACCCGCGCCCGTCTTCGCCCGCAGCAGATGGACAAGCCGCGCGGTGCCGGGGCATTCGCCTGCACTGCACTGCAATCTATCTCGGCGGCCGGCGCCATGCACGGAGCACACGGGTCACGGCTCGCAGTCACAGGCGGCGAGGCGGTGGTCACTCGCGTCGCGTCGCGCCGCGCCGCGCCCCACCTATCGAATCGAATCCCTCTACTCCCCCCGGGGATCTTCCTGGAGATGGGCGCCGGCCCCATGCATGCATGCATCCAATCCGCGTGCCAGTGTCTCTCTCTCGGTCTCTCCCCCCGCACCACGGGCGGGACCGGATCGGCGGCAGCGCTAGCTCTCGCCGGGACCGGTCAGCTTGCGGCGCGAGTACGCGACCCTTTTTGGGCTGTGCCGTGCAAGTGCAATGCCATTGCCATGTCCCTTCCGTGGTTCCCGGCCGGCCTGGTCCTGGTGTACTACTACCGTACGTGTATCGCGGCGCCGGCGTGCATGGGCCACGTAGTACGGAGTAGGAGTGTGCGAACGGAACGGAACGGAACGGAGGAGGCCATGTGGCCGTCACGTGACCGCACGCGCGAACGGCCTTTGCTTTGCATACGTACTCTCCATGCACTCCACCGGTTTTTATTTTCTGCAGTGCCAGGTTTTTGAAATGAGGTGAGGTGACTCTGGCTGGTGAGTGACTGGTTAAAAAACTCCCGCGGATCGGATCGGACGGATCCGTCCGTCGGTCAGGTCAGGGTACTAGTGCGTCCGTCCAATCCCACTCCGTCCCAGGCACCAGGCAGGCCATGATGGAATGGCGCGACTCATGGAGCTGGTACTACTCGTGCATGCCGTGGAGTCGAGCAAACAAGGACAGGGCACGTCGGAGCGCCGGTCACGGACCGTATCCGTCCTCGACAGTCGGAACCAACGACCACGCAGCACGCAGGCAGGCTCAAGCAGGCTCCCGGCCCTCGAAAAGCCTGTGAATTCGAGCAAGGTTGTCGGGTACAAAGTTAAAGGGTACCCTAAACCCTTCGATAAACTGACGCTCAACATAGCAACCATTTTTAAGACAGAACCCGATCAACCGCTCAAGTCCACAAAGAAGAGCCCATCACACGAAGGCTCCCCCGCACCGGCCACAACAACTAGTCGTGGGCCGACCCATTCCTGGAAATATGGACGGACCAGGGGTCGAATGAACGACCCCTCCACTTCCGCCTCGACCCCAAATGACGGACGGGGGTTGAACGAACGACCCCTCCGCCTCCGCCTTGACCCCGACTGACGGACGAGGGTCGAACGAACGACCCCCGGGCAGGAAGTTCGATCAGCTCACCTGCTCCCGGTATGGGTTAAAGGGGATCCGATGCGCTCACCCGCCCCCGCCTAACGCCATGGGCGCCCACGACCGCAGTCAAATCCATCAGCTCACCGCCACGCCCTGGACCTCCGTCAACTGTGCTGCCGCTGTAGCCACGTCGCGAGTACGGACTCCAGAGGCACTCCTCGAGCCGTGAACAGGACGGCCCTCGACGATGTCTTCAAGGATACGACAAGGCCACGCAGGTCTCGACCCCTCCCCTCGACCTGGGAGCTCGACCCCTGCCTCCAACCACTCCGGTATGGGGGCCGTCCCGTCCGCCTCGTCCCGCTCAACTATGGGACTCGTACCCGTCTACAGAAGTTCGACCCTGCTGCGCCGTGACGTGCCGCAACGTTTAGTCCGCCATCACCATGCCCTGGAGCACCGGAAGGACGGGAAGGCCACGCCGCTACAGCGATCGACGTCCCTTCGCCAACACAATGTCACGGACACGCCTCCCATGCTGCAAGAGTTTAGGACCCTGTACTCTCAGGCCTCCCCTTGGTCTATAAAAGGGGACGCCGGGATAGAAGAAGGGCAATTCGAATTCATAGGGCTTTCGCATTCGGACATCAACTCCGACCCTCATACACCACCCACCTGACTGCTTGATCGACCCCTCAAGCAATCAACCGACCTCCTAAGGACAGCTCTGCTAGCCCTAGGCCTTAGCTCATCCTGAGCACCCCCGTGTAAACCTGCTTGTACCCCCCCTGTACGAGCACTTCGGTGCAAGATAATACAATCCATCCTCCCCCGCTGGACGTAGGGCCTTCTTTACCCGAACCAGGATAAATCTTGTGTTCTTCTTGCATCACATCTGGGAGAGGGAGCACGCAATATACAAATTTACTAGCCGGTGGTCTTGACCCCCTGGGTCATAACACCGACAGTTGGCACGCCAGATAGGCAGGGTTTGCGTGTCGATCAACTCCGAATTACTCTCCCAGATGGATTCCACGATCCCGTCACTTCCATTCGCCACCATCGTCTGGTTCGGGAGTCTAGAGTTCATGTCCTCGAGCCATGGCCGCGACATGGTTCTACTCTCAGCTAGTGGCATGGATAGCAGCAGCTCCGGTACTCCGGAGTCAAGGAGGACCAGATGACGGTCCCACCACTCGCGCCTGTCGCCTGCGACCAGGAGGGGGCGCGAATGATGCCGCCGCACTCTTCACCGCGCAGAGCACGAGACGCCGGATGCCGTCCCCCCGGCCTCAGCTGGTGACACAGTTCTTCCCTGCGGGAGTCTGTTTGACCCATGCTTGCGGGTCGGGGGTGGGTACCTCGCTGAGCCTGACTTTGGCTCTGCCATACCGTCATCTCAGAGGGTCCCCGTGGCTTCTCCGACACACTTGGCCGCGCCGCCGCCACATAACCTGTTTCCACACGGGCTCTACAACAGCGCCAGACTCTGTTCTGCTTTCGTAGGCTCGCAGATGTAGACACGTTACGGGTCTCCAGGGAGCCTGCTACGTGGGACGATCAACCTCATCACCACCTCTCCGTCGGACGAGCGCCCGGAGCCAAGACGAGCCCCGATCCCGGGTTGTCACACCTGGGGCACGTTACGGCGACGGCTGGAGGAGGAGCGCAGGGGATCTTTCCCCAACTTCTACCACGGACACCCCGACGAGGATTACAATCCCAGCTTCAGCTGGTTCATCTCGCGGCTCGGAGAGAAGGCACTACCCCTTTACCGTCTCCTAAAGAAGACCGAACACTTCACGTGGACCGTCGAGGCCGAGGAATCGCTTTCCAAGCTCAAAGCCTTGCTCACCTCGCCACCTGTCTTAGTGCCTCCGGGCCCAGCCAAGCCCCTCTTGCTCTATGTCGCAGCAACTACCCAGGTAGTCAGCGCTGCCGTAGTGGTCGAGGGGGCGGAAGAAGGACATGCCCTGCTGGTTCAGAGGTCTGTCTACTTTGTGAGCGAGGTGCTATCTGAGACTAAGATGAGGTACCCCCACATCCAGAAGCTGTTGTATGCCATCATCCTCACTCGGCATAAGCTCCAGCACTTTTTCGTGGGCCACCCGGTTACTGTGGTCTCATCTTTCCCCCTCGGGGAGATAATCCAGAACCGGGAGGCGACTGGAAGAATCGCCAAGTGGTCGGTCGAGCTCATGGGGGAAACCCTCTCCTACGCCCCTCGGAAGGCCATCAAGTCTCACGTATTGGCAGATTTCATTGCAGAATGGACCGACACCCAACTACCCCCGGCGCAAATTTGGACCAAACTCTGGACCACGTACTTCGACGGATCGTTGATGAAGACGGGGGTAGGCGTCGGATTGCTCTTCATATCACCCTCCGGGGTCCACATGCGCTACGTCATCCGTCTCCACTTCCCCGCCTCCAACAACGTAGCCGAGTACGAGGCCCTTGTCAACGGTCTGCGCATCGCCATCGAGCTCGGGGTCCGACGCCTCGACGTCCGGGGGGACTCGCAGTTGGTAATCGACCAAGTGATGAAGGATTCGAGCTGCCACGACCCCAAGATGGAAGCCTACTGCAAGGAGGTCCGAAAGCTCGAGGACAAATTCTACGACCTCGAGCTCAACCACACCGCCCACCGGTACAACGAAGCTGCTGACGAGCTGGCCAAAATCGCGTCCACTAGAGGTACAGTCCCTCCCGACGTCTTCTCGATGGACCTTCACAAGCCGTCCGTCGACCTAGGATCGGGGGCTCCTGCCCTCGAGCAAGGGGTCGACCCACCCCCCTCGACCGATCCCCCTCGAATGGGGAAGAAGTCATGGAGATCGACGGAACGGCTGCAACACCGACCCCCTCGACGGACTGGCGCGCACCCTACCTCGAGTATCTGATACGGGGTGAGCTCCTTGAGGACCGCACCGAAGCCCGCCGCATAGCCCAGTGTGCCAAAACCTACGTCTTGTATGGGGATGGCCGCGAGCTGTATCGACGCAGCCCTACCGGTGTACTTCAACGCTGCCTCACCCTCGAGGAGGGGAGGGCACTGCTGAAGGACCTACACTCGGGGGCTTGCGGCCACCACGCGGCGCCAAGAACGTTGGTAGGGAGCGCCTTCCGACAAGGCTTCCACTGGCCGACAGCCGTCACCGACGCTACCAAACTCGTTCGATCTTGCAAGGGATGCCAATTCTACGCCAGGCAAACCCATCTACCCGCCCAAGCTCTTCAGATGATACCCATAACTTGGTCGTTCGTAGTATGGGGGCTCGACATGGTTGGCCCCCTGAAGAGAACCAAAGGTGTCCACACCCATCTCCTCGTGGCTGTAGACAAGTTCTCGAAATGGATCGAGGCTCGACCCATCGCTAACATTCAGTCTCGACAAGCCGTGCTATTCTTCACCGACATCATCCACCGCTTCGGGGTCCCCAATGTCATCATCACCGACAATGGCACGCAGTTCACTGGCCAAAAGTTCCTAGACTTCTGTGACCACCACCACATCAGGGTGAATTGGTCTGCAGTTGCCCACCCTCGAACTAACGGCCAGGTCGAGCGCGCCAATGGTATGGTTTTGCAGGGCCTTAAGCCAAGGATCTTCGACCGGCTGAATAAACACAACAAGAGATGGGTCGATGAGCTGCCCGCTGTCCTATGGAGTCTCCGAACGACACCAAGTCGAGCCACGGGGTTCTCCCCGTTCTTCTTGGTCTATGGGTCCGAGGCCGTCCTCCCCACTGACCTCGAATACGGGTCCCCTCGACTAAAAGCCTACAGCGAGCAAGCCAACACAGCAGCCCGAGAGGAATCCCTCGACCAGCTCGAGGAAGCCCGAGACGTGGCCCTCTTCAAGTCGGCAAAGTACCAGCAAACGCTGCGGTGCTACCACGACAAAAACATACACAAAAGGGACCTCGACGTACTACGCCGCCGACAAAGCAACAAGGGACGTCAGAAGTTGACGCCACCTTGGGAGGGACCCTTCATCGTGGCGGAGGTGCTGAAACCAGACACTTACAAGCTGAAGAACGACAAGGGCGAGATCCTCACCAACGCGTGGAACATCGAACAACTACGTCGTTTCTACCCTAAGGCCTCGAGGCCTTGTACATTTCCCGCACTATGTACACTTATCGCATTATGTAAATATTCTCGAAATACATTTCACATTCGTTCATAACTTTAAGGTAGCCTCGACTCTGCTCTGGCAAAGTCAAGCCTCCCTCAGGGGCTGACAGGGGCCCCCCCTCCTAAGTCCTCTAAAAACTTGTGAAGAATCATTGCCCTAGTTGGTTTCGGCGATTAACGCAAATTAGAGATTATTATGGCTAACGTGTGTTTTGCAGAGGCTATGCGTAGCTTAGCCATAGAGATCGATAAGAATGGGCTCTAATGGTCATCACTTAGCCCCCAAGATGGATATCGTTTCAGATTTCAAGGAGACATGATGAAGACCCTAGAATGATAGGCTAAGTGCCATAAGGAGATGAAGGGCACTTAGAAATAGATAGGGCTTCTCTTTTTACCTTTGACCGTACTATTAAGAGGGGTTGAGATTAGTAGCTTGTCTTAGGAAAGCTTCATGACTTAGGTGTGGTGCACACTTGACTTCCTTAGCTCTAAGCAAGCCTATGGTGACCGTAAGATAGCCTAGAAAAACTTCCATATTCTTCGTGACGAAAAACGAAGTTGTTAAAACTGTTTTCTGGGCGTCGGACGCTCCTGGCAGGGGCGCCGGACGCTGTCCGTCGGCGTCGGACAGAGGCGTCGGACGCTGGGTGGTTGAGTCCACACCGTCCGTCGACCTTCCAGAGGGGATGTTTTCTGGCTAAGTTTCTCAAGGTCCGTCGGACGCTGTCCGACGGCCAGGCGTCGGACGCTGGGAAAAGCGTCCGTCGACCTTCCAGAGAGGGTGTTTTTTCAACCCTAGCCAGAGCAAAGCGCCGGACGCTGGGGATGAGCGTCCGTCGCCCAGTGACGTAGCGTCCGTCGCTGGGAACAGTTTGTCAGAACTAGCTGTTGGGCAGGGCGTCGGACCGTCCGTCGCCTAGGCGCCGGAGCGTCCGTCGCCCAAACTATGAACAGAAACTAGCCGTTGGGCATGCGACGGACCGTCCGTCGCCTAGTCGACAGAGCGTCCGTCGCCAACTTAAAATGCCAGCCCGAGGCAGTTTTCAGAGGGTCTATTTTATAGCCCCTCCCACTTCTCTCCCACCTAGCCTTTGCTCATTTGAGTTGCTGAGTTTGTTGAGAAGGTTGGGAAGAGAGCAAGAGCCCTAGAGAGAGAGTGATTTGCGAAGCCATCCATCCTCTCTCTAGTTCCTCCAAGAGTTCAAGTGTGCATCCTCTAGTTGTGAAGCTTGAGTGAGTCAAGCGAAGATCGAGGCTTGTTACTCTTGGTGATCGACATCACCTAGACGGTCCGGTGGTGCTCGGAGGAAGGTGATCACCGGAGGATTGTCGGCGGCCCTTCTCCATCGACGTTTGTGATCGGTTGTGGGCGATTCACCGAGCCGGAGTGGCGAAGAATCAGCCCGTAGAGAGCACTCATCCCTTGCGCGGGATTGAGGGGGAGCTATACCTTGCGAGGTGCTCCAACGAGGACTAGGGGGGAGTGTCGACTCCTCGATACCTCGGCAAAACATCGTCGTGTCAAACATCTCTTTCCCTAGCTCTTTATTACCGCATTACTTTCCGCACTTGTCTTTCAATTCATACTAGAATTGTGTAGGAAGTTTTCGCTTTCCATTGACTTGCTACCGCTTTCTAGCTAGGACACACAAGTGGTAGGCACTAGGGGGTTAATTGGCTCTTTATAGATTTAATTCTTGTTTAGAAATTAAAAAGAGCCCAATTCACCCCCCCTCTTGGGCATCTTGATCCTTTCAATTGGTATCAAAGCAAGGTTTGCTCTAAATTAGGCTTCACCTCCTAGAGCAAGATGTCCCATGGGGATGGACCACCTCCCATGTTCGATGGAGACGACTTTCCTTATTGGAAAGTTCATATGGAGGCCTATCTAGAGGCTGTTGACGTGGGCGTGCTCAAAGCCGCCACAAAGGAAGGCACCCTCTTCGCGGAGGACTTCAACTTTGATAAGCACAATGCCAAGGCTAAGAACATTATCTTTCGTGGCATTAGCAAGGATGTCTTCAACCGAGTGCGTAATGCCAAAGACGCATTTGAGTTGTGGACCACTATTTGTGCACTTCACGAAGGCACAAAGAGTGAGCGTGAAGAACGCTATCACTTGGTTATGGCTAAGCTCAATTCTTTTTCTATGCATGCAAATGAAAATGCAAGATTCTCAACCAAATGGAACCGGCCGATGTGGTATGCAAGATTCTTTGTGTCTTGTCCATTGAGAAGTATGGCCACATTGTCACGGTGCTTCACCAAGGAGATCTCTCCGCCGCTACACCAACACAAATTTTGGGCAAGATCAATGCCATGAGATGTACATGAAGATTGGTGATGGTGGCTCATCTTCCTCCTCCAAGAAGAAAGAAAAAGAGAAGGAGGAGAAGAAGGACTTGGCACTCAAGGCATCCTCCTCGGAGAAGTACAAGATGCAAGTCATGTATGAGAGCACAAGCGATGATGATGATGATGATGATCTCGCTCTTATGATTAAGAAAACAACCAAGATGTTGAAGAAGCTAAGCAAGAATGGAGTCAAGTTTGACTCAAAGAAGAAGAAATTCTTCACAAGCTCTTCAAGAAAGCCCCTCTCCAAGATGGATTGCTACAATTGTGGAAAACTTGGACACTTGGCTCATGCTTGCCCCGAAGAAAAGAAAGACAAGTACAAGAACAAGAAAGCTAACAACAAGTTCAAGTACAACAAGGGAAACAAGGTTGAGTCAAGTGATGAGGAGAAGAAGGATGACAAGCCATTCAAGAAGAAGAAGAACTTCAACTTCCACAAGAAGAAGAAGAATGGCAAAGCCTACATTGTTGGTGATTGGCTCACCGACATTGAAGACTCAAGTGACTCATCCGGAGATGAAAGTGAAGAAGAGAAGGTGGCCGCCTTGGTGATTGGTTCATCTACTCCACCGCCACCACCTCCATCATCTCCGAGCTCATCCTCTACACACCTATGCCTCATGGCTAAATGTGACAAAAAGGTACAAAAAGAGGATAGTGATGATGAGGCTAGCTCTAGTGATGATAGTGATGATGAGTTTGAGGCACCTTCCTATGATGAGCTAATTGTAATTTGCAATAAATATACTAAGCTCATTAGGAAGTATAAAGGTAAAAGTGAATCACTAGAGAAAGCCAATGATAATTTGCATGCTAAGCTTGATGACTTGTCTAGTGCTAATGATGAATTGAAGCTTGAGAACAAATCTCTATCATCTAGCACTAGGAAGCTCAAAGCCTCACTCAAGCAAGCTAATGAGAAACATGATAAGCTTGAGAGGTCAACACAAGAGCTCCATACAAGATACAACTTGCTAAAATATGACTACAACCAAGTTAAAAATGAACATGGCACACTTGTGATAGCTAATGAATTGCTTTCAAATGATCTTGCTACACATGTTGCTATTAACCCGGTTGTTAAGTGTGATATAGCTACTTCTTGTGGGGACTTGCTTGATGAAGTTGCTAGTGAGCAAAATGCTAAGTGCAAGGGCAAGAAGGTAGTTGAGGCCGATAAGCATGATGACTATGTGAAGATGAGGCAAGAAAACTCCAAGCTCAAGGAAGAGCTAATCAACCTCAAGGCAAGCAAGCCACTCACTATCAAGTCGGCCAAACAAGATGACAAAGATGCAATGACCTTGATCAACTCTCTCAAAGAGGAAAATGCAAAGCTCAAGGTTGAGAAGATCAAGCTTACAAGTGGATTGGAGAAGTTCACCAAGGGTCACAACCTCCAAAGTGAGCTCTTGATGAACACTATCATGAAGACCGACAAGACCGGCATTGGGTTCAAGGAGAACCAAATCATGAAGTCCAAGGTCAAGATAGAAGCCAAGAACTATTACAAGAACAAGGCTATGAGAAGCAACTATGACACACCAAAGCCCAAGCCCAAAAAGTGCTTTGGATGTGGTCAAGAGGGTCATTTTCAATCCCAATGCAAGACTCCACCTCCCAAGACCTTGCCCAAGCACATAAGGCCTTTCGCTCATGATGCACACTTCATCATCAACAAGGACTCCAAGGGTAGACCTCAAGTTGTATTTCTCGGTCCTAAGATGAAGAACAAGCCCAAAGTGCTATGGGTTGCTAAGGAGTTGGTGGACAAGGCTATGGGACCTCGCCAAGTGTGGGTTCCCAAACAACAAGCTTAACTCCAAGTTGCTTGTGTGTAGGTGAACTACAAGACCGGTGGAAGTCATTGGGTGATTGATAGTGGATGCACTCAACATATGACCGGTGACTCCTGGATGTTCACCACATTTGAGGAAGATTGTGAAAGGCAAGACAAGATTACCTTTGGGGACAATTCAAAAGGCAAAGTGCAAGGTCTAGGCAAAGTGGCAATCTCAAATGATCAATCAATATCAAATGTCTTGCTAGTACAATCATTGAGCTTCAACTTGCTATCGGTGGGACAACTATGTGATCTTGGTTTCCATTGTCTCTTCACTCCAAATGAGGTAGTTGTGTCCAAGATTGAAGATTCATCATTGATATTCAAAGGGTTTTGGCACAACAATCTCTACCTAGTGGACTTCACCTCAAATGAGTCTAGTTTGCAAACATGTCTATTCTCCAAGAGTTCTTTGGGTTGGCTATGGCATAGAAGATTAGCACATGTGGGAATGTCAACTTTGAAGAAGCTTGTCAAGAAGGAATTGGTTAGAGGTGTGAAGGATGTGGTGTTTGAGAAGGACAAACTTTGTAGTGCATGTCAAGCCGGCAAGCAAGTGGCAAACACTCATCCAACCAAAGCTTTCATGTCAACCTCAAGAGTACTAGAGCTACTCCACATGGATCTATTTGGACCTACCACCTATGCTAGCCTTGGTGGCAATCTCTTTTGCTTGGTGGTAGTTGATGACTACTCTAGATACACTTGGGTGTTCTTTCTTCAAGACAAGGGAGAAACTCAATCAATATTCAAGAAGATTGCAACTAGAGCCTAAAATGAGTTTGATGTGAAGATCAAGAAGATAAGAAGTGACAATGGGACCGAGTTTGTGAACACCAAGATTGAAGACTATTGTGATGAAGTTGGGATCAAGCATGAAGTATCCGCCACCTATACTCCTCAACAAAATGGTGTAGTAGAGAGGAAGAACCGGACACTTATCACTCTTGCAAGATCAATGCTTGATGAATACAACACCCCGAGAAGTTTTGGGCCGAAGCAATCAACACCGCATGCTATGCGTCCAACCAACTATTCGTCCAAAGGCTTCTCAAGAAGACCCCCTATGAGCTTGTGAATGGGAAGAAACCGGATATATCCTTTTTCCGAGTGTTTGGTTGCAAAGTATACATCTACAAGAAGCGCCAACACTTGGGCAAGTTCCAAAGAAGATGTGACATTGGTTTCTTAGTTGGATATTTACTTAAATCCAAGGCATACCGTGTATTTAACAAAGCCACCGGCTTAGTTGAAGAAACGTATGACTTGGAGTTTGATGAAACTAATGGCTCTCATGAAGAGCATGAAAATCTTGATGATGTAGGTGATGAACCCTTGAGGGAGGCAATGAAGAATATGCCAATTGGTGCTATCAACCCGCAAGAGGTGGAAGAAGTTGAAGATGAAGCAAATCAAGATCCTTCTCCACCCCACACGCCTCAAGTTGATGAAGGAGACCAAGTGAGGGAAGCTCAAGAAGATACTCACATTCCTCAAGATCAAGCTGAGGCCGAAGCAAGCAATGTTGAAGCACCACAACCTCCTCCCAAGAGATTAATAGAAGATCTACACCTATGCTTCAAGCTCATCCACAAGACCTCATCATAGGGAGTCCATCAAGGGGGGTAAAAACTCGATCTAAACTTGCTTCTTATGTTGAACATCACTCCTTTGTTTCCTTTGTTGAGACTTCTAGTGTGGAGGATGCACTTGCGGATCCGGATTGGGTGAACGCCATGCACGAAGAGTTGAACAACTTCACCCGGAACGAAGTGTGGACACTAGTAGAAAAGCCCAAAGGAGCAAGAATCATTGGCACCAAGTGGGTGTTTAGGAACAAGCAAGATGATCAAGGCGTGGTTGTGAGAAACAAGGCAAGATTGGTGGCAAAAGGGTTCTCCCAAGTTGAAGGATTGGATTTTGGGGAGACCTTTGCACCGGTTGCAAGACTAGAAGCCATTCGTATCCTTTTGGCATATGCTTCACATCACAAAATGAAACTTTTTCAAATGGATGTGAAGAGTGCCTTTCTAAATGGTTTCATTAATGAACTTGTCTTTGTCTCACAACCTCCCGGGTTTGAAGACCCAAATTGTCCTAATCATGTGTATAGGTTGTCCAAGGCACTCTATGGATTGAAGCAAGCTCCTAGAGCTTGGTATGAGAGGCTAAGGGATTTCCTACTCAAGAAGGGCTTCAAGATCGGGAAAGTGGATACCACACTTTCACCAAGGTGCTAGATGGAGAGATCTTTATTTGCCAAGTATATGTCGATGACATTATATTTGGATCAACAAACCAAGGTCATAGCAAGGAATTTGGTGCATTGATGTCCAAGGAGTTCGAGATGTCAATGATTGGCGAGCTAACCTTCTTCCTTGGCTTCCAAGTGAAGCAATTGAGGGAGGGCACCTTCATATCTCAAGAGAAGTACACTTATGATGTGCTCAAGAAATTCAAGATGGAAGATTGCAAGCCAATCAAAACACCTATGCCTACTAATGGGCATCTCGATCTCGATGAGGGAGGTAAACCGATCGACCAAACTCTCTATCGTTCTATGATCGGTAGTTTACTTTACCTCACCGCTTCTAGGCCGGATATCATGTTTAGTGTGTGTATGTGTGCTAGGTTTCAAGCAAACCCTAAGGAGTCGCATCTTTGTGCGGTTAAAAGAATCCTTAGGTACTTAAGGCACACCCTAGCATGGGTCTTTGGTATCCCAAAGGAGCTCCCTTCCAACTAGTTGGCTATTCTGATTCAGATTACGTCGGGTGTAAGGTTGATAGGAAGAGTACCTCCGGCGGGTGCCACATGCTAGGAAGATCACTTGTTTCTTGGTCCTCTAAGAAGCAAAATAGTGTGGCATTGTCAACCGCCGAGGCGGAATACATTGCCATGGGAGCAAGTTGTGCACAAATCTTATATATGACCCAAACACTCTTTGATTATGGCGTGTTTTTAAAAGAAGTTCCACTTTTGTGTGATAATGAAAGCGCCGTAAAGCTTGCAAACAACCCGGTTCAACACTCTCGCACCAAGCACATAGATATTCGCCATCACTTTCTTAGAGATCATGTGGCTAGGAAAGTCATCACACTAGTTGGAGTTAAGAGCGAAGAGCAATTGGCGGATATCTTCACTAAACCACTCGATGAAATAACCTTTTGTAGGTTGAGAAGCGAGTTAAATGTGCTTGATCACTCTAATTTCACTAAAAGATGAGCTTGTGTGAACCATGCATGCATATGTAATATAACATGTTTAATATGGTAATGCACATAGGCTTGGCTAACGCGGTTAAGATAACCGCCCTCAAAGCGTGTGACAAAGCTTAACCGCGGTTTAAACTTGCAAGCAACCTAGATTCAAATTTCATAATTGCATAGCATATGGATGTGTGTTGTTTGCCATTTTCTTTTCGGTTAAGTTTTTTGAGCATCCTCTATGTTAGTCCACTTAGGGGGAGCATTCCAAGCTCAAGTCACTTCAATACCCCTCTTGTGGCCATATGATGACTCCTTGGCGCTTCCATTTGAATATTTTGAGCTAAAAAATTAAATTTAAGCCTATGGCAAACTAATTGAAAATGAGTGTTTGAGAGATGGTTCTCATATCAAGTCCAATCAAGTGTTATTTGGATCTTATTGGGATTGGAACTTGGTTGGGAGAAAGCCGCAAAAAGAAAATTTGAAAAATTCTATTTTTAAGGCGTCGAACGCTGCCGACGGACGCTCGGTGTCAATTGCCTCAGCGTCCGTCACGATCGTCCGGAGATTAAAGTTGCCCGCTAACAGGGCGACGGACGCTCTCCCAAGCGTCCTTCGCGGAGCGTCCGTCGCGGTCAATGCGATTGGGCGTTTCAAATCTGTCCTGGAAGCCCGACGGACGATGCCGTCGGACGCTCCCCGAGCGTCCGTCGCATACCGACGGAGCGTCCGTCGCAAACTTAACGGCGATTTTTTTTAAAACCCCGACTTCTTCTCTGTTTCTCCCGATACGATCTCCGTCCGCCGCCGCGTCGTATCAAACCCTAGCCGCCGTTTTTTTCGCCGCCGTCTCTCCCAACACCGCCGCCTGCTCACCCTGCGCCGCCGTGCTCTTTCACCCTGCGCCGCCGCACTCCTCCATCCAGCGCCCCCATCCCTACTCTACACCGCCTTTCTTCCCTCTGCCGCCGTGCCCAGCGCCAGAGCCCTTCTCCACAAGCCCCCTCTGATCCTCTGCGAGATTCAAAACCGTGGAGGACTCTGTTTGTCGAGGAAGCTTCTCTCCAAGGCTCTGTTGGTCAATTGATCACATTAGGGTGCAAAGGTGAAATTCAATTTCAATTCAACCCCTGCGTCTCTCTCTCTGGTTTGCAAATCATTTCATCCATTCTCTATCACCTTGCCAACCCTAAACCCCTCTCTATGCCTTGATTAGTTTGCGGACTGCGGATTGCGGATTACGGTTGATTGATCGGGGAATCTCACCTCTTCTCCCTCTTTGGCTAGGGTCCGAGGTATGGTTCCTTATTGGAAATTGCGATCTATCCTTACCTTCTTTCATTCTTCCATAGACCCTCACCTCTAGTTATATGCTTATGGTATATCCTATCTATTTCTCACGAGCAGGGTCAGTTGATCTGAGAATCAGAGGGTCAGCAGGCAGTGTCAGTGAACTCGGGGCAAAGCCCGCGAGTACGGATCGAGGCAAAGCCTCGCGAGGATAGTCCAGGGCTGGCGTGCCACTCTTTCAGCTGTTTGGTTCTGTGGTCTGTCAGAGGCTCTTTGTCAGTGGTGTCAGTGACAGTTGGGGCAGTGAGTTGTTAGCTTATTGAGTATTCCTGTCAGCGGATTGATTGCAAGAGGTTGAAATATGGCAAGGACAAAGAACGCAGGTCCCGTTCCCGGTAGTGGTGGTGACTCTCCACCTCCACCGCGTCCACCCACTGACCGGGGAAAGGGAAAGCAAAAGGTCATCTCTCGGAAGCGCAAGAGGCCAGCGATGGATCCAGATTCAGCAGCCGCTCTAGCAGTGGCAGAGGCAGCTGAGTTACCGGAGCGAGGAGGACGTTGCGCCGGCTTGAGGCTCTCGCCTCGCCGTGGAGCGCGTCGTGAGTCCCCTCCACCTCCAGAGTCAGAGCCCGTCGAGGCTACAGAGGCACCAGAGACAGAGCCAGTCCCAGCGACTGAGCCGACAGAGGCCGCGGACCATTCTTCCATTGGGGAGCTGATGAGCCGACGTGTTACCCGTTCCCGAGGCTCAGGTGCACCACCCAGCCCTCCAGGACCCCGGCTCCCAGACCCCGTGAGGCACCAGGTTCATGCACTTACAGCGAAGCAAGTTCAGCTGCTTCGGTTCGTTGACTTCCAGTCCTGGTTCCCACCTCAGAGGGACCCCCGTGCCGGATGAGAGTTCTATACTACAGTGCACGAGGATTTCTACAGAGCCTATATAGACACTGATGCTCCTCTCAGGGCCCACAGGGTGTGCCCATCGGATCATATAGAGGGGATCGATGGTCCAGAGATCCTACAACACCTTCAGTATATCCAGGGTCTGACAGATCTGATGGGTCGCTCAGGGGCATATCAGAAGGATTGGGTATATCAGTTCTACGCCTCTCTGTGGATCTCACCTGATCACGAGTTCCTCCACTTCGGATTTCAGGGACGTGATTTCAGGGTTACGGCAGCACGCTTCAGAGAGCTCTTTCACCTAGAGTCCTCACCTACCAGGATCCACAGTCTTTGCTATGGGGATCAGGAGGCCCCTCGCCGACCTCACGATGGTATAGTGCCATCCACGGACTTCGTGAGGCCGTGTTTTCAGCAGCCGTTCACTGAGGGTTCGAGCCGTACGCCACGTGACCTTACTCCTTTGGCTCGGATCCTCCACGAGGTACTCAGACGGACTATCCTCCCTCGGATTGGAGCCCGAGATACGATCACTCGCCTACAGCTGTGGCTCCTTGCCCATATTGTCAGGAAGGAGAAGTTCGACCTCTGGGATTTGATAGTGAGTGAGCTCGAGGATATTATAGCTGCTGGGTTCAGGGGTCATTGGCAGCTACAGTTTGCTCATTGGATCTCTTATTTAATAGTTGCCAAGACTGGGTCAGGTGTCATGAGAGTCACCCTTACGAGGTCAGCTACAGAGTTCCCAGTCTATTCGATGAGTCAGCTTGTGGCACATGGGCAGTTGCCTCGCCCCAGCAGAGCCTACAGACTAGGCATTAGGCAGGCCGGTGTGCCACCTCAGTCAGCCGAGGTCACAGATGCTACAGTGGAGCAGATTGCTCAGGCAGAGCTGGCAGACTTAGATGCAGAGATAGATACAGCTGCCGAGACAGTCTTTAGAGAGGATCTCGACTCCGACAGCTCTGACGAGGACTACCAGCCCGTGCGTGAGTATACACCGATGACCCATGACCACGAGGTAGGAGGGTCAGGCGCAGCCGCAGCAGCTCCAGCTCCAGGCTCCAGTTCCTCAGAGGCCACCTTGCTCACTATTCTATCGAGGATGCAGGAGGAGCAGTCTCGCCAGGCAGAGGAGCAGAGGCGACAGGCTGTAGACTTACGAAGGCTCACTGAGCAGCAGCTGGCAGCTCAGGCACAAACACAGGCTAGGCAGGATGAGCTCCAGCGCCAGTTCCTAGCCTATCAGCCGCAGTAGGCAGAGATTCAGAAGACTCAGACACTGCTACTTGAGCGTCTTCTGGCCTCTAGCTCCGGCAGACCTCCACGTCATAGTTTCAGTTGCCCGGCGTATCACAGCAACAGCAGTTCACCTCTCCTCCACAGCAGCCTCCAGTAGTTGTGGTTCTGACTCCAGCGTTACCGTCCGGAGGACAGCAGAGTCAGGCACCAGCTACCCCTCCCTTCCAGGCACCAGTCTCTCCTGAGTACCAGACTCCGAGGACCCAGGTGTCCTCTTGGATAGCTTCACCCGGAGAGTTCCAGACAGGATTCACTCCTACCCGGGGAACTACCTTAGCAGAGGCCTCGAGAGATCTGTCAGCGTCTTATCTGGAAATCACAGGAGAAGACTCCCCAGGAGCAGCTTAGCCAGTCACACTAGCTCCAGAGACTGCAGTCGATCCTCCGGCGACGGGCACCCACATGTCTTCAGTTGCCTCGTCGGAGATCGCTCCTGAGCAGTCAGCATAGACAATCACTACTCCTCCAGCTGCAGTTCAGACGGATGCCATATCCGACAATCCTTTGAGAATATCATGAGGTACTGCTTTTTCATTCATATCTATGAGTACCATATTTTGTGATTTGGCTTGGGTGAGCAAGTATGCTTCATTACAATTTCACTAACCCTTGCTCAACCATTCCAAGTCACCTTTGAATCTTAACCATAACTCTTATCCATACTCGAGGATCTATTGTCGTCAATCACCAAAAAGGGGGAGATTGAAGAATCATTGCCCTAGTTGGTTTCAGCGATTAACGCAAATTAGAGATTATTATGGCTAACGTGTGTTTTGCAGAGGCTATGCGTAGCTTAGCCATAGAGATCGATAAGAATGGACTCTAATGGTCATCACTTAGCCCCCAAGATGGATATCGTTTCGGATTTCAAGGAGACATGATGAAGACCCTAGAATGATAGGCTAAGTGCCATAAGGAGATGAAGGGCACTTAGAAATAGATAGGGCTTCTCTTTTTACCTTTGACCGTACTATTAAGAGGGGTTGAGATTAGTAGCTTGTCTTAGGAAAGCTTCATGACTTAGGTGTGGTGCACACTTGACTTCCTTAGCTCTAAGCAAGCCTATGGTGACCGTAAGATAGCCTAGAACAACTTCCATATTCTTCGCGACGAAAAACGAAGTTGTTAAAACTGTTTTCTGGGCGTCGGACGCTCCTGGCAGGGGCGTCGGACGCTCCTGGCAGGGGCGTCGAACGCTGTCCGTCGGCGTCGGACAGAGGCGTCGGACGCTGGGTGGTTGAGTCCACAACGTCCGTCGACCTTCCAGAGGGGATGTTTTCTGGCTAAGTTTCTCAGGGTCCGTCGGACGCTGTCCGACGGCCAGGCGTCGGACGCTGGGAAAAGCGTCCGTCGACCTTCCAGAGAGGGTGTTTTTTCAACCCTAGCCAGAGCAAAGCGCCGGACGCTGGGAATGAGCGTCCGTCGCCCAGTGACGTAGCGTCCGTTGCTGGGAACAGTGTGTCAGAACTAGCCGTTAGGAGGCCCTAGAGACTGGTCAGGTTCTTCGTGGGCTCGAGCCTTTTCCGCTGCGAGCTCTGCCAGAACGGGCACAGGACTTAGTCAAAACCAAAAATTAGGGGAAGGGTCAAGACCAGGCAAGCTCAAAAGCACTTCCCAAAAACTCACCTTTGGCATGAGCCTCTAGGGTAACGTAGCCCTGCTAGGTCCTCTCAAGTTGATGGCGGACGTCGACAAGCTCCGCAGCTTGGTCGCTGATTTTAGCCTGGAGGTCCTCGATGGCCTTGCCAGCACCATCGAGGGCCCTCTTTTGGTTGGCCGCCACCTCCCCCAGAGTGGCGATCTAGGCTCGGGCCTTCTCCTCCGCTACACCTAGCGCGTCGCGTTCACGGGAGACGGCGTCGACGTCCCCCTGGAGCTCCTGGATACCCTCCGCCGCCCGGGTCAGCTCCTCCCTCAGCTGGGCGGCCTCCTCCTCCGCCTTGCGCCGGGCCTCCTGGGCAGCATCCCGCTGCTACCCGACCTCGATGACCGCCTTGAGGGCGGCCTCAACCCTTGACTGCGCCGTCTCCTGGGCAGCCCGGGCTCCCTCCTGCGCAGCCGCCACCTCGGCCTTCGCGCGGGCGACCTCGGCCTTGGCCCTCGACCGCGCCCGGGAGGCCTCCTCCTGGGCGGCCTTTGCCCCCTCTCGTGCGGCTGCTGCCTCGGCCTTCGCCTGGGCGACCTCGGCTTCCGCCTTCTCCAGCGAAGCGCGGAGGGTAGGGAGTTGTTAATGCGCCCGGAGGATGAATTGGGACTTGTCGTACGACCTCGCCCTTAGTGCCTATCAGGGACAAAAAGAAAGTTCATCAGAAAGGAGCAGCGAAATAACCAAGGCAAGTCTAAAGGGAAAGGACAAAATTCACCTCCATCCCCCGGAGCAAGTCCGTGGAAGCAACCTCCGCGGACAGGCGCACCACGTGCTCGAGCCACGCCCGGAACTCCTCCAGGTGCTCCCACTCCCCGAGCTCGCCCTGATCGTCGAGCTTGAAGAAGGTGCGCCCTGGGTCTCAGGGATCGGCCAGCTCGAGGGGCTCCTGCCCCCAGAACCCGCTGCGGCGGTCGATCCTCTCCTGGACCTCCCGCATGATGCCCTGGTGCATCCCGGGCCACCCCCGTGGAGCACCACCCGCTCCGCCAGATTAGGGTAGGGAGTCGCCCCCTCGAGCTGGGCTCTCCCGGCCTCGGGGTCGCCTTGCGGGGCCGCCGCTGGCCCCTCCGAGCCATCGCCCCTAGGTGGGAGAAGTCCTCACCGGGAGAACAACCCTGCGCGGTGAAGACAGACGATCAGAACCCAGTGCCATAGGCTCACTGCGGGTCGACTAAGTTAGAGGACGGATTACCTCAAGACGACGATTGTCTGACCTCGAGACAAGGCCGAGCTGACGCCTCGGACATTATCGCGTCCACCGCGCCGCTTCTCAGTAACTCCGATCCCGACGAAGGGGCCGTCGCTGCGACCATCTCCGCCGGGTCCATCAGCTCCGCCACCATCTTGACCACCTCTTCAGCAGTGGCCGTCGCCGACATCCCTGCCGTCTCCGCCGTGGGCGTTGCCTCGAGCTGCTCGGCCCGTCCCCCCTCCTCAAGCTCGGGAACCGGCGCCGAAGTCCCCTCGACGAAGACCTCCGCCGGTGATGGTTCCTCTGACGTGGCAGCGGCCGCGCCCCCGCGCTCGAGACGTAGATGCGCCTCCCGTGACGCAAGGCTCTCGGGCCACCGCCTCGGCGCCGGGCGCTCCGGCGTCTCTCCCTCGCCGGCAATGGTCAAGTCGACCACCTCCACTTCTACGACGGCTTGGGGCTCGACCCCCTCTATCACGGCCGTCGTCGACGCTGGCTCTGCGCCTTCCGAGGCTGCGGGCGCGCCTCCCTCTGACGGGTGAGTGGGCACGACCTCGACCGCCACTCCGGCGGACCCCGCCGACACGGCGGGCCGACCCGTCTCCTCCCCCGCTTGAGCTAGCTCCGCGGCGGCCTGCGCCTTCCCTCGCCCCATCGCCTCCCACGCCTTGGCCGCCCACGCCGCCTCAGGAGTGAGGGTCGAAGGGGACGGGGCGGCGGAACTGGCCCCGACGGTCATCTCGACCGCGGCCTCCGTCCTCAGCCTCTTGACCGGGGTCAGGGACGCGCCCTCCGCCGTGCGCTTCGGTCTGAAAAAGAAGCCCATACGCGACGATAAGTACGAGTCAGAACCAACGAAAAAACACTTGGGATCGACAGGGAAGCAACTTACCCTAGCGGAGTCATGGGGGTCCGACCAATGGACCTCGAGCCGCCCGGGGGCTTCTGCGGGGTGCGACGGGAGCCGCTTCTCCCGCCAGCGCTGGCCGTGGCAGGGGTCGAGGCCGCTCCCGCCGTCGTGTCCTAAGCAGGGGCCGACGATGTCCCCATCGCCCCCCTCCTGACCTCCTCCTGCGCCGACGAGCCCGACACCCGTGCGCTCGACCGAGTGGGCGCAGGAGGCATTCTCGACCGACCCCTCGACGGGGATCGTGACGAACGGCCGCGCGTCGGCCGCGGCACTTCACCTTGAGGAACCACGGGGCGCTCGTCTCGCGGCTCGATCACGCCAGTTGGAGCCGACCTCGACGTCGACCCCTCTCCTCCTTCGGTTCCAGCGGCCGCCCTCTGCCGCTCGGGGACCGCTTGTTCCTCCTCGAGCCCTCCTTGTGGCTCGGCCTCCCCGTCGCTGCTCTCCTCCTCCTTCTCATCCTCCTCCGAGGGCGACTCCTCCTCGGAAAGGTTGGCCCGCCTCTGCCGGGTCCGACGTTATTCACGCTCCTGCTTCTCTCGGGCCCTTTTGCCCTTGTCCTTCTTCGCCTTGTCCTTGTCCTTCTTTTCCTGCTCAGCCTGAAGGTGTCTCGACTGGGAGTCGCCCCGCTCCTCCTTCATCGGTGGCGGCGACTTCCGGAAGATGACGTCACCCTGAAGAACACAAGGCAGTTAGGACGCAAGCAAAGAAGGCAAACAAGATGGGCAAAAAAGGACATTAAGAGAAAAGGTGTCGTACCGGCTGGACATGCCCCCGGTCGGGCATCATGGGGACGCTGGCGACGCCCCCCAACTCGAACGCGCCGGCGAATAAGGCGCGTACTCGGCGAACCACCCTCTCGGGGGGTAGCTCGTCCTCCATGAGGCGACACCCCGTGAGATCGACCGTCGGGCGCATCTCGTCGAGGCGTAGCGGGCGAGCCATCAGCGGCACGACCCGCCGTTGGTGGAAAGTTGACGCAGCAATCGCTGTCGTGAGTCCCGCCTTTTTTAGACGGGCGATCGCGCCGAGCAGATGGCCGAGGCGCGACTGCTTCTTCCTCTCGACGTCGTACCTCCAGTGGTCGGCCCTCGAGTCGATCGTCCTCCCGGTGTAGGCGAGGAGCAAGCCGTCGTCGTTCCTCAGGTAGAACCACCCGGAGTGCCATCCGGAGTGGCTCGACGTGAGCTTCGCCGGGATCCAGCTGTCTGCCCTCTTGAGGGCGATGCTGCAGCACCCCGTCCTGACCATCTTGCGGTTGCCAAGCCCGGCCGACGCATGGAACAGGCTCGCCTCGAACAGGTGGAGCCACAGGTCCCAGTGTGGCTCGATCCCCAGGTATCCTTCGCACACGACGGTGAAAACCGCCGCGTGACACATACCGTTGGGGGAGAGGTGCTGGAGCTCCACGCCGTAGTGGTGGAGTATCCCGCGCAGGAGACAGTTGGGGGGAGCGCCCAGCCCTGCCCGGTGGAAGACTTCAAAGCTAACCACGTAGCCCTCCGGCGGGTTGGGCTCAGCATCCTCCCGCGATGGCACCACCCACTCCGGCCGGTCGATGGAGGTGATGGGCCGGAGGAGGCCGCTCTCCACCAGATCTCCTAGACGCGCGACGGTTGTCGAAGACGGGAGCCAGGCATCGGGGCCGCACAGGTTGTAGCTGGCCATGGGGGCAGGGAGGCTGGTTTGCTCGGATGTGGGGTGGAAGGTATGTTCCCAATCTCTCCTCTCCCTACTCTTGCGCGCGCAGAGGTCCGGCTCGGAAGGAGGCACGGAAGGTGATGGCGAGAAGGAGCCAGGGAAGGGAATGGCGAGAAGGAAGCAGCCGACTCCTCACCTCCGATATTTGTAACCGGAAGCCCAACCGGCGGATCCAACAGACAGGAAAGTGAATATCCGCATTTAATGCGCCCACCTACCTCCTCCTCGTATTCCTCCAGGATAAGGCGCGCCTGTCGCGTCATCGGGTTCCACACCACACTCCGCGCCGCGCCCTGTGCCTGCTACTGTTGCGGCCGAACGGACATCTCCTAAAAAGGCGTGCCTACGGCGGACAACGCGCGACGGTGGGCGTTATCTTCGGAGGTAAGCAACGGACATCAACCCATCCGCCAAAATCTCGAGGGAACGAAGGCTGGCCCTCGAACGGGGTTCGACAGCCACCCTCGAGTACCTGAGGTCGGAAAGGACCCAGGGTTACGGACTCCGGTCCACCCCCAAGCTTCGGGGGGACGAAGGCTGGCCCCACGGACAAGGTTCGACAGCCACCCTCGAGTGCTCGAGCCCAACGGGCGGATCCAATAAAAACGTAGGTATGTCCCCGCATTTAATATACCTACCTACCTACCTCCTTTGTATTCCACAGGATAGGGCGTCACCTTCGGAGGCGAGCGGTGGACGTCGACCCGTCCGTCAAATCTTGAGGGAGCGAAGGCTGACCCTTACATAGGGTTCGATAGCTGCCCTCGAGTACCTGAGGTCAGGAAGGACCCATGGTTACAGATTCCGGTCCAACCCTAAAATCTCGAGGGGGCGAAGGCTGGCCCTACGAACGGGGTTTGACAGCCGCCCTCGAGTATACGAGTCAGGGATGACCCGGGGGGTCCAGGCGCGAGCCCCTAGCTCGAGAACGAACTCTCGAGGCCCCCCGGGACATATCCGAGGCAAAACCACAGAATACCCAAGGATCCCTACGCCGGGAGGCATCGAGCCACCAGCTCCACAGTACTGGATTAATGAGAACGCCTCAGGGCTTCTAATCGACCTCTATCGAATGGGGCACAAGTTCTCACTTGGATTCTTACCCGTATCGGGCAGATCTCTGCCCAACACCAGCTCGCAGAGGACTTCGAGGCTCGTCCTAACGAGGATAGCACGATGCTCTTCGCCCCGCAATCCGAACACAAGGATCCGTGGGAAGGACGCTAGGAGGTAGTGAAAGCCCAGCCACGCAGGGCTCGAGGGCCCGACTACGCACGACACCCCTCGACGAAAGAGGGTCGAAAACACTTGTAACCTGGCAGACAGAGTTGACCTCTCGGTAGGGGCACTGTGACTCCAGTGTAACGCTCGAGGGAGCGAAGGCTGGCCCTCGGAAGGGTTCGACAGCCGCCCTCGAGCACCTCCTTTTCAGGGAAAGGAGCGCTCATAACCTGGCGAACGGAATCGACCGCTCGGTAGGGTGCTCGGACTCCAGGTAATCCTCAAATCCCCTCGATATAGCACACATCAAAGCCCCCAGAGGAGTTCTTAATCACTCCTCTGAGGCCTCGGGGGCTACCCCCGCGGGGTGCGCTCGCGCGCACCCCATGGAGAATCAAACCTCTTACTAACTCTGCAGGTCAATACCAAAAGCCCCTATGCGGATTCTTCTTATCTGCACAGAGGCTCGGGGGCTACTGTCAGGTACAAAGGTAAGGGGTACCCTAAACCCTTCGATAAACTGATGCTCAACATAGCAACCATTTTTAAGACAGGACCCGATCAGCCGCTCAAGTCCACAAAGAAGGGCCCATCACACGAAGGCCCCCCGCACCGGCCACAACAACTAGTCGTGGGCCGACCCATTCCTGGAATTATAGACGGACCAGGGGTCGAACGAACGACCCCTCCACTTCTGCCTCAACCCCAAATGACGGACGGGGGGTCGAACGAACGACCCCTCCGCCTCCGCCTCGACCCCGACTGACGGACGGGGGTCGAACAAACGACCCCCGGACAGGAAGCTCGATCAGCTCACCTGCTCCCGGTATGGGTTAAAGGGGATCCGATGCGCTCACCCGCCCCCGCCTAACGCCATGGGCGCCCACGACCGCAGTCAAATCCATTGTGACACCCTGTGTCAAGCTTGCATTAGGATCATCATTAACCACTAAGCACAAGCATTTCATTGCATTCATGTTGGCACATGCTATCATTTCATGTGTGTATTATAATGTTTTGAAACTAGAATTAAATAGGTGTTTTGTGCTCAATCTTGTGATCAACCTGTTTAGCAAAACCTTGCTATGCTTAG
Source organism: Microstegium vimineum (assembly GCA_022036555.1). Taxonomy (NCBI): domain Eukaryota; kingdom Viridiplantae; phylum Streptophyta; class Magnoliopsida; order Poales; family Poaceae; genus Microstegium; species Microstegium vimineum. The sequence goes on from CM039135.1 coordinate 43,978,316, forward strand.
AGTAAAGTATGGTTTGCTTTATGTTTATTTACCCTACTTAATTTTATCTGTTAAAGAATTAAAGTAATTCTTTTCCTAATTAGCTTAAATAAGTTTTTAATCCTCAACTCTTGAACTAATGGTTTTCAGAATTTATGATCTACATGAAATAATATTCTGAACAACTTTGGTCTAAGTGTCGAACACGCCATCGTCGCCGCTGTCGCTCTGCGCCGCACCCTGTGGCCCTGCACCGACATCGCTGTCGCCCTGCGTCGTGCCGTCGCGTCGCATTCACGCCGCCGCAGCGCTGGTTGCCGACCAGCTCCACGCTCCGTCTCAGTCGCGTCCACACCTGCGCCCGCGATAACGGCCCTAGGACCGAGCCTGCATCGCATCGCTGCCGCTGACGCCCCTGCTTCGCCGCCGCAGTGTCGCGTCCGATCAGCTCCATGCCTTGTCGCACTCGCAATCGAACGCGAATCCGCGCTAACGGCGCGTCGACCAAGTTCCACGCTCTGTCTCGCGCGCTGCCGCCTCTGCCCTCGCGCGCGCAGACACGCCAGCGCCGCTGCCACCGCCGCGCCATCGCGTCACGGTCCCCTCTGGCCGCACCGGTCGGCCATGACCGTGCAAAAGGGAGCGCCTACACCTCCTCTACCCCCACACTCGTTTGCACTCATCCTCACTCGCTCACTCGCGCGCATTGCCTCTGTTCTCGCCGTGCCGAGCACCAACAGCACCGCAACGCCCCCTTTTCAAATTCGCCACCACGCGAGCTCCTCTGCTTGATCCATCTCGCACTAGCTTTCGCCTTCGCCACCGCACCGACCAAACGGTGTTCACCCCTCACCGTCTCGCCCCCGACGCCTCCATCTCCGTGGAAGCTTCACCGGAGCTAGCAGAGGTGAGAACACCTTTTCCCTAGCTCTAGTTCGCCCTAAATCAACACAGCGTCGTTGGCCGTGCGCCATTACCGCCGCCGCGGAGCTTGCACGTGGTCAGGATTCCACAGAGCCCCTCCGGCTCAACCAACCCTCGAACCGCACTCACCACATCACCGCGATGCTCACGCAACCCTGCGCCAAGCCTCGCATCGCCGGTGATCACCTCGCCACGTCGCACCGCCGTGCTGCACCGCCACCGCACGCCGCCGACCACTTTCACGGTCGCAACGGTTCAACCAACTCCACCAGTGGATGCGCGTCATCATCCCGAGCCTAGCACACCCAACCCCACCGTCGGAGACCTCACCGCCGGCGGGAACGCGTCGGTCAGCGCCGTCCTCTGCTCCCTGCTCGTCGATAGATGGACCCCGTGTTGACCGAGGGCCCCGCTTGTCAGTCGCCCCGCGCGCCTCTACGTGTATTGGGCCAGACCCAGTACTGTTCCCCCACGGGCCGGTTTCCGAAATGAATTTCCTTTTCCTATTTTCAGTAATATGCTAATGCTTGTTTAATTTATATCTAGAGTTTGGTAAATCTTAAAATGGTGAAATCAATTTTGTTAGACTCTATATGTTATGATCTTTCTGTTAAAAATATAAAAATGATTTTTGGAGAATGTCTTCAGTACTAATGAGTAATTAGTTGTTTTCTGCATATATCAAAGTTATTTGTGTTCCTGCTTAAAATGGTCAAATAAAAATGTAAGGTTTTTATGTTAGCTCTGTTATCCTGTGTAGAAGCTAGGAAAAATATAATATGCCATGTTTCTATGTAAGTTTTATTTATCATCTATTAAAATGTGTTTATGCTGTTTTCTTAGATTAATTCCTGTGGTAAATATGTGCATGTATAAATCATGGAACTTTCTTGATAAATATGTTTTTAAGTATAGATTCTGCTAAAAATAAGTTATAGCATGTTTTACCCAGTTAGCTAGTAGCTCTAGTTCTAAGTGCTTTTCCTGCATTTAATTTCATCTTTTTGTATCGGCTAGCTGATAGCTTTGCTATGAGTGAGTTTTCTGCAGTGGCATCCAGTAGACATGATCTACCCTCTGTAATTTTGGTAGATTTTTCTGAGTAGTTTATAATAGGCTTGTTGTGTAAAGTAGTTGTGTGGTAATTAATTTGTTAAATGCTTAGAGTTACTTTTAGTGTGCTAAATCTTGTTCAAGCATCATCCCTGCACCATCAAGTTACTTATATATGCATTACAATCATTTAGGATCAGTGGAGGAACACCAGGAGCCAACCCCAGAGACAGAAGTCAAGGAGGTGCAGGAGCTAAACGAGGAGTACCACGAGTCCAACACTAACCTCCCCGAGTGCCCTGACCACCAGCCCTCCACCTTCGCTCAAGGCAAGCCCCGGAGCATCCTTAAGCCTCCCAATATTTACAATTAATCTACTTGAGTATTTTATACTGTGATGCATTAGGTGACAGGAGTTGTTTGAATCCCAAATTGATGCATTACCTTCCTTGATTATTGTTTTACCTACCTTGTTACCCTGTTAATAAAAGTAAAAGCAATCGCTTAGCCCGCTTAGAATAAATGGTTACATTTATATTTATGTATGTATTATCCCTTGGGGGTATTACTATCACGGTTGGCTATATTTGCTATCATGGAAAGAACCAATGGTAGTAATAAAATGCGGTCAACTGGAAGGAAGAGGCACCAAGTGGTTTAGACTTGGGGGTAGTCCGTCTGTTGGATCGTATAGGTTTGTATACGATGGTGGCCCTCTTACATCTTTGAATGCGCCCTTTCACATAGGGGCCGTCGGGAGTGTCGACCCCGAAGCCGAGTAAACATTGTCCGGGCTGGCGCTACATCTACTGTGAGCACCCTCTAGTTTGTAGATACGACCTGCCCCGTGGTCGCTAACTGATTTCTACAATTGGGTGGACCAATGCGAGCCCGCGGCGATACTACCTGGACTTTGTTGAGCGGTAAGCCAATGCATGGACCCGACGGGGAAAGTGTGGGCGTGTGTTAAAGGTAATCTTGCCAGCTGGTTGTATATCGATTCGAATTGCCGCCCCCCACTGGATATGGGGGATTATGCTGAGCTTCACCACGGTACAACTCCATGTGACATCGTAATGGTTCTACTAAAATATTGATGAAGGAATTGGATATATGTTATTATATTGTTTGAGTAGATCAAGTGTGTGCTCTAGTACAGGTGCAAACCTAGAGATAATAATAATAGGATGGAAAATGGTTGTTCTCTAATCTTTAATTTCCTCTTGTTCGCTTTTCCGCAAAAGCAAGTTTACCCAGATCCACATAAATAGCCTTGCATATCCTTGGAGTCTTTATTTTCAGTTAGACGGGTAAGTCTAGCTGAGTACATTTCCGTACTCAGGATTTATCCCGTTTGTTGTAGATGGTCAAGTATACGTTGGCTATTGTAAGCACTGTCTCTATCGTGTCGAAGGAGAAGAGGAGTAGGCCTTGGGCAAGGTCTTCTACGAGCTCATCTTTTGCTGTTGTCAAACTTGACCTCGTGGGCACCCCTATCTTTTAATGATTTTGGTGTGGAGTAAAACTTTGGGTTCAGTTTCAAACAATGTTTTATTCGACCACAGGTGTTGTGGCGTAAGTACTACTTTTATTTGGAACAAAGTGTTGTAATGACTTTATTCGTACTTCAAGTATTTTTGGTTTATTTGTGGCTCGTTCGAATGTGCATACCTGAGTTTGCGCGATCTTGGTTGGATATACGATTGGTAGAAATCCTTCGAGATTTCCGGACTACCGGGATTATATGGGCTCAAGTGCTTTAAGTGGCAGTTAAATCAGCTACTTTGGCACTTGATCTCTTATAATTTGGACGGTTCCGTCACATCCATCAGCTCACCACCACGCCCTGGACCTCCGTCAACTGTGCTGCCGCTGTAGCCACGTCGCGAGTACGGACTCCAGAGGCACTTCTCGAGCCGTGAACAGGACCGCCCTCGACAATGTCTTCAAGGATACGACAAGGCCACGCAGATCTCGACCCCTCCCCTCGACCGGGGGGCTCGACCCCTGCCTCCAACCACTCCGGTATGGGGGCCGTCCCGTCCGCCCCGTCCCGCTTCAACTATGGGACTCGCACCCGTCTACAGAAGTTCGACCCTGCTGCGCCGCGACGTGCCGCAACGTCTAGTCCGCCATCACCATGCCCTGGAGCACCGGAAGGACGGGAAGGCCACGCCGCTACAGCGATCGACGTCCCTTCGCCAACACAATGTCACGGACACGCCTCCCATGCTGCAATAGTTTAGGACCCTGTATTCTCAGGCCTCCTCTTGGTCTATAAAAGGGGACGCCGGGATAGAAGAAGGGCAATTCGAATTCATAGGGCTTTCGCATTCGGACATCAGCTCCGACCCTCATACACCACCCACCTGACTGCTTGATCGACCCCTCAAGCAATCAACCGACCTCCTAAGGACAGCTCTGCTAGCCCTAGGCCTTAGCTCATCCTGAGCACCCCCGTGTAAACCTGCTTGTACCCCCCCTGTACGAGCACTTCGGTGCAAGATAATACAATCCATCCTTCCCCGTTGGACGTAGGGCCTTCTTTGCCCGAACCAGGATAAATCTTGTATCCTTCTTGCATCACATCTGAGAGAGGGAGCACGCAATGTACAAATTTACTAGCCGGTGGTCTTGACCCCTGGGTCATAACACCGACAAAAGTCTTGTTTAAATGTAAAATCCTTTAAGCACCGTATCAGTTCTATTTGTATTTGATAATAATTGTTATCTAAATTTAAAAGATTTGTTTCATAATATACAGATCTAAAAATTCATATACAACGACACGTAGGAGTACGTACTCCTACATAAGTAGTACTACAACACAATACACCAAGCCGGGGCACTATCACTCCTTTCTTAATCAATCAGAGCCGCAGCCCGCATGCACATGGCTGACTGAGACCACTGTTGGATCCTATCCTGCTCTGCCGCTGCGTGCACGCCGGCCGGTGCGGGTTGCCGGGTTCGGCGCCCAATCAAGAGGCTGCCGCCACACATGAGACCGAAAAGAAACTGATCTCGAGGCAACGGCAATGAAACAGCGGCAGCGGCCGGTTTCCGACGACCGACAACAGGTAGAAACAAGCAAAATACTACGGCCGCACCACGCACAAACACACACGCACGCACACACACACACCGCTCAAGGAAGGAGCCAATGCAAGAAACGCAATGCAATAGGCTACGGCGACGTGCCAGACGCCGGTAGGTACTGTACGTAGTGCAGAGTGCGTGGTACAGTAGCTTTACTAGGCGCCGATTGGCTCTAGGAAATTCCTACTCGTTCTCGGGACGGACGACGACGGCGCTGCCAATGCCATGGCGCCATCACCACCTGCCGTCTCGATCGTCCGCTGTCCGCATGCACCATGCATGCATGCATGCCCGGCCGGGACCGTTCCGACGACCGAGATGCGGGCCGCCGCTTTGGTCTTGGTCCCTCCCTCCTCCTCCGTCGAACGCGGCCATGTGATTTGCTATGAGCCGCCGCCGACACACACGACGACGCTTGCGCTTGGTTCTTCCACCGAAAGGTGCCCGGCCGTGTCCGCAGCAAGTGGGTGCCGAGTAATTAACTTTTCCCCTGTACGTTGGCGTGGATCGCCCGGTCACTGTTCATATATGGTCCGGGCACGAAATGTGCCATCACTGTCGCCCTTAGGACGCCTTCCACACTACTACGAGACAGAAGCTAACTCATATAGATACTACTCACTCCGTTTCAAATTAAAAAACGATTTAATTTTTTTTAGTACATTCATTTTGTAATGTATAATAATACGTCTAGATACCTAGCAAAATGGATGAACCAAAAAAAATCAAAACAATTTATAATTTGGAACGGAGGGAGTATGTCATTGCCACCTCACTATTAAATCATAGATATAAATGATTTTTAAATTTATATATTTTCTTAATTATTTTTTTTATGAGCAAGTTCACAAATTATATAGAGCGAGATAAGAGATAAGATATAGTGACTTTTTTTCAATTATCTCTCTTTTACATGAGAAAAATACCGATATGGATTTTTATGAACTGACATGCCCATAAAGCTTCGCAATTTAAGCCTTGTTTATTTAAATGCAAATACTTGAAAAAAAAAAATACTATAACACATTTGTTTGTATTTGATAGTTACTATTGTCCAACCATTGAGTACTAATTAGATTCAAAATATTTGTCTGACAAGCAAACTGTTTAATTAGTAATTTGTTTACTCATATTTAATGTTTCATACTTACGTTTAAAAATTCAATCTGATAGAAACTAAGCGAGCCATTAGTACGGACCGAGTACGGTAGTGGCTTTTATGAATGATGAATGAGTATGTAATCACTTCGTGTTCCGCGTGCAGATGTTTTCGACGATCGGCGCTTTTGCAAAGCAGGAGCTTTATTTGTCCACATTGTCGTTCATACGTACACTCTCTGTTAAAAAAAAAGAGTTATTATCGTTTCCTAAAAAATCAACAAATTTTAACTTTGATCAACTATATTTAACAAAATATTAAGATTTATAGTATGTAATTAGTATCTTTTTGAATATATTTTAATAATAAACTCATTTAGAGATATAAATATTGCATACATTTTCTACAAGACTAATTAAAGTTAAAAAAAGTTTGACCAACACGTTTACCATAGCGACTATTTTTTCGGGACGGAGGAGTCCGAGTTGCTGTTTTCAGCAGTTCGATCAAGGACGACGGTGTAGCTGTAATAAAGAGGGACCAAATAAAAACCAGACAATGTGGTACATGTACACTGTCGTTGCTAAGAACCGAAGAACGGAACAACCAACACGACACCGGCCGACAGGGTTCCCTGCTGAGCGATCGAGAAAAACATGTATTGAGCACGTGCATGCGTTATCGACCGGGCCTCCACTACCTGCCTGTCTGAGTGTCTGATGATGCGCTGGCCTCGCTTCATCAGCACACAAAGTTCAGACAGCAGGGTTGGCTAGATAAGGGCAACCAATGCAGTAATCCTCCCAAAGGCTTATCTCTCGCTGACGAGGCTAATATAGGCATAGGCGATGATGCTTCACAAAGAAGCTACTACGGTTTGCTGCTCCAGCACACGACATCTGATCCGAATCCGACCGTCCGTCCCCACCCGTCTGAGAAGCAGAGTAGCAGTAGCGAGCCAAGCAGCCAGTAACGTGGGGGAAGCCAAGCAGGACTAGCAGCTAGCTATTTTTGTTTGTTGGGGAAAGAAAAAGGGACGGTCGTGAGCGAGGCTGCTCCCGCTTTTGGGCCAACACCAACACGGGCCAGACTGTGGAGGAGACAGGTCACGTCCTGCCTGGGAGCCTCGGATGGCCCTCTTGGCCCATCGCCCGGACCAAACTGGTGGGCTCCAGCCTTGATCTCCACGGGCCTACCATGCGCAGCCGCAGTGTCGCCCCGGTCCCCGTCTCAACTCAATTCGCCGGTACCAACTGCGACGCTCCGAAATCCCAACACCCAAAATGCCCTTTCAAAACAATGCTACTACCACCATCCCACAAAAATCTGAACTTGTTAAAATATGAACACCGTTAATTCCAGAAAAAAAGAATCTGAACATTCATACCAAGTCGATGTAGTTAAAATATGAGTGGACATGTTCCACCGCAAAGTAACTTTTTTTTGTGGCAAAATTCATATATAGTACGTAACCCCTTAGAAATTCATTCGTCCCCAAGCGGACTGTATGTAACTGGGTTTTTCCTATCGTTTTAGGCCCGGAGAGGGTTTGATTGGAACAGACAATGTACTGCCAAGTTGGATGGAGAAAAAGGCCTTTGTGTAGCGAGGAAGGTACACACACACACAGGGGTCCAACTCTAGTATGCCCTATGCATGCGCGAAAGCCGAAAGCTAGGTGACAAGCTACGAGATCTTGGTCACGGAAGGTATCGCCAAGATTTTTTTGCCAATAATGGCCATGGGATTCGGCTGCTGCTTTCGTTCTTATTCGACGCCACTTGCAGGAGCTCTCTCCTTCAGAAACTAATGTTCATGCACTGGTTTTGGGGTAGACTCCAATTCATCATGGGCCTTGATTCCGGCCCTTGTCGTGCCACACGACCTACATTTTTTTTTTGGGGTGATTACACGAAAGTTTGGCCTTGGCCACTTCGGTTCTCGATCTGCTATGTGTAATTGTGTATGTATACTTGAAAGTTCGTTTTGTTTTCGAATATATATAAGGAGCAAGTTGCAGTAGAGTGCTGCTGCAGCTGCAATAAACAAGTTCTCATAGTGGCTAGGGAAATTTGACATGTCAAAAAGGAGAATCGAATATAGTGCCACTGATTGCATATTAAGCAACATTTTGGGAAGTTGACTAGCAGTAATTATTTTTACTGTATTGAAGGGGGGAAGTACGTGTACTTAAGATTACATGTTGCCTTAGCAGCAACAACAACAAAAAAACATCAGAATTCAGAAATACTGGAGAAGTGTACTTAAAACTTTTAGGTATTGAAGATGGGACAAGTAGCCTATTTTTGGAGCAATCACTATCCTTTTATAATTACTAGCAAATGTGCCCCGTGCGTTGCAACGGAACTCAATACGTGTAGAAATCGGACTTTGTGTGTTGTAACGGAACTCAATACGTGTATGAATCGGATTAGGGGAGCCCTTTCAAAATAGGGGGTGGAGAGAAATTTTGGCTATTTATTATTATTAGGTATAGAAGATATGACATTTTTTTAGATATATGGGGTGCTCTTAGTCCCCATGCGGCCATGCATCTTATCGCCCTCTCTCTCTCTCTGCTCTTGTGAGCAACATCTTATTCTTATCGGTTGTGGTTTGTGTTAGAGCTAGACTTGGTTAATTTGTAACGAGGGGGCTTCTTAATCTTTGACAAATTAAAGCTATCTATATTTAAGTAAAGAATGTACTGTAGTTGTATATACAAACTAAAGGGGCTTCTTCATGTTTGTTAATGTTAATTATAAGCAAATAATGTACTGTAGATTGTGTATAGAAAACCTAAAATAAAGAAGTCACGCACGTTCGTGAAAAATCTTATGATGAGAAAGTAGGCCGGGCGGTGACCAATGCAATGCAGCTACGACATGAAGCAATCCACAGAAGAATATCTCAGTTGCATGCATGCATGACACCCACAGTAGTGGAGCGGCATGACGGAATCTCGGTGGATTTATGGATATTTTAGCGGTTGTGTGTGCTTGATAATGACTGGACACCGGACCAAATGGTGGCTCTCGATTCGACGCCGAGTGATCGAGATGGAACGCAACGGGGAGCATGCTGTTGGTGCTCGCGACGACGACGAGCCGGCTAGGCGACCACACCACACTTGAGAAGAAGTGACACACGGGCCAGAGTTGCTAGGCATTTTGGCACCCATGAGGAGACTGTCTCTTCGCTAGTACTATATCGGTCTCTAATAAAATATCTATATATCGGATACTTTGTCAGGGGATATCTAACTTAAATTTGAATATCCTTTAATAGTTCTCTACTTTTAAGTTTGTTGTTGGAAAAATATAAAAAAAAATATGAGTATTGAATTCTTTGACTATAGCTATTAGGTGCATATTGTTGGAGATAGTCGGAAGATGAGGCGTCCATCTTTGAACTAGGAAGAGGCACACTGGTTCTCTACAGCTGAGAACGCTCGACCATTGCCACGCTGCCACGACAAAGATTCAGTGACCTCAGCTCGTGACGACGACGACGATGACGACCCGGGCCGGGTGGTGTAGCTGACGACCAGCTTGTCTCCAAAGCTAAACGGAATCGAGACCTTGGCATGGCACGGCGCACGGCAGACGGCACACGATTCCGATCCGTCCATTGCCGGTTACATTTTTTGCAGTACAGATGCAGAGAACCAAACAGTGCAACTGTGAATCGATCTGATTTGTGGCCCGGGGGGCCGATGCAATCCAACCGGGGGTCGTCCCCTACTGCCAGCGCCACTCGACCTGCATGCACTGAAAAAAAAGAGCCATCGTCTTTTTACCTGCTACTAGCTAGCCTACTACATACTACTAGCAGATATGGAACTTGGAAGGTTCTAATTCCCCAGCGAGGATAACAGAATGTGGTTCCAATCCAGGTTCGCCTTCGCATTCTGGTGGTGCATTGCTTGCCCCAGGAATCGAACGTTGCCACTCTGCTGCCTGTAAGCATCGATTCTGTTATTGTTCGCTCGCGCTAGTCTGTCTAAGGTTACTCTACTGCCACCATCAGGGCTTGGTAGGTGCCTAGGCCCACCCTATGAAATTAAAAATTTCACTAAATTTTTTAAAATTTAACACTATTGTCTTCTTCTAATATTTTTTTAAAAAAAAACTTAGGCTCCGTCTTTAGCTACCATGCATCCCATCCGGAAGCAAAAGCTTCACTGCATGCTTCAGGCTTCAGCCGGGACATATATTTACTGGTAAACCACTTCACTTTGAAAAAGCTGGTAGCATTAAATTAAATCTGGTACCCTGTTAAATCCCGCAGGTCCTACGAAAGCCATGTGCCAGGTGCATAGGCAAAGCAAGGGAGGTGGAAAATCATGGAACGAACGAGCTCGCGTTGTCGTCGACTCGTCGTACACTTGCACATCCAGCATCGATGATCGATCGATGGATGCAAATGGAATGAAATGAAATAGCGAAAAACACGCACGCACAAAATTAAACAACAACAGACAAAACTAACAAGCGCGCATGATGTTTACGCATCAGGGAATCGGAGCACTGAGCCACTACTCGGCGCTGGCTGGTGGCCTGATATGACGATTTTTTTTTAATTTTAATTCTTTTTTAGCTAAATTTAATTCTAACCGCGAATTTTTCTTTTGTATTTCTAACCCGTTTGACCGCTCCATCATACATGGAGCGACATTTCTTTTTTGCCGCTCCATGCATGGTGGAGCGGCAAGGAATTGAGTAGCAGTGGACCAGTCAACGCGCATGTATTGGGCCCGCCGTTGTCGCGCCATGATCTGGGGAGCGGCAACGCTGCTGCTCCCCCAGCGACGGAGCGGCAAGCTTGCCGCTCCCCAGATCATGGCGCGGCAAGGGGGACGCCCGTGAACAGTTATGTCCTCCTTCCCCTCCCCTCTCTTGCCCCTCTTTCATTTTGCTGCTGCTGCTGCTCGGCCTGGCGAAGGGGAGGGCGACTCCCACGTCGCCGCCACCCGCCGGACGTCCATCGAGGCTCCCCAGCTGCACCTCCCTCCGTCGTGCTCCCTCTTTCCTTACGTGCTCCCTCCGCACCGACGTGTTTTAAAGGTTAGTAACATTGTTTGTTTAGTTAGTTGATTTACTTTAGGGTTGAGCTTACCTTAGCTTAGCTTAGTTAGTTAGAATCATTGGTTAGATATGTAGTTCACTTAGTTGATTAATAAGGTTAGTTACTACTTTGTTAGGTATTTGTAGTTGAGTTATTTTGAATAAGTAGGTAAACTAGTTAGTAAACTTTGTTTAGTTTATTTATTGTACTTAGTTGTTATATTTGCTTTCTAATTTTTGTTGGTAGATGGAAGACTTGTATCGTACGGAGCATTGGAAAAAGCATGGTCGACCTAGGGAATTATACATTGATAGTTCTAGCAAGGATGACCCCGTTCCTCCTTCACTTCCGGTCCCTAACTGTGACTGTGGTATTCCGGCCGATATCCAACAGTCGAGGCAGCCGGACACCGCGGCTCGTTGCTTCTACACATGCAGCCGCATTTGCGTAAGTAATTGTGTCATCAGAAAAATTCATCATTTTAAATTTTTCAGTCACAACTTTACTTCATACAATTTTGTTTTGTAGGCCCATACTAGGTGTTTTTTCTTTCAGTGGATTGATGGTCCAGAAAAGTGTGATCCTAGGATCTTGCTTTTCTCTACTTGAAACTTTCATAACACCGCGGATCGCTTCAAGCGGTGGGTTCCACCCCCGCCTAACCCTCCTCCAATGACGAATGAAGAGAAGACCTACGCAGCAGCTAGACGTCTCGAGTCGCCTCCTCGGTGCTATTGCGGAGAGCGAGTAGTGATCAACCCTAACAACTCGAATGAGTTCATTTGTGCTCTCAAGCATAAGGTAAGTTATCGTATGGTGATAAACTCTCGTATCAGTTGGCAAATGTTATATCTTTATGTTTTCATGTACTAATACATTTTAACTTATTATTTTGTAGAATCTGTGTATGCCTAGGTATAGTTTCAGGGAATGGCTCTACGGTCCTAAGGATCTTTGGCCACAGACAAAGGAAAAGGGAAAGGAAAAGCAGAGGCACGTGGAGCCGGCGCAGGAACCCGCTAAACCTGTTGTGATGTGACAATGTGGTGTGCAATCCAACTATGGCTTACTTCTTTCTCAACTAGGCATTGACCACTACTGTGGCATATGATTGACTACGATGAGGTTTGGTATTTGACTCCTTAAATTGAAGCGTACGTCAATATGTTTTGGATTAATTTATCTAACTATTTGAACAGAGTACTCGGAAATGCAAGTGGGAAGGTTCAGCTGGCAAGAAAAAATTCCTTGAGGAGATTCAGGGGAGGAAAAGATTTGGACAGGCTAATGGATTTGGTCCTAATTACGTAAAGCATTTCATCAATAACCGGAAGAGAGATATGCATGAGAAAGCTAGAGTCAACGGTATTCCGAGTCCCCAGGGTGTCGCGTGGAACAAGTGGGTAGTTGAGAGAAATGCGAAAATGGAGACGGAAAGGGCAAGGAAGGCTGCAGCTGAGGAGGAGAGAGTATTAATGAAGTCTGTGAACGACAATATTGCTTCATTATGTGCCAGTAAGTATTTGCAATCTTTGTGCACGATTAGTTTGTAATATCGAAGTTAAATAGAATTATTTTGCTGACTTGATGCATTTTTTACTTACAGAGATGGGATGCACTGGGAATTTCGAAGCAGACGTTGCTCGTGCAAGGCACATGGAAAGAAAGCGTCAAAAGAGACACAGTCGAGCTGGTGCTACCATACACCGTCCCATTGTGGTGGATGTTGAGGCCGAGGAGGAGGACGACCCTGCTGACCCTGCTCATGCAAGGCTAAATGAACTCATCGCTCTAGTCGAGGTTGGGTTACAGGCAGGGGAGACCAACGAAGAGGATGACCCCGCTTATGGCAGACTCAGTGAACTCATCGCTCTAGCCAAGGCTGACTTGAAGGCCGACGAGGCCGAGGATGACTTTTTTCTCTCAGGCTTTAGGTGACATAGATGATGCAGAGACCGCTTACCATCGGGAGAAAGTTGAGAATGAGTATAGCAAGAGCAAAGACGTGCTGGTGGAGGATTGGGACTCAGACGACTAGTGTTAGGTAAAGGGCTTTATCTGTTATTGTATTAGCATGGAGTTATATGTTGGTACTATTTCAATTTCAACATAACTAGGATCATTGATCTCTATTGTACTATGTTAGTACCATGTTGGTACCATTTATCACCATATGTTGGTACCATGTTAGCACTATTGTATGATATGGCTCCATGTGTTCTACGTTGTTTGTAACAGGAAAGCGTTTCTAAATATTCCTTTTTCTCTAAAAAAATAATGTTTTAGATTCAATTATCTATCTATACAACAAATTTCATGGTCAACGCAAAAAAGAAGGCCTGAAATGAACGGAAATAAGACATTTGGCAATGTCCCAACCCCTGCAGGGTGGGCTGGTGCGTTGCTGGTACACTTTGGCTGCCGCTCCCCCAGCCAAGGAGCGGCAGCCAAAGAGTACCAACAACGAACAGAACTCTGCAGTTTGGGTGTTTTGTGTATATGTATGCGCTCAGACTTTTCCGAAACAAAGAATCGTTGTACATTCAATACAATTAGTTGAGTCATGTAGTTTTGTCCAAACAAATGACACCCATGGTCCAACAATGATATAGAAGTGCAAACATATTATGTCTCATACATATGGTCTAACAAAGATATATAAGTGCATACATATGGTCCAACAAAGATACATTATGTCTCATACATCACAAATATATAAAGATACACATGTTCAAAGGAACATTTGATTCTTTCCTAGTACAATGGTAACAAGATAGATCATGGACGTCCTTTGATGCGCATGTAGGTTTCCGTGGACTCCCAACCTACATTAGTGTTTCCATTGTTAAAGACGTACAAGACATATGCATACATAAGTAACACAACAATTTTTACTTACGTGCACTCTAAGGCGCTGGTGTGTAAGGTTTCTTTGGTCGCCTCCTTCTCTTTGGATTGGTCGCCAACACGTTTGGCGTCCCAATGTCAGTGCGGTCCCGCTGACGTTGGTGTCGCCTTTGGCCCTGTGCCTGACCCGTCCCCTGCACGTTCATCGATCTCTGCAAATGAAATGAAGAAAAATATAAGCTCAAGTTTTACATTCTTAGTAAAGCTTTAGGCAAAAGATGTTAGTAAATTATACCTGTTCCTTTCCTTGGGTCCCCAACGGTGCATCATATAGCTGGGACTGGCCGATTTCCTGCTGGTGCGGGATATGCTGGTACGGACTCTGCTCGTATTGGGTAGGCTGGTAAGAGCTGGGCTGCAAAGGAACCTGCTGAGGCCCTTGCTAGAACTGGAAAGTCTCGTGCTGGAACTGGAACGGGCCCTGCTGCTGTGGAAATGGACCCTGGTGATGTGGAAATGGGCCCTGCTGATACGGCTCCTGCTGCTGGTCATACATCCACGACTGCTGAGATGGCTCCTGCTGCTGCTCATAACTCCACTACTGCTCAAACGGCCCGTGCTGAGATGGATCGTACTGGAAAGCTCCATGCAGAGACGTACCCTGCTCAGATGGTCCATAGTGTTGAAAACCCGGTGCCTCATCGGATTCTGAGCCCTCGGAGTCCTCGTCAACCTCCACATCCTGTTGTACTTGTGCCTTGCCGGTACCATAGACGGGTGTCTGCATACTCGAACTGGAGCCAAAGACTGGGTCTGAAGATCCACCTGGCATCCGCAGTGAGGCAGAAGTTGGTGAACGATAAGGACGAGGAGGCATATCTAGCGACACCCAATCAGTGTTCACGCAGCTCATCTTCCGAGACATTTTCTTTAAGAGCTTGCTCATTTTCTGCACGGTGACAAATTTAGTTAACATATATTGATCTCTCAACTTGAAGTTATGCACGGTGACAAGAAAAAGAATAGAAATGTTATGCTTACATGGACAAATGTCTCAAGCGCGCTATCCGTAGGGTGGCGATCCTTTTGCTGCCGGTGCTGGTAAACAACATCTGACGCGGCATCAGATAATTCCATCAATTTTGTAGCCTGTTTAAATAACGAGTTTGGTCAACCAATTGCTAAAATTTTGCATTTTATAATAATAACAATTAAATTTGTTGATAAAACTTACCACAAATCTTTGTAGGGGGGCTCTTTGTGGCTGCGTCCCGTGTCTAGTAACTCGATCATACTGGTCTTCGACGATGTCACCATGAGCGTCTTCATTCAGAGAGGAGTCCCTGTAAGGCGGCTTCAAATGGGTACGTGTGGACCTGTGCAGCCACTGGAGGTACTTGTTGAACACGTGTGAGTCGTGTGGGGGGCCCTGCTGATACGGTACTCGTTCTCGCCTATCCCATCTCTGTATGTATTCGGCGTGTACAAGATGCCAGTCCTTCTCCTTGATCCGCAACCGTCGATCAATGCTGCAGTAATTGTATGATTAGTTGGATACAACATAATTTAATTAGGCAACATTCTAGTAGAGTAGGAAGTAGATTACCTATGCAGATGCTGACTAGTAGAGTAGAGCGGTGGTGGGTTGCTTGTAAGTCTGCCAAACTGCCTGCAAACTCTGTACGGATAGTGCATCTCAACCACATGAAAGCAAATGAGCGGGCAGTCGGACCAATACTCGTCCTTCTCTTCCCAGCACCGTGGACTGAGCAACTCATGATACTCGGCGATGTCCCAAGGCTCCCAGACGACCTACACATAATATCAAACACTCAGGTACAATATAAATATTGTGCAAACAATAGAAATCATACAAAATGCATTAATGAATAAACCTGCAGGTGTGTTATGGTATCAAACATGTCAGTGTACTCCTTGTACTTCCTTTCTGTGTTTCCGGTGACCAGCTCGATTTCACTCCAAATCCACAAAGCTGTGGGCAAATCCTGCTCGGCATCCCAATCCTGCAAATACATTCATGTGTTAGTCATTTCGGAAGGCAAAAGTAATTCCAAGTTACATAATGTATAAATGTACTTACAGGAACTCGAGGTACTTTCGGCCGCCCCACGGGAAATCGCTCCCATAACCAGACTTGCAGGAGGTAGGAGCAACCCCCTAGGGAGGGGGTCTTGGCCGTGCTACGACAGGCAGTACACAACTGCCTGTACGTCCACGCCAAAACAGCACTGCCCCAACTGTAGCTGCCAATATTCTCCCATGGTTGACCTAGTATGTCCAAGAACATCCAGCTGACCACGTTACCGGACGCGTCTGGAAACAAGAACGTACCAAGGAAGTGCCACAGCCACACCCGAGTTGCCCTGTCTACTGTCACCTCCGAAGCATCTTCGGGAATATCATAGCTGAAGTTTTCTATGAGCCACTGTGAGATGACACCAGAACATTTCCTACAAATTTTGAAGACAATTAGAGCCTGGCCAAGAACAAGAAGGTAAATAAAGCAAGAAGGTAATTTAGATGCTTACTTATGTTTCTTTGCTTGCTCGTCGTCAGGAGGAGCCTGGCCACAGAAGGCGGCCACCTTCTCCCTCCAGTTGTCGCTGTCCACAATGCCAGTCACACAGAGGCCATCAATACGAAGGCACATAATCGCCTTCATATCCTCTAGTGTGATGGTCATCTCCCCACAAGGAAGGTGGAACGTGTGAGTCTCGGGCCTCCATCTATGCACTGAAAAAATACTAAGTGAACTGACACAAATACAGTGAGTGATATAAACGAACAAGGGTGATTACCTGTCCAAAGCTGCACTCAGAAGTGAGGGGTTCAAGACAGGAAGTCCCCGTAGTACGACACGTACTATCTCTATGAAGCCGGCACGCCGTATGTAAGGCGCGAAACGCTCGTCCCGCCGAAGCTGCCTGGTGTTAGTGCGTGCCCTCAGAAGCAGCAACTCCTTGTCCAACTAGTCGTACTCGTGGCGAGCACCACGGTGGTCCCTGTCGTACTCCTGCTCAAAGAGCGCGTGCTGCGGGTGCTGAACTGGAGCCATCCTGCTTTCCATACATTTAAAACAAGTTAGTCCAAACATAATATGAGCATGATAACAAATGTAAAGCATAATATAAACTAATATGGTGGCTAAGTGCAAATTCAAGTAAACAACATATATTATGTCGAGATAAAAATATGAAAGGACCTGTTGCCCATTTAGTCTATGATAGTTAGCCTTATGCCCCGGTTTTTTGCAAACACGACACAGATTTTGACCACGTGTCTCATTGAAGTCTCCCCCTCCATATCTATCATCACCGTACCCTCTCATAGCGTCCATGTCTCCCTTTAGATGCTTCTTCTTTCTTCTACCCTTACCTAACTTCAAAAGGTCTGGATTGGGGGCATACTGAGGTCCATGAAATGGGGGCCACTGCGAAGGGTCAAGGTATGGCTCAAAACTCTTCTCCCATACTCTTAAGGTGTTTGACCGCAGGTACAATGGAGACATAAACCTCGAAGACAGGTAGTCAAATCCGCGCATCTTACAAACTGTCATCATGTGAGAGCAAGGGACGTGCATGATCTGTGGGACGTTACAACTGCACTGAACGGTCTCTAAATCAACGCGGTAGTTGCTTCCACCATAACGCTCTCCACCCATAGTTTTTCCACCAAGCCCTCTGACACTATAGATATAACCGTTATTTCCATATGGCTCACCGGTCTGCTGCTTGGAATAGCCTTTTTCCTCCTCAATAAAATCCTAGGCTGCCTTTCCCCACACCCCAGTCTCAAGTATATCTCTTTGCGCAAGCTGCCATCTCTTCACAAAATATTCGTTGCACTTGAGAAAGGAGTACTCAACGACACCTGATACTGGCAACCCTCGTACTCCACGAAACACATGGTTGAAAGACTCGGACGCGTTGGTGGTCATGATGCCATACCTCCATCCACCCTCGTAAAATGCTAGTGCCCACTTTTCCTTTTGTTCCATCTGGTCATATAACCATAATTTGCCAGCTTCGTTCATTACCTTGTCTAGCTCTTTCAATGTCTCCTCGAACCGAGTCTTTGTTTTGACATTACATAGTTCCTTCACCTTGTCACATACCTCCTTCTTCCTCTGTCGCCGCCAATAATTAGCACTGAAATGACGCATGCACCATATATGCACTATGGGCGGGAATCCTTCGATTAACTCATTGGCAGCATGGAGAATACCTGCATGTCGGTCCGAGATCACACATATGGTGCGAGTCACACCAAGGACCTGCGTACATAGAAGCCTCATGAACCATGACCACGACGAATTGTTCTCTCCCTCTGCCAAAGCAAAGGCAAGGGGAACTATCTGATTCTCATGATCAACAGCAGCAACCATCATCAAAGTGCCCTATACTTTCCAGTGAGGAAAGTGCCATCAATAAGTACCACATGCCTACAAAACTAGAAAGCCCACTTCCTCTGGGAGAAGGACCAAAAAACCCGGTCTAGTATAAGCCTCATCGGGTCCTGCAGAGGCCTAAGACGAGTCTCATCCAAAAACCATTTAATGCATGGGTTGTAATGTTTCATTGCACTCAATACTCGGGGTATACGGTTGTATGCCTTCACCCAACTACCCCATCGGATCGCAAGTGCAACCTGCTTAGCACGCCAAGCCTTGTCGTACTTCACATGGTAGCTGACAAGGTTAAATATGTGCACCTGTAACATTGACACTAATACATTGTTGTTAAAAGACCTTGTTTGGTTTTGGTTAATTGATGAAACATATGGACTAACCCTTGAACTAAGTGTATGATCAAGATAGGGTGGTCCACCTTGGAACATGGAGCTAGATGGATGATCATGGTGAATCAAGTGCTTCATGGACTAAGGAAAAGAAGAAAGAGAAAAAAAATGGGCTCAAGGCAAAGGTATATCATAGGGTCATTTTTGGTTTAGTGATCAAGACACTATAGAGAGTGTGATCACCTTTAGGATAGATAGCCGTACTATCAAGAAGGGAAAACTCGTGTCGATTGCGGTTATCATATGCCACTAGGTTTGCATTGCATATCCATTTAAAACAAACCTAAGTGACACAAACATGAACTAAAATCCATAAACTATTTTTTAAAAGGCTAACACAGGTGAACAAGAGATGAATCACAAGGTGTTAGCACTTGGAAGCATGGAGAAGAAGAGGTGGCTTGGTTTTGCCACTCAGAGAGGCACCGGACGCAAGGACCGGACGCAGGGCAAAGGTCGACCGGACCAATGGACTTGCGTCCGGTGGCATACCCTAGCCCTCGGGCTCTCTGGACAGGAGGTCCGGATGCAAAAGTGAGTCCGGACGCTGACTCCGGTCGCGCGTCCGGAGCTCGGTGCTCACTGGACTTCTCTGGATGCATTTATCTGGACGCTGAATGCGGTCCGGACGCAAGAGACCGGACGCGGGTCCAGAGCTGAGGAGCTCTCTGGACCCTCTCTGGATTGGGCCCGAACGCAAGAAACAGGTGGACCGGACGCTACTGTGCCTTGCGTCCGGAGGCGACACGCAGGCACAGGCAAGGGCGCCAACGGGCGAATTCAAATGGCAGAGGGTCCGGACGCATGCGCGATGGTTCGGACCCCCTGTGTAACTTGCGTCCGGACTGGCGCAGAAAAGCGTGGAAGATGGGCAAAACGACTAGCTCGGTGGTGAAAGCTATATAAGTGTTTTGGCCGGCTCAAGAAGCATACTCTTGCACCTCCCATTCATTTGACATACTTGTGCTTGCTTGAGATAGCCCCCAACTCACTCTCTTCACTCTTGTTGCATATTTGTGAGAGTTTGAGTGATCCAAGTGCATTGATCATCGCATTGCATCTTAGTGGCACTTGGTCATCGTCGTCGCCGCGGGTTTTCTTGTTATTCTTGGTGTTTGCCAACACCTAGACGGCTTGGCGATTGTGGAGAAGCTTCGGCGCAATTGGTGATTGTTTGCGGCCGGCTTCGGTGATTGTGAGAGAGCTTGTACCCACCTCGGCGGAGAGCCAAAGGGTAACTCTAGTGGATTGCTCATGTCATTGAGTTACTCTCATTTGGGTGGATTCTTGTGGCGACCGAGTTAGTGGGCTAGGCTTGTCATTGCCTATTAGCCACCGAATCACCACTTGAGTAGTCGACACAACGGGGACTAGCTTGGTGGCAACCAAGTGAACCTCGGAAGAAAAATCAATTGTCATCTTGTCTCCCGGCTACTCTTTGGTGTTCATATTGTGATTGGTTCATCCTATTGACATCCATACATCACAAGGCATCGATATAACAATCACCTCCTCTCTTGTATTTACCTTGTTCATATCTTGCTTAGTTAGCTCTTTTATTAGCTTGTTAGCTTTGCTAGTTAGTTGCTCTTGCTAGCTCAAGTTAAGTGCCTTAGGTTCTTGCTATTGATTGTTAGACACTTAGCTAACTAGAATTGCATTGGATAGGTGGCTTTGCATCCTAAGTAGAGCTAGAGCAAAAAGCTTCGCCTAAGTGTTATCTAACCTTTTGCTCTAGTGCTTTGTAGATTTTTTATTAGTCTATTCACCCCCCCCCCTCTAGCCATCTAGGACCTTTCAGTTCTCCTTGTCAACGATACCCATAATACGTCGACCAAGATAACGTGCAGTGAGCTGCGGATGTGTTTCATTCCCGTTGTTATCCAAGCATTTGTGGGGTTGGACCACTGATTGTATCTTCCACTTCCCATCACGCTTCTTCCTTGCACTAAGCTTCCACAAGCATGGATAACCTGCTTTACAGATAATCCGATACTTCAACTCTTTGTCAGAATGAGTGACTTTGTAAGGTCTGTGGTGAAACACAACATAGTCCTGAAGAAAAAGCTTCATTTCTGTCATTGTATTGAAGACCATGCCCTTACTAAACATTAGGGTCTTAGGTTTATGCACCGACTGCCTTGCCATCTGTAAACCAGTGTCACAGACTGCCATATGTGTCATGCTGACATCTCTGTAGTTTGGAACACCAGTAAAAGGTACACCACCCTAACTCAACTGCATTAGTTCATTTTGTGTGTAAGGGGGAGGTGGCACATACTGAATCGGTTCGCTAACCCTACCCCATGGATCATAATAGGGTGCACCACCCTCTGGTAACTCATGGACCAGCGCGCCATGAGTCGGCATTGCATGAAGTGCCGACACAGGAACATATGATGGCGTGGCATGAGCCGGTACTGCATTAGTAGGAACCTGAGTCCTCTGAGCAGGTGTACCCCCTTCACCCCCTGCATCTCCTTCGTCCTCAGACTCAGACTCAAGCTCAGACTCAGACTCAGACTCAGACTCAGATTCAAGCTCAGACTCAGACTCAGATTCAGTCTCAAACTCGAGGGGGTCATAGTCGTCGTTTATACGACCTTCTACATGGGTATCAAACTGCTCCTGCGTTAACTGGCCGTCCATGTCCATGTTATCCTGAGTTTCATCTCCTTGTACACCCAATTCTTCATCACCGCCTCCAACACCCTCATGAACATCCTTCAACCTATAGCCATTCTCAACAACAACCTCAGCCGTGTGTGCATTACAACTTTGGAGGATCCTATTGTAGCGGGTCCAGTGAGCAGATGAAGACAAGGACATCAAACCAAAATTGTGGTATTTTGTCCCACTGTCATATCTGCCCCTAATTGTGAGATCACCACCAAACATTGAACTCAAGCAGGCACTCAGGTCAGTGAAGGTCGGTGGCTCATCAAACCATTCTAACTCCTCTTCCATATCCTCAAAAACACCATCTTGTTTCCTAACGCTTCCACCATAGAAAACTCGAACAGGACAATCCATCTACAAAACCATCCCACCGAAGATTATCAAATGGTCGATTTTATTGGCCACTACAATTATTAGCTAACTACCAATTAATACTAAATAACTAGCAAGTCTAACTACAAATAACCTAACTAATTTATAAGCTAGTAAACCCTAAAGTACTAACCTAACTAATAAAACTAACCTACACAAGGTCACTACAAAACTAACCTAACTAATAAAACTAACCTACAAATAAACATTATAAAGCAAAAAAAATAATACCTTAGCACATCGGGGAAGGGGCCGGCAGCAGGGGAGGGAGCGGCAGGAGGGGAGGGGCCGGGCGGTGGCGGCCGGCGGCGGACGGCGGCGTGACCCCGCCGGGGCCGGGGCGGCTCGCGGCGGCCTGCAGGCCGGCGGCGTGGCCCCTCCGGGGGCGCCCGGAGCCGGACGGCGGCGTGGAGGCGGTGGCGGCCGGCGTCAGTGGAGGCCGGTGGGCTCGGGAGCAGAGAGGAGTGCGTGAGAGAGGAGCGCGTGAGAGAAAGGAAAGAAACTTACCGTTTAAAGGGATACCCCTTGCCGCTTCTCAGATCATGGCGCGGCAAGGTGGGCCCACCTCGCGTGCGTTGATCGGTCTCTGCCGCTTGCCGCTCCACGATGCATGGAGCGGCAACTGTGAAATACCGCTTCATGGATGATGGAGCGGCCAAACGGGTTAGAAATATATAAAAAAATCACAGTTAGAATTGAATTTAGTTAAAAAAAGATTAAAATTTTAAAAAAATCGATATGACGCACGTGTTCTATCCTACGTACGGAGTAGTAGTAGATTTGTAGCAGCAGCAGCAAGCAAACCGAGAGAGCTAGCCAGCTAGGAGCTAGCAAGTGCGTTCTGCCTGCTTCTCCACACGCTTCGCACTGAGAGTCGTCGCCGTCAAGAAGAAGACTCTCTCTTTGCAGCTCCATCATATCATATCGAATTATCGATGCAGCCACCATCAACAAAGATCTTTGAGTGGGGATTGCATGCGTTTACCGTTCAGTTCAGACTTCAGAGGATTCTACCATTGCGCTGCATCTGACGACGATACATATTCTCCCAGCTAGAGCCAGCTAGCAGGTCGTCCATCTCAATTCTCACCCAGCTGCTGCTGCTGCTGCAACTGGCCACTGCGATATGATTGTGAGAATGAATGCAACTCGCTATCCTGTCCGGGGGCACAATACAATACTGCCTCTCTCCAGAAATAACTTAGATAAATTTTATATTAGAAACTATTAATATTTATAATACATAATTGATATCATTAGATAAATTTTTTGATTTAGTTTTTTAATAAATTTATTTAGAGACATAAATATTACACGTATTTTATGTAAATATAGTTAAAGTTATGACACGAAAACCTAAAATAACACTTAATATATATATAAGGGACTGAGAGAGTACAATACAAGTTGGCTCTGCCCCGCCCGTCGCCGTCGAGAAATCCTCCCGGCCGGATTCGCGAGCAGCTCCACGACCAGCGGGATTCTCTACCCGGCCTCTTGTCTTGAAAACAAAGCAGCAGCGCCAGCCAGATTCTCAGATGGATTATACTGTAGGATCTGATATTTTTCAGCTCGCTCCAAAAGCACGGGCTTGCACTTTATTTCCCTTCGCTTCTCTCTCTCTCTTTCGACCAAGACCAAGGCCAAGAGCACACTGTCAGAGACGGACAGAGCGCCGCAATTTCCTCTCGATCCAAAATGAGTGATGGACATTCGTCACATGGAACAAGACCTTATCCCTGTTTGAAATGCACACAAGTTGAGCAGCACTCTCCTCGCAAAATGAAAAGCTCTTCCCACAGTGGTGAATTGAAGAAACCGGCACTGTCCTGACTTCCCCAATGAATGAATTGAATGAAGAAAGTAAACAGGAAAAAGTTTCTTTCAATCGTCAACTACTTATTTACTACTAAAAACGGATAATAAACTACTAGTACAACAGCTGACCCCACAGCCACAGTGGTGACGTGGCCCAACCTCGTACCCTCGCGCCATTTCCGGATGAACCGTGAGCGTGACGTGGCTCGCCTCGCGCCGATCTGTGCCCCGTTGTCCCGTACCCTTATCCATCCATCCAACACACACGGGACCCCACGTCCGACGGCTCGCCACGTCACAGGACAGGCAACAGGTCACCTACTCGAGAGTGGAGACCGCTGCGCGGTGCCAACTGCCAATGCCATGCGTCAGAGAAAGAAAGGCTGGCGCTGATCGTGACGTGGCATGCGACGAGGTCCGCCGAAACTGCCGTACCCGTACGATATGACTGGGTGGAGCCACGTCGGCACGCGACGGGCGACCTGGATAAGGCCACGTGGGAAGTTGGGTGTTGGGTGTTGGGTGCACTGTTACTGTTACGAGTGTCCTCAACGTACAAGACGACGTGATAGCGCACGGACTCCGCGAGTTGAGGAGCAAATGATGGCTTGGTACGGTATCTGCTCCGTCCGTACTAAAAAAATATATGCAATTCTAGCTACTCTCTATCCCTTTTTATTTGTCGTTTTCAGTTTTCGTGCCACAACTTTGACTAGATTTGTAGAAAATATGAACAACATTTGTATCTCTAAATAAATTTATTAAAAAACCTAGATCTAAAGATCTATCCAATGATATCAATTATACATCATAAATATTAATATTTTTTATACAAAATTAAACTAAGTTATTTCTTGGAAAGCAAGAAAAACAGTTATTTAGGGACGGACTATCTACTACTACTTCCTTCGTCACAGAAAGAATGACGCTATGGATACGTGCAGATAATTTTTTTTCAACTTTGACTAAGTAGGTAGAAAATATGTGCAACATTTATATCTCCAAATAAATTTGTTAATAAACTAGACTTAAAGATCTTTCCGATGATACTAATTACTTAGAATAATTATTTATACATGTTAAAACATAATTCCCGATATTTTGAAAACATTGACCTCTCGAGAAGCGAGAATGACATCTTATTTTGGGTTTCTGTGTCACTATTTTAACTAGATTTATATAAAATATGTGCAATATTTATGTCTCTAAATAAATTTATTAAAAACTAGATCAAAAGATCTATCTAATGATATCAATTATGTATCATAAATATTAATAGTTTTTATATAAAATTAATTCAATTTATTTCTCAGAAAGTGAGAAAACCCGTTATTTTATTTAGGGACGGATGGAGTAATTAAGAAGTCAAACAATTTAAATTTTAAATAAATTCATATAAAAAATAATAACATTTGTGATATAAAATACGTATTGCTAGGTTAGTTATAGAATATATTTTCATAATAAAAATATTTAGAGATATATATAATACTAATATTTTTAATATAAATAAAATTAGTTAAATATAGGCTACTTAAACTAGACCGGTACGGTTCTTATAATTACATTCTTTTTGGTAGAGGTAGTACATACCGGGCGTTGCAAATACATGCCTCCTGCCCCTGCCACACTTGTGAATTGTAGTTATAGCCTAATTATCTATTTATTTTTATACATCATAACAAGTATTACAAATTTATGTACGGTAGTCCCTCCATCCCAAACTATAAGACCTTCCAAGAATCTTGGAGAGTCAAAACATCCGAAGTTTGACCAATAATTATACAAAAATATAAAGATTTATGATATTAAATAGACATACTACGAAAATATAATTGATAACGAATCTAATGATATACTTAGTTAACGTAACAAATTTTATTATATTATTGTATAAGTTTAGTTAAATTTGAGATTGTTTGACTTAATTTAGGATGGAAGGGAGAAATATAGAAAAAATAGAAAAAGAAAGAAAGAGTAAAAGTACTCGCGGGAGGAATCTGCATCGAAAAGATCCTGCGACATCCGTTTATAGACCGCTGCACGGCCAAAGGCAACTTGAGCGGCAGACTGCCTTTACTCCCGCCCGTGTCCCTCGCGCCCCTGCGCTGAGCCTCCGTCGCCGGCCTCCCCGCGCCGCTGTTAATGGAAACGGCGCGGCGTTTCCTTCCCACTGGCCCCCTCCCCTCCTCCTCCTCTTGCCTGGTCTCTTTTTCCGTACGACTCGCAGCTTCGCCGTCGCCGCCGCTCTTCCTCTCCTTCCCCTACAGATAAAGCGAGTGCGTGGTTGGCTTGGAATCCGGTCTTGCGGTGGAGACGGCGGTCTCGCTCGGATCCAACGGAGGCACGCGGGTTTGCTGCCATGGAGAGGTGGGCGGAGATGGTGGAGGAGGAGGACGACGACGACGAGTACGCTAAGCTGGTCAGAAAGATGAACCCTCCGAGGTATGCGTATACATACACACGACACGACTGCTGTTCTTCTATGCTCATGCCGTTTGAATTTCTTTACTGTTCTTTGTTTTTAAAAAAAGTTTGGTTTGTGTTTATATGGTTGTGACTTGGTGAGGACGGTATTCTTCTCCTCGTCTACGGTTTGATCTGCAGTTCTGCGTGTTGAACTGTTCATCTTCCTCTTTCGTTTGTTCCAATCGATATCTAAAGCAATTTAATTATTTATTTTTAATAATAAATACTGGCAGCTTATTTTTTTTTCCTGTTTGTTGGGAACATATCAATTTTACATCCGTTTTCTCAATCGTTCCTAGGATTCCACTTTATTATTGACAATCAGTCGTAGGATTCCACTGGATTATTCAATTCTGTGTCACTTAAGAGTTAGGATTGAGTATATTGTGTGTTGCTTGCTAATTTGTGGGTCCAAGGAGTTCATGTATGTATTTCTTAACTTATAAATTACTTATTATTACCACAAATCCTTTCTAACACCTCATCCATATTTTTTTTCACTTCGAGAACGAATGAATGAATTCTAGTTCATATTGTTCTGTACATGGCCGCCCCTTTATTCTTTGCCCTTATTCCTACCAAAACCTCTTTGATGTTGTCTAAAGAAGACAAGGAGTCCTTTGAGATTCCTCTCTCTCCTTTTGGCAAAAGCTATATGGAAATTGGAATCCTTGATTCCTACATGCTGCCTCTTCATGATGCCTTACTTAAGGGGTGTTTAGTTCCCTTTGGAATCTAAAATATTTTGGGTTTTGGTTTTTCATTTTGCAAAATGAAACTAAACACTACCCAAAATATTAGAAAAAAAGTGATCCATTCTCCATTTTGCATTTTGGACTTAAGAGGTCAAAATAAGAGAATTTTTGCATTGGTTTGTGTGTCATCCTCACATCCTCATCATTGGAATCCAAAATTTGGTTGGAACTAAACACCCCACCAAAATATTTTGCATTCTGGATTTTGCAATCCAAAATAGTTGGGATTTTGGATTTTGGATTTTGGTAGGAACTAAACAGGGCCTTATTACTACTGTACATACAAACTGCGCCTGTAATCACCTCCCAAACTTGCAACTTTTTTGCTACTAATAATCCGTTCTAGACTGTTGCTTGTTGCCAAATAAACTCTCATCGCCTACTGTGCTGATTCTTGCAGAGTGGTCATTGACAATGACTCGTGTGACAACGCAACTGTCATCCGGGTGAGATTGGCCGGACTTTCCTTTCATTCATTCGGGGACCATGCATTCTGCTCACTACATTTCAGTGTTTAGCTAACCGCACTACTACCTTTGTACTAGATATTTAATTGATAATAAATAAAGGGTGGACCTTTTCTTTCTTTCTTGCCAGGTTGACAGGGTCAAGAAGCATGGCATTTTACTGGAAGCAGTTCAAGTCCTTGTCGATCTCAACCTCGTCATCACCAAGGCTTACATTTCCTCGGACGGAAATTGGTTCATGGATGGTACTGGTTATAAAGCCTTTTAATTTTTTTAAAATGAATTTTGACTTTCTACTCGCAGTAATATGTTTGGTTGTCTGACCTATCAAATCATGATGAATTCTTTCATTTTCTTGGTTCACGTCGTGCTCAGTGTTCAATGTGACCGATCAGGACGGGAGTAAGCTTCAAAATAGGGAGGTCATTGACCATATTCAGAAAGTAAGTAATGCTGTATTTACTGCTAATCTGTAATGTTTCTACAAGAAAGACGCCTTACCCTTGTGGTCTTCGACAGTGCCTGGAATCAGACGGCTACCTAGTGCCTCCAGCAAACGCACCGATGGACGGCTTTGCGTCGCCACCGGAAGACCAGTTCACCACCATCGAGCTGACCGGCGCGGACCGCCCGGGCCTCCTCTCCGAGGTGTGCGCCGTGCTTGCCGCCCTGAGCTGCAACATCGTGAAGGCCGAGGTGTGGACGCACGAGCGACGTGCCGCGGCCGTGATCCAGATCACGGACGAGGCCACGGGGCTCCCGATCCATGACGTGGACCGGCTGTCCAGGGTGCAGGAGCTTCTCCGCAACTTGATGCAGGGCGACGGCACGTGCAACCGCGGCGGCACGGGCGGCGCGTCTGTGGGCGCCGCACGCGCGGAGAGGCGCCTGCATAAGCTGATGCTGGACGACGGCGAGGAGGTTGTTGGTGGCGGTGGCGAGGAGAGCGGCGACAAGGTGATGAGGCCCAAGGCTGCTGCCACTGCCAAGGTGGTGGTGATGGATTGCTCGGAGAGGCAGTACACGGTGGTGATCTTGCGGTGTAGGGACCGGCCGAAGCTCCTGTTCGACACGCTGTGCGCGTTCACTGACCTGCAGTACGTGGTGTTCCATGGCACGGTTGACGCCGAGGGAGCCAGCAAGGAGGCCTACCAAGTACGGTGGCTGGCTCTAGTTGGTTTCGTGTGTTTTTTTTTTGACCGGCAGCTCGTGCTCAATGCTCACCGTATCCCGGCGTGGTTGCAGGAGTACTACATCCGGCACGTCGACGGCCACCCGGTGCGCTCCGACGCCGAGCGATCCCGCCTCGTCCAATGCCTGGAGGCCGCCGTCGAGAGGCGTGCGTCCGACGTATGAAGAACTCCCTCCCTCCCTCCCTCCTTCCTCCCTCGTCCGCATCGCCTTGCATGCCAGTGACATCGTCATTGTTCACGTCTGAGCAGGGGCTGGAGCTGGAGGTGAGCACGGAGGACAGGGTGGGTCTGCTATCAGAGATCACGCGCGTGTTCCGGGAGAACAGCCTCTCCATCATCCGGGCGGTGATCACGACCAAGGACGGCAAGGCGGAGGACACGTTCTACGTGTCAGACACTTACGGCAATCCCGTCGACGGCAGGACCATGGACGCGGTGGGCGAGCAGCTCGGGCACGCCGTGCTGCGGGTGAAGCGTGGCCGCCACAACGCGTCCGTCAAGCCTGAGGTCGAGGGTGGCGCGGTGTCCGTCCTAGGCAGCTTGCTCAAGGGCTCGTTCCAGGGCCTCAGGCTCATCAGATCCTACTCGTAATAAATCGTAATCGAACACAAGATCTGGGCATTGTACATAACTCTAATTAGTTACACATTGTGCATAACTCTTCTGATTACTTACACAAGATCTGGATATTGTACATAAATCTGGTTAGTTACACAAAACCTGAGCATTGCACATAAATCTGATTGCTTATACAAAACCTGAGCATGGTACTCCCTCCGTTCCAAATTATAAGACATTTCAAGAAATCTTAGAGAGTCAAACTATCTCAACTTTAACCAAAGTTATATATCAATATAATAAAATTTATGATGTCAACTAAGTATTATTAGATTCGTTATCAATTATATTTTAGTAACATGTCTATTTAATATTATAAATCTTTATAGTTTTCTTTATAATTATTGGTCATGCTTTGACTGTCTATTTAATATTATAAATCTTTATAGTTTTCTTTATAATTATTGGTCATGCTTTGACTCTCCAAAATTTTTAGAACGTCTTATAATTTGAGACGGACAGAGTATATAAATCTGATTGCTTATACAAGACCTGAGCATGGTACATACATAAATCTGAGGTACATAAGGAAATAGTGTAGCAGCAGGACAAATGGTTCCGCATTGTGCATTTGCCTAGTAAATAACAATAACATCACAAGCGCTACAGTGAATCTAGCCATTTCATCTGGCTTGGGGTAAACAGTCAGCTACATTCGTGCGTACTTTGGAGATCAAATCGTGCAAATCAATGCCAGTTGCCAGCAGCAACACAGGATAACATGACACAACTTGACGTGATTCTAAACTTGTTACGGGCATAAACATAAACATGAGATTCATAACCATTATAGAAGTTTAGTCACATGAACTAGGTGGTACAGCAAAAACTTTGAATTCTTACATGATTTCTTTCTAGCACAGTTGGTCTCTCTGGAGCAAAACTCTCAAAACTAGATCTGACAAGGAGCACACGATCGCAAGGAGTACAAGATAAATTTAACAGGACATGACTTAGGTCATCCTCTGGGCAGCTTCCTTGGCGAGCAACTTTTCCCTGGCCTTGGTTTTCGCCTGTGATTTGGAGCCCATCACACCACCACCCCACTTCTTCCTAACCTCGTCAAACTTGTCGTTGAAGTTCGCCTAGGAGTGAATCAAGTTTCAGTCAGTACACAGGTCAATAGCACACATATTGGATGCTGAGGAAAAGTGCAAATTATATAGATTATTTATAACACCAACCTTAATAGCCTCCAGGATCTTGCTGAACTCAAGCTTGTCCTCATTCTTGACTGTGGTCAGGCAAAGAACAGATGCGGTCTTCTTGTGAACAATCTACATGAAGATGTTTATTAGGATACAGTTTTGACATGCCCATCAACACTTATAACAAGCAAGATAAAGTTGGATGGGTTAATACCGATCCAAGGCGTGCTTTTCCCTTGACAATGCAGTATGGAACCTCCATTTTCCTGCAAAGGGCTGGGAGCCACACGACCAGCTCAATCGGATCAACATCATGAGCTATGACAACCAGCTGGGCCTTGCTCTGCAGAAAGAACAAATATTTAAAGAAAATACAAAGATTCATGGCCAGAGGCACCACTCTGCTTATCAATCAATCACTAATCACTAAGACAAGGAAAAAACTTGGCACACACACCTGCTCGATGAGGTAAGTCACATGGTTAAGGCCATACTTCACAACAATTGGTTTCTTTGCCTCGACAGTTTTCCCCTCAGTTTCAGCCTGGGCCCTATTCAAAAGCCTCTCCTTCTTGGCAGCTTTGTCCTCAGGGCGGTACTTAAGAAGCATCTTAAACAAGTTTGTTGCTGAAAAGCAAAATCATGCAGAAGACAAGTTAAAACAAAAGAAAAATGAATTAAAAGTACCATGTAGCTTGAAATTTTAATTCTGGCCAAGAGATGACAACCAAAGGCCTATCATATTTGAAAACCAAAGCATATATTTCTGATACTATTATCAAGCATATTGCCAAGAAGTGAGCATGTATTAGTACAAACTGCACGGGGCAAGTGAGCATACATAATTTGAAGCAAGATTAATTTGTGGGTGAATATAATGTTACAAGGAGTCACCAACATGTCAGTGGACTACAAACTGGTCCCAGCTTTTTTTCAGCTTGTTATCTCTCACAGAACACTATTCAATCAGCCAGCTTTTCTACCAGCCGAAGTTCCAAGTTGCATGCACAACAGATTTCAGTACTTAAATATTTTCTAAGCCTACAAGAATTTAATGTACTGTGGTCAGCACCTTAAATATCTTCAGTGGTAAAATAAAATAGTAATAAACCTGTCTACTTAGACAATTTCAATTTGATCATTTAAATAATAGAAAAGCTATTTCCAATGCTACACAAAATAATTAAGCACTGTTAAAACCTGATATAGAGATCCAATGTAGCCTATTCTCCATCAACTTCATATTCATTTTATGATATAAATACTCATCCCAACTAAACGCTCGATGCACCAATCCAATAAATTACCTAGCAAATTGCAAGCTTAAACTAACCAAACAATTCCGAGTCAGCAGCCCAAACATTGGCAGTGCTACTCAACGGTTGATGCTATAAACATCTCGACAAGGTAGACTGATAAACCTTCTTCAAGCCTTGCCTCTATACTGCGTTGCGTTCATCCCAACTATAGCAATGGACGGAACGAGGATCGTACCAAGGTTCTTGTCGAGGGTACGTGTGAACTGGTTGAGCGCCGGGGCACCTTGAGACGCTGCTTGAGGATGCGGCGCTGGCGCTGGATGCGCACAACCTTGGGCCACTTGACGAAGCGGTGGAGGTCCTTCTTGGGCGGAAGCGCGCCGCCGATCCCGAACTGCTTCGGCCTCTTCTCGAACAGCGGGTTCGTCACCACCTGTGCCGACCAAACGCACAAACAAATCAAACCAAGCACGAAATAACAAGCCAACAAACAACAACAACAAGCACGGTAGATGGACGGATCAGGGGCATACCGTCTTCTTCTTGGCGGGACCGGCGCCCTACCGCCTCTCTTCGGGGCCTGCAAGATTAGACGATTAGCTAGATCATCAAACAGTAGTAAAACCTAAGACTCGTCGTTCAAGATCCATGGCAGAAAAGCTTAAAAGTTTCGAGAGATCCCATGGAATCCCATTGGCGAACACAG
Organism: Microstegium vimineum; assembly: GCA_022036555.1. Taxonomy (NCBI): domain Eukaryota; kingdom Viridiplantae; phylum Streptophyta; class Magnoliopsida; order Poales; family Poaceae; genus Microstegium; species Microstegium vimineum. The sequence continues at coordinate 44,010,686 of CM039135.1, forward strand.
CGAGGAGGCAGAACAGGTGAGAACAAGCAAGAGAGAGAGAGGCGCGTACCATTTTGCCGGCGGCTGCTTCGGGCGAGCGAGCGAGCGGGGCGACGGCGGGGAGGAAGAGGCTGGGCGAGTGGTGGCGGCGACGCGAGCTTTGAAGCCGGGCGGCGGTTTTATAGGAGCGTCATCCGGGCCACGTGGTCGCATCTGGGACGTCGGATCGGGCGTGATGGAGGCTTGATGGGCTCTTACCCGTCCGTCGAGCGGATTAGGGTTCTGGCGGTCACGTCTGGGCCAAACGGCCCAGTTAGCGGTCGTATTAGACAGGCCGGGCCGGAAGTGTTACTGGACTGGGCTGAATAACCAATCGCTCCGCGGAGCACGTGACGTGACACGCCGCCGGCGTCCAAACGGCCGGCCGGCTGGCAGACAGAAGGCACCTCACTTCCTCCGCCGCTGACGTGGAGGCTAGTGTGAGCTCACCGAGAAGGTGGGCCCGCGCTGTAGCCTGTCTACTTCGGTTGCCATGTGTCCGGTGTCTTGCGAGCAGGGAGGTCACTCTCCGGGTGGACTCGTACCACCAACCTGCAACCGCTACGCCCCCGTTAATCACTCCGCCCTTGAGTTCTCTGATTTTTCAAAAACTTCCCCAACTGATGCCAACCTCGAATGGAAGGGATCCCCTTAATTATTGCTGATCAAACCTGCCGGAATCCAATGAGGTAGTATTTGCGTTCAGGCCCCTATACATAGCCGCCATTTGCAGTTCAGACGCAGCTCCCCCGTTCAGTCCCAGTTCCCAGACACGGGCAGACGACGCCGCCCGACGACGGCGAGAACGAACCGCCGCCGCGCCCGCGCCCGCGCCATCGTGTCAGGTAACCCCCTTCCTTCCCTTCGCATCCCCTTCAGTTCCCCAATTGCCTCATCGCAATCTCGCGCTTCGGATGCACGCCGCGGCACCGGCATTTACCGCCACGCGAATGTGGGCTGGTAGTAGTCCCGTTTCAGGTGTTAAAATTCGTTAGTGATTATGGCGGGCGTCGGAATTGCAATGTTCTGCCGTTGTGGATCTAGGGGTGGTAGTGGAATGGTGTGGGAGGGAGGGCTTGTCTCGCCGCCGTCGACGGGGTCACAGCAAGCTGTGCTTCCCCTCCCGTAGGAGTTGTGTCGAAATGACGCGTCTCACTTCTCAGCATGCTCTAATGTAGTGGTTCTGGACCATAGGGACTTCAACTTTGCTCTGATCGGAGTCTGATTGAATCCAATTTTTCACTTGCCCAATCAGTTACTTCTGGATTTATGTGCTGCGTGGTTTGCTTAGGGCCTGTTTGGTAGAGCTGTGCTCCCAGATTCTCCAGCTGTGCTCACTGATTCACTGGTGAAGTGATTCTATGGCTGAAAATGATTCTCTTCGATTGTTTAGCCTAAACTCTCAAAATCAGCATGGAGAATCACTTCACAGAATCAGGTGAAGCTACTTTTTTCAGCCTCTTAGTTCATTTCAGAGAATCACTTCACAGAATCAGCAGAGAATCACTTCTCGCTGGAAAATACGTTTGGCAGCCAGGAAGTGATTCTGCCTGAGAATCAGCTCCGTGGAGCGCTGCCAAACGACCCCTTAGGTTCTACATTTCTACCTGTGTCGTGTTGTTGATAAGTTGCCGAACATTTGTGGCTGTCGCTTGAGTGGATGGTCAGTCAATATAAGTCGTCCTGGCCTAAGCCTTGGGGAGACCCAATACTACTTGTGGAATTTTGTGTAGGGGAGAGCTCACAGGTAGTCACACTGTCGTGGATTGGATTATCATTTATCAGATTGTGCTATTGTGACTTTTACTAGCTGTGGATAATTATTGATCTCATATTCTCATGGAACCATCTGAATTTCAGCTTCCATTAATTATGTTTTTTGTACTGTACTTTTATTGCTTGATCATTGGAACTTGGACTGGTTGACTACACTCTACGCCATCTATTTGTTATGGAAAATGCTCCAAACAATCACCAGAGATACCAACTATTTTAATATCCACCTGTTAGGAATGGACTGAAATTTGTTCATTTTGTTCTTAAGTGCCTTTTTTTCTGCCAATAATACATGCAGGTTACAAGGTGTCAAAATGTCAGAAAGAGCTTTGAAAGATCTCAATATTTCTCAATCAGCAGGCCTGGAGAAAGGAATAGACAATTCTGTGAAATCCTGCAGCACCAAGCCTGTGTTGAATGGCAACAAATGTGCCAACAAGGAAGAAAAGGCTCTGTCTGCTTGCCAAGACGCCGCAACTAATGGAAGTGAGGCTGTAATTGCAGATGTGGAGTACATTGATTCTGAAAATCTAGTAGATCTCCCAGATGTCAATGCAGCTCTAAGTGTATGGCACTGGTTTGCATATTCATGATATTTTATTGGACAGATGGATTTCTCTTTGTTTGTTGGTTCTACTCAGAGGTGAGTTTTATTGTTCCTATTTTTTTTTCAACAGACCTTAGCTAAAAGGTTGGATTCAAAGGACTGGGTCATGACATGTGAAGCTCTCAACAATGTTCGTCAGCTGGCAATTTATCACAAGGAACGACTGCAGGAGCTTCTGTAAGTTTTTCCCCAGCATATTTGCAGAAAAAATGTGTTCCCGTTTAGACAATCCTTCTGATATGTTCTGGAACCACTTATCCATGCCAGTGGTACAGAATCACATATCTCCTTTATTAATTGTTCAGTACAAACTGTTTGAATTGCAGGGAGCCTCTAGTTCCTCTTATTGTGAAATCTGTGAAGAATCCAAGAAGTGCTGTATGCAAAACAGCACTAATGACTTGTGCTGACATCTTTAAGGCCTATGGTGACTTAATAGTTGACTCAATCGATCCACTGGTGAGTATTCCTATTCATTTAAAATTTCTTCTATTAACTATAAGGTTTCTGAAAACATCCCTTCTTTTCTGTCAAATACATTCACAGCTAGTACAACTGTTTCTAAAGGCTTCCCAAGATAAACGATTTGTCTGTGAAGCTGCTGAGGCGGCTCTTATATCGATGACGAGTTGGATCTCTCCTTTACTAATGTTGCCAAGAATGCAGCCTTACCTCAAGAACAAGAATCCGCGGATTCGAGCAAAAGCATCAGTTTGTTTCAGCAAGAGTGTACCTCGCCTTGTAAGTGAAATTTTCTTACCTGAAAATTTTGTACAGTTGCAGCTTCTCTAGTCCCAATTATTACTATAAAAGAAACATAAAAGAGGAATTTTTTTTATTTAATTCAGATTATAGTTTCCTTACCTGATGTACCATGTGATCAATCAAGTAGTTAATATTTTAGTTTCCTTGCATACTAGCCTTCTCTGTCCAATATATTCCAGATCTTATTAGTTTTTTTAATACGCTGTATATTCTAAACATTGAATCTCCAAAATGATTAAGTGGAGCGGGTGGTAGCCAAATAATTAGGTAGTTGACATGTTTGGGGTTTGATGGCTTAGAATATTGTGATGGAAGATGCATAGTTAGCTGTAGGTTGTATGTCTTCATGCCTTAACTCATACTGTGCTGTCATCTTCAATAGCACAACTGTGATTGGAGGTGGAATATATCAATTTTGCGTACTATAGATCTACATGCATTAGTCAATATTTTTGTTGTCCTCGTGTCTAATTTGAGGTTGTATTTTACTCTTGCTGTATAACAACAATAATGTTTTTCTTTTTTTGTCCAGGATGTGGTGGGAATCAAAGAATATGGTATAGAAAAGCTCATCCAGATTGTGGCAACCCAACTTAGTGACCAGCTTCCAGAATCAAGGGAGGCTGCTCGCAACCTGGCACTGGAACTACAAGTATTGTACGAGAAGTCTCAGGCCTCAACTTCTAACGAACACGAGGGCGATCCTTCTACTTCACCGGATGCTGAATCATGGGAGGCTTTCTGCCAGTCCAAGCTCTCTGCGTTAAGCGCACAAGCCATCCTTCGTGTGACCTCTAATACTACAAAAGAGGGTGTGACCTCTGCCACTACGAAAGAGGGTGTCACCTCTGCCCCAAAAGAAGGTTTGGCTGTGGGTTGCTAACAGCCTAGCATAAGCCACACAAGGAGCGATTGAGAATTTTCACCCTGTTCACTTTCTTGCTGTACATGCTTTTTGTTGGTCCTTCGTTACATCCAGTCAGTGAAAAAAAAGTAATCGTCGGTTCAGGAATTCAGTGTGACCACAGTGTTAATATTGGCGTGAGATATATCCATCATAGTTGACTGTACAATCATTTCGTTCCACTACATGGTATTGATTGGTAAAGTGAATGTAGATTTTCTTCCATGGTTCAGTGTTACAGTATATACTGGTCTCTTTTCTTTCGCTTCCGGTGCTGGTTCTGTTATTTTGAAGGAAATGACAATTTTTGTGTGCCACAACTTGACATTGATTCTTGTATCTGGTAGAGTAATCACCTACAGCATGTCCCTGCGCTTTGCTATCTCTCCGTGTATATGTCAAAGTGAGAACCCTTGGTGTGTGTGTGTGTGTGTTTTTTTTTTTGACAATAAGAACACCTGGTGTTGATTTGACACGAAGATACCTATGGCCAACGGGCTAGGGCAGAGTATGCCACGGCCCTATCTTTTCATAACGAATCTGCAGGAAGACATCCGGCCAGAGTACGTGTCACGTAACCCGTTTTTCTCCCGGCCGTCTGATCGAGCGCGCAGACGGCTCAGATCATGCGAGCTTAGGCTATTTTGCAAAAGAGCCCTTAAACTTTAGCAGAATCAACCCACAGTCCGACCTTCTATCTCAGGTTATTTGTTAAAAAAGCCCTCGAGGTTTACCAAAATCAACCTGCACTACAGGCCATTTATGGGCCGGCCTGCCTTTCGCTCCCTAAGCCTTAGTGGGCCGAATTTGGCCTCACACTGTTTTTCCTTACCTATTAATCTTTTCTTTTATAAATAAACTTGTTATAACTTTAAAATTACGTATTAAATAACCAAAAAATCATAAAATAGAAACTAAAGTTGTTTTGGAATCCTCATCAATATGTATATTAAATGAATCTATAATAAAACATATTTTAGTATAAAATTTTTATTGTATATTTCTGCCTATGTTTTTAGAGATAAATATGAAAATTAAATAAAAAAAATGAAAATTGAGTTATTCAAAGCTCATCATGTCACGTCTGCCAAATTTCATAATTCAAGGTATCATTATCCTTATTTTACAATTACATTAAGCTTTCGTGGAAAGATGCTCCTCCGTCCTTAATAAATATATTTACCCCTTATTTTCTCTATAAAATATAACAAAAAATGTGATAGTTCCATTTGAATAACAAGAGTAAAATATTACTTCAGTAATTCATTTAAAATAATGGAGTGTCCAAAATATATGCCAAGTGCAACAACATGTCTGCTAAAACTTAACAAAATTATTATCATCACAAATATACCCTATTGTAAACAGTTTGTTGTAAGGATACAAATAAATGGAGCTTATATAAAATCTTACTAAGAATAGCATTAGCTTATGAATTGTTGGATTTCATACTTTGAGTTCAAATATTCCTCATTTCATAAATAAATTAAGTTTTATCTAACTCTGATTTTCCACCTTAACAATAGTTATTACTATTCTTTACGCAGGACAGACATAACCAAAACAATAATGAATATATCTTAATGCAAAAAAATACAATTCATGCTTCAAAAACAAAATATATATAGATAATAAAATGATAAATCCATGATTGACATATACAACTATATGGGTAAATAATAATTTCCAATTAACATGAAAACTATCACTACTATATTGCATAAAGAATTATTTAGTTATCATTATTCATAATCATCTATCTAAGTACAGAGGACAAAAAGCTAAAGATGGTCATGCGCGGCAAGGCCGTGCAATTTTTCTAGTTCATCATTATTTCTCTAGTAACAAATCAGTATAAACATTTAGCATAATTTAAATTTCACAAAACGAAAAGCACCAACTTTGTTTTTAATTAAACTATCCAAAAACCTACCCTCTTCGTCTCAAAAAAGAATGACGTTATGAGATGCGTGCAGGTCACTGTTTTTCTAGTAACAAATTGGTATAAGCATTTAACATAATTTAAATTTTACAAAATGAATAGCACCAACATTGGTATGCCGGTGTCACGTCATATGTATTTTGCTAACTTTGTCTTTAATCAAACTATCTAAAACCTACTCTCTCTCTCTCTCAAAAAGAATAACGCTATGGGATACGTGCAGGTCAAACTTTCTCAACTTTGACTATTCATTACTGTTTCTCTAGTAACAAATCAGAATAAACATTTAGCATAATTTAAATTTAGCACCAACATTGGTATGCCGGTGTCACGTCGTATGTATTTTGCTAACTTTGTTTTAATCAAACTATCTAAAATCTACTCTCTCCGTCTCAAAAAGAATGACACTATGAGATGCGTGCAGGTCAAATTTTCTCAATTTTGACTAAGTTTAAAGAAAATATGTGCAACATTTATATCTCCAAATAAATTTGTTAAAAAACTAGACTTAAAGATCTTTCCGATGATACTAGTTACTTAACATAATTATTTATATATTTTAATTCATAATTATTGGTATTTTGAATATATTGACTTATCGAGAAGCGAGAATGACATCTATTTAGGGACGGATGGATATAAAAATATATATTTATTTTTATACATTGTCAGTGTTTTTTCTATAAACTCGATCTAACTTAACATGATTTGATTCATTTTTTTCTTTGGATATTAGTTTGTTTATGAAAGCCACGAACTCACGTGATGCTCACAAGAAAATTCGGGAAAATTTACACAACGTAAGGTTGGATTGAGATCAAACTGAAGTCAAGGTCAAGCACAAACATATATCGGGTTTTTCTGGTCAACTTACATTTGTGTCTCCAGCTTTGGCTCCATTGAAATGCTGGATGGTTTTAAGCCTTTTCTTATTTGATATGAAAAAAAGAACCTGATTCATATGATTTTTTATAAAAATCATGGGGGTTTAGTCGTAACCTTCTGGAATTCTGGTTCATCCCAGCGTACTCTCTCGCTTGATTCTCCCGTGGCCCTCGTGCGCGTTCTGTCTGTCTCAGTGTTGGTGGCAACCGACAGCGCCAGTCGGGAATCGCGCCGGCGCGCTGCCCCCTCAGTCTCCGCGCCGCCTGCCCCAGGCCCCAGCCACGCCGGCTCATTCCCAGTCATAGCTCCCCGTCTCCAATCACACCGGCGCGCTCTGCGTCGTCCGCTCTCCAGCCAGGCCGACAGCAAGCCTGGTGAGGACCGAGAACCCTCTTCCCCTCCATTCTCTTCGTCCTTGTAAAATCCATAACCCTAACTTTCTCTGATCTAATTTGATACTCTGTATTTTGATGTAGTTTGTAGATGTAGCCATCTAGATAGTAGGAATGTAGAAATTGGTTGATTACTTATGCGTATTTAATTTAAGACTTGATCTGCTATTTAGCATTTTTCTACTGAATTGCGGGTCTCAATTCTTATGCTACTTTACCGAATTGCTAAATGTTTTTTTTTTTACATATTTGGATATAAAATTTTTGGTCCAGCATACCCCATGCAAAAATATTAGATTTGCTGCCACTGTCTTTACTGGGTTTCCTCCTGCCCGAACCTAACTACTAATTCGAGTCCCCCCCACAAATATTATTGGTTATATACAGCACGCTTCAGCGCACGGAAGCGTGCGCTTGCTTTTTGGAACCCTGCACCCATGTTCTAACTTTACTCGGTCGGCCTGTGAACCTGCAATGCTCCTCGTCAAGCTCGCTATCTCAACATGAGGCTCAACAAGGTGGAAGTGAACCTTATAAGGCTGCTGGAGGCTGCTCCCCGCCAGCAAAATCAGGCTAAACTTGTCTATGTATGTAAGAGTAGCTAATATGAATTTCTTAGATAGTTTGATTTCCAGTTTCCACCTGCATAATTGATTTGAAGGAAAGGAAGAAGTAGCTGTAGCCTCATTCAGTTTCTTTTTATTAGTGATAAAGAACAATCTCAGGCTGTCTTGTTCAGTATCAGCACATGATGTCTGAATCTTCTATCACTTTGAATTTGAGTTAGCTGTTTTACTAATTATTTACAGCCTCTGTTCCAGTGCAGTATGTAACCACAGCCCGGGAGCTGTTAGAGCAGCTAGGAGCTGAGACTACACCAGAAGGGATATCAAGGTGCATTTTCAGCAATAGCATAGCATCGTAGTTTTTTTTTTTTTTTTTTTTTTTTTTTGGGTGGGGAGAATACTGATAAATGCATGGTTTCTCTTTCAGGTTTAATAAAGTTCTGTTCCTGAAGTCAGTGTACTCTTTCTGTACTGCATCTCAAACACGTATATAAAAGATCCATACTTCTAAGTTCCTGCAATTTTTTCTTGATGGCCTTTATTTTGATGATAACAGTTTCTGGGCTATTGATTGGCCTTGTTTTATGAACAATCCTATGCCTGGTTCAGTGGTCTTAGTAATTAGTGTAGCAAAGCAACCTCAGTTGAACTTTCCAACTCCTGCTTACGTTTTTTGTGTGATCAGAAGAACATGTTTCTGATGAATTTGTTCCCTTTTCAGCATTTCAAAAGCTAAGCTTTCTGAATATTCAGAAAAGATTGAAGCACTAGCTTCCAGGCTTGCTGCTTCAGTGGTATGATTCTATTGTATCGACTCGTTTGTTTGTATTGTCTCCATTATCATGCTTAGTTCATTTGCTTGCTCTTCATAGAATTAAAAGCAATCACACCGTATAATGTTAATTTTTTATCTGAACCTTTACCTCTTATACCTTTTAGATTGGATACACTTCTTATTTGTTATTATTATATTCTTGTTGGTGCAGCCTGAAAATGAAAAGCCAATTATTGAAAGCAGAGATGAAATCTCTTATGAAGAAGCAAAGCCAGAAAGTCCAATATCTTTATCATCAGGACTGCGAAGGAGATCAACGTAAGTAAAATCCGGTCATTTTGCCTGTTTTTCTTTCTTATGGTTACAGCTACGGAACCAACAGATGAAATTAAATAGAGCCCATGCTGAAGTTGGACCAAGCCATCAGGAAGGAAAAGGAGATATTGGAGCACCTATAAAATTGGATGCAGAAGCTCAGGCTCACATTGAGAAGCATGGGTATGGCATTTTTGTCTTCATCTGTGAGAAGATATCTCAGGCTCCAGCTTGATGCCCCCGTTATTCTTATCCAAAGTTTCTTCATTGCACACGAGCAACCTATTTACTGGCTCCATTTGTTGTCTAGTGTCATTACTCACTAAAATTGTTGTGTTGGAAGCTATAATTTGTAGATTGTTGTGTTGGAAGCTATAATTTGTGCAGGCCTATATAGCTTCATTCTTGTTCTAATTATTTGAAATTATGTGCATCAATTTTATTTTTTTGTCATCTAATGAAGATTGTGCTCTTACTGTTACTTCCTTACCACACAGGAAGCTCCAAGAAGATCTGACTGATGAAATGGTCGAGTTAGCACGGGAACTGAAGGAACGTAGCCAAATGATGAACCAATCCGTGCAAGAGACAGAGAAGGTATTTTTCTTTCATCGTCCTCAGAGTTATGTTGACACAATGGTTTTATTTGGAAAAAGTTGCATTGATATTGCAATGATGAACTTCAGTTGCGTGCTTGTTTAGAATATTACCTTATCTGCCTGATGCAGATTCTTGATTCTACCGAGAGGGCCGTCGAGCAGAGCTTGGCAAGCACGGGCCACGCAACCTCGCGAGCTGCAGAGGTCTACTCAATGGCTTCCAAGAGTACATGCTTCCAGTGGCTGCTAATGTTTGTGATGACCTGCATGTTTGTAATGGTAGTTCTGCTCATAAGGATCACTTGAAGGATGAGGTTGTAGCAGGCACTCAACATCTTTGAGTTACCCTTGACTTTGTTTCATGTGAATTCTTTGTGGTCATGATATTTTTTGGACCAAGTGTCTCCAACTAAACAAGCTTGTATGTGAAACTGGAAGACACTGCTTGTACAGAGGCTTGATGATTACTGTTTTATTTTTCAGTCAGGCCTGAATGACTCCCTGGACTAATAATATGGAAATTGCTAGAGCTTGTTCGGCAGATGGTTTCTGTGATGATAAATCTACTTATGTTGTTTTTGGCTATTTTGTTCTTTTAGAAAAATATGTACTGTGACTAATAAGTTAAGCGAACAGACAGGTGCTTGAATTTTGAATTTTTTTGAGGCAACAATCTCACACAATTAAGGCAACTCGCATGACCCAAATTAATTTTTTTAATTATAGCCAAACAATAACAAAATTTTATGTTGGCTGAACGACATTAAAAAGTTAGACGCCTGAGATATATAGTGTAAGTAATAGTGGTAGGGAAATGATCTGTGGCTAGCTATTTTTGGTTTAGTTTTTTTTTTTTGCGATGATTTTTGGTTAAGTTTACATTAGCAACTGTGACCCGAAACAGTTTTGGGGGAATTTGGATAAGCTCGCCGCTTTCCATGACCCAAATTTTCTCATGAAATTTGAATGTTCCTATGAAAATAAGGCATGTTAATTCATGTCATACATGAATAGCCATGCAAAATTGGTGAAGTTAAAGAAATGAGAAACGATCTAGGCATATTAGTTCTTACAAAACAAGATATTTTTTGATTATGTTGCATCACCTTCGAGAGAAACTGATCATCAAAGTAGTTGTCTTGGAGCATCTCCAACAACTCCTCAAATCCAGTTGATATTCTTATTATTTTAACAAAAACACAAAAACTCCTCTCCAACAACTTCTTAAATCCACGCGGACCAAACTCTTCCCGCGCCGCCCCGATCGATCTATTCCCGTCGCCTGTGAAAAAAAAAAGCCCCGAACGTATGTGTCTCCCCGATCGACTCCTCCTCTCCCCGTCCCTGCTGTTCTGAAGCCCCGGCGTCGACTTCTCCTCTCCCCGTCGGCCGTCCCTGCTGTTCTGCCCCGCTGTCTCCCTCTTCGATTGTAGACGACGTATAGCCGTCTCCCTCTTCGACGTCGGCCGTCCCTGCTGTTCTGCATCGCCAGGCCATCCATCAGGTACGCCGTCTACAATCTGCACGTAGCCGCAACGATGCAGGTAGCAGGCAACGATATTACCGCACGCAGTCGCGCACTACAATCTGCAGACCGCCGGGAGAGCCGCACGCAGCTGCG